>VZTG01002640.1:59457-81761 GCA_013397845.1 Melanocharis versteri | reverse complement strand
AAAAAAAAAAAAAAAAAAAAAAAAAGCCAATGCCTGCAGTCTGCCCTTCTTTAGCTGCTCTGCCAGGGCCAGCACCTGGTCCTGCTGCCTCGTCCCAGCTGAGTGGCACTAACAGCACTTTAAAATTTATTTCTTTGTCCCTCTATATTTATTTACTTATTTCCTGGAGATAACAAACACAAATATTTCCCCCCACCACCCCAAAGGCACTTTTGTGTTGCCTGGCTGTGGGAAGTGCGAGCGGAGTGTTGGGTTTAACAGGTGTCGTCTGCCCAGCCTGAATTGGGAGCCTGAACTTGATTAATGAGGGTTGAATGTAATTTATTTATTCACTTCATTCATTTAAAAGTCTTAATCTTTTTTCTAAATTTTAGCTAAAAATTGTCCAGATGGCCAACTCTTAATTTGTTTAGTCTGGGGATTAGGGGATGGGGAGGGTTGTCTTATCTTCACAAATTCTGGCAAAATAGAGCTGATTTTCACACTGAAGTTTCCATGTAGCTGAAGAAGAGCTTTTTTCGTCGCTACCCAACCATGTGATAGAAAAAACACCAGCTGCTTCCAAGGGGGGAAACATCAATTGGCCCAAGTCGCTGGTTGGGGTGGAGGGGAGGTTCTGGGGTTGCCCTTTCTGGGTCCGGGGTTCTCTGAATGCCCCAGTCCCTGAGCACCGTGCCAGCTGGATGGAACCTGAGCCCTGCCTTCACCTGGGTCCCTGCTGCTGCCTTTTAACCGGGAGCAGCTCAGGGGTTCCTCCCTCTCCTCCCACAGAGGTGAAAAGGGATTTCCCTGCCCCTGGAGCTGGGGTTGTGCTCGGTGGCAAAACCACGGACAAATCCTTTATTAGATCTTTATGTTTCTTCAGCCATTTTCTCAACCCTCAGACCTTTTAATTTCCATTTAATTTTAATTTTCCCTCGTCTCTCCCTCTGTTAAGGCCGTGGCACCCTGCTGGCAGTGTCACCTTGGCTGAGTGTGGCTCCTTTTCCCCAGGGCTGGATTTGGGGTAAGTCTGAGCGGGGCTGGGGGCTGGAGGGAGGTGGAGGAAGATTTCTGTGCTGCCTCTTTCTCTCATCCCTTCTAGAAATCATAATTAGCTGGCCTTTTATCAGATGCCAGTATATGAATATCGTGCACGTGCTTCAGAGCATCAATTTAAGTGCTTTTTGAAGTATTCAAAGACCAAAGTTGTCTTCTCCCCCCTGTGCACATTTGCTGCCCCGTGTGGCTTTATTCCCTGGATTTTGTGGGATAACAAATAAACCCAAATTCCTGAGCATCCCAGTGCCCCGGCTGTGGCCTCGTGGGTGTTTTTCATTGGACACTGGGCTGGGAACAGCTTCATTAGAGGGAAAAACCCCCTATGGGATGGAGGGTGCTGTGGGCAGAGCTGATGGCAGTGAGGGCAGGGAAGGGAATTGTTTGGGCTTGGTGCATGAGGGAGGGGACAGGGATATCCTGGCTGTTCCTGCCGCCAAGGGGTGGAAGGGATGGGGGATCCTGGCTGCCCGCGGAGCTCAGCACCTCTCTGGCGCTCGGGATTTCATCTCCCGGGTGATGGGATGCGGTGGCAGGCGGATGTGGCTGCGGTGTCGGTTCCCAGCGAGGTCCCTGATGTCACCCCCGCAGCCCCAGGGTGACTGTCCCCGTGCTGCCGGGTGCCCTCCGTGCGGGATGCGCCGCTGCCGGGGCCGGGCTGTGCCGGGCTGTGCCGGGAATGGCAATCCCCGGCAGCGCAGCTCCGCGATGCTCTGGCTCCCTGCGGTGGCCGCCAGCTTCCATCGCCGCCGCCTCCCGAAGATGGGAAAGCCACAGCCTTGCAGGGAGATGGTCAAAGAAAAACAATCCAGGCCTGGCGTAAAAACCAGGACAAGCTTCAGGCTGGGCAGCAGCAGGAATTTCTGCACGGAAAGGGCGGTCAGACACCGGCAGCGCTGCCCGGGGAGGTTTGCGGTGCCCAGCCCTGGAGTGCCCGGGGAAGGCCTGGACGTGGCGCTGGGTGCTCTGGGCTGGGGACGAGGTGCGGCTGGGGCGCAGGGAGGGCTGGGCGGTGTCCGAGCTCATTTCCAGCCGGGATAATCCCGGGATTCTGTGCCGGGAGCCGGCGGGCGGGAGCGGCCGCTTTCCCGCCAAAACGCCCGTTCTTTTGCATAACCACGCCCGTCTCGTTNCCATCTGGTTTGCATACCCCCGCCCCTTCATCTACGTACCTCCGCCTTCTCATTTGCATCGCCACGCCCACCCGCGGCCGCCGCGTCCGGCGCGTCCCCACGGCAACGGGGCCGCGGGTTCGAGGCCCGGCCCCGGCGGGTGCCGCTGTCCCCTCATCGCCCCCCGCTGTCCCCTCATCGCCCCCCGTGTCCCCGCATCGCCCCCCGTGTCCCCCGGCCATGCTGCGCGACGAGGACACGGAGGCGGATTTCCAGCGCTTCCTGCGCCGCCTGGACGATGTCAGTGAGTGGCCGGAGGGGCCCGGCGGCCGCGAAGGGCGAGGGAGGACTGAGGGGAAAGGGAGGCGGAAAACCGGTGGGAAAGAGGAAAATCCCCGCTCCCGTTCGGTTTATTCAGGGTTTCCCCGTGGGCTCGGCTGCGGGGAGGATTTGATGGGGATGCTGAGAGCCGCTTTCTCTGCGTGTTCCGCTGATGTTGGCAGAAAGCGCAGGTGGCCCCTGGAAGTGACGGGAAATCGACTCTGCGGATGCTCCCGTCGCTTTCCAGCGCCCGAAGCCGCGCTGCACNTGGACGTGGCGCTGGGTGCTCTGGGCTGGGGACGAGGTGCGGCTGGGGCGCAGGGAGGGCTGGGCGGTGGCCGAGCTCTTTTCCAGCCGGGATAATCCCGGGATTCTGTGCCGGGAGCCGGCGGGCGGGAGCGGCCGCTTTCCCGCCAAAACGCCCGTTCTTTTGCATAACCACGCCCGTCTCGTTTGCATACACCCGCCCCATTAATCTACGTATCTCCGCCTTCTCATTTGCATCGCCACGCCCACCCGCGGCCGCCGCGTCCGGCGCGTCCCCACGGCAACGGGGCCGCGGGTTCGAGGCCCGGCCCCGGCGGGTGNGGGTCTTTTCCAGCCCAAACCGTTCTGGGATTCTGTGATTTTATGGTAAAAGCCATCCCGGTCAGCAGCGCCTTCAAAGCAGGTGCCACCCGAGCTCCTGGTCCTTCCACTCTTGGAAGTCCTGTGTGTGTATATATTTTATTTGTTTTTTTCCTGTGTCTTTTCAGCCGATTTGCTGCAGGGCCTGAACTCCCCGGACTCGGCTGTCAAGGAAAAAGCCATTGCTGAGACAGAGAAAAGGCTCCGAGAGCAAGGAGCCAGCAGGGAGGAGGAGGAGAGCAGGACCACGGTGAACAGAACGCTCATCAACACTTCTGTAAGGGCTTTTCCCTCTGAAATTACAGCTGGGCACAGTTCAGGTCTTGCCTCGTTAAAGACACGAATGGAAGCTTTCCAGCAATGTCAGGATTTATCAAATCCTCACCATCCTTTGATTAAATGTCAAACTGATGCTCCTTCTGTGTGTCAGCCTGGGTATTTCAGATGCACCCAGCTATTCCTGGATGCTCCCTGTAGCTTCATACAACCCAGCCAAGAGTTCCTTTGCTGTTGTGGCTTTTCCCTAAATATCTGTGCTGTGTTTCTGTTTTTCAGGGCACGGCGAGGGCAGAGGCAGTGGATGCAGGTAGGACAGTGCTCTTCTCAGTCTGTCACAGTCTAAAACCAGTTTTAGCAGGGATGGAGTTCGTGCAAGACCTGATTCCACCCCTGCCAAAGTCCAGGCTGAGGTTTCTGGTGGCTTTAACCAAAATTCAGTCAGATCTGAGACCACACTCACAGTCTTACCAGCGTGGTTGTGTTTTTCACAGGTAGGAGCCTTGTTCTATTCTGGCTCCTCCTCTGAACAGTTTTTATTGTGAATTTAAGAGCAAAGCTGTTTGTTTGCACTGGGGGGGAGCTGCAGCAGGGCAGCTGTGCACATCCTCAGGGGTGGCATCACCATCAGCTGTGACAGCTTGTCAGCCACCTTCCACTTGCATTGCTGAAATGTCCTTTTCGTATTTGTTCTATTAAGGAATGACTCAGAATTACCCTAGGAATTATTTTTTCCTCTATTTTAATGAAGTTTGCTCTTTTTTGTTTCCCCTCTCCTAACACGCCACCAACTCTCCTGGCTGGAAGATGGCTTCCTGGCAGCTTTGGAGAAGGATGCCAAAGAACGAGCCCAGCGAAGGAGGAGGAATGAGCAGCTGGCAAACGGTGACTGCTGGAAGCTCTTCAGGCTGCTGCCTTCCAAAACGACCCGGCAGGGGCTGGGGGAGGCACTGCTGTGCTTGTCTGAGCCCAGCCCTGGGGCAGGGGTGGGGATTTGGCAGAGCTGGTGCATCCTGGTTTGCTCCCTGATCTCCTCGTGGTGCTGCTGGTTTGGGATGGAGGGAGGGAGTTTGGGCTGGGCAGGGAGAAGTGCTCACTTTGGGCTGGGCAGGGAGAAATGCTCCTTTTTCCCTCAAAAGAGGAATGGTTGCAGTGAAAGCCTTGGAAATGATGCCTGGGCTGGAATTCGGGTGGCTGTTCCAGCAGGAGAGCGTGGCCTCTGTTTCCTGACTCACATCTGGGGGAATTGAAGGGAAATTGTTGTTCTCAATGCATCCTGCTGCTCTGCAGCCCTGAAGGAGGAGGGGAATGAAGCCTTCAGGAAAGGAGACTTTGCCCTGGCCATCCAGAGGTACTCGGAGGGGCTGGAGAAGCTGAGGGACAAGCAGGAGCTGTACACGAACAGGGCACAGGTCAGTGGCAGCAAAGGAGCCACTTCTGGCTGGATTTTGTGTTGCTGTGCCAGGGTAAAACCCCAAAACATTGTTCTGTTACAGCCTCTTGGATGTGGTGAACCCCTGCTCCTCCAGAACACGTGGGGAAAAATCACTCCAATTCCCAGTTTTATTTAAATACACCAATTTTTTTATTAATTCTTTTTCGGGGATCACTTCTGTAACTGTAGAATTAAATATTATTTGTGCCTTGTATGATCTGCCTGCGTGTGTGCGTGTGTGTGTAATTCTATTAAATTTATGCTAAATTAGAAAATCCAGGGGGATGGCAGACAAGTTAAGAATGGAAATTATCCTGCAAAATCAATGGCCAGGCCAATCAGCAGCCTGATTTTATTCTTTTTAATTAGCCAGTGTTTGTACAACAGCGAGCAGAAGTTGTTTGAAGGGTTCTAATTCTTCTGTGTGGACTTTTTTTGGGGTTTATTTCAGGCCTACCTGAAGCTCCATGAGTATGAGAAGGCCATCAGTGACTGTGAGTGGGCATTAAAGGTAATTCCAGAATTGCCAAGTAGAAAAGACCTCTAAGATCAGCATTATTTACAGAAATCCATGTTTTTGACACAAATGAGCTGGGAAAAAAAAATCCCCTTTTGGAAACCCTGCTTTCCAGTCTCACCCCAAGCCTGTGTTCCTTGGGTCCCTGGGGGCAAATAATTCAGCATAAAAGCTTTAGACACCTCTAATAAATTGTATAAATACCCTAATCGTTGCTTTGGGCAGCCCTAATTATTAATCAGAATGCTGGCAAAAATATTAAAAGGCTAAAAATTTCTAATCACATAACTCATAATAATTCCTTTTTTTGACACAGTGCAATAAAAACTGCCTTAAAGCCTATTTCCTCATGGGGAAAGCTCACCTGGCACTGCAGCACTTCCCTGAGGTAAGCTGGCTGGGTTTTGGGGCCATGGGACCATGTTTTATTCTGCTTTTGGTGGGTGGGAGGGAGAAAGCTTCATGCTGTGCCTCAGTTTCTGTTTTCTCACTGGAACTTTCATTTCTTGGGTTTTACCGGAAAATTTGCTTTTAATTTGCAGCAGCAGGCAGATGTAGGGACTGGGAATATTTGACTTTTTTGAGAGTTTTGACATCCGTGTCTCCGTGAATTTTATTTTTCACATTTATTAAGGACTGTGGCCCCAGAACCTTCTGGGATCCGACTGGGATATGGTTGATTTCATCTCCCTGTTTATATCTGAAACTGAGAGCCCTTTTCCTCTCCCCCTCAAGGCCAGGCAGTGCTACGAGAAGATGCTGCAGATCGATCCCCAAAAGGAAAACCTCTTTAAAGGTAAGAAATGGATATTTTTGCCCTTGTTTTCTGATGAAGGTGGAACAGAATTTCCCTGCCACGCTTGGTTTCCTTGTGGTTTTTCAGATTGTGTGAACGAGGCCAAGCTGGAGGAGAAGAGGGTGAGAGACGAGGAGAGAGCAGTGAGGGAGGTCCAGGCTGGGAATGTGGCTGCTGTATCCATCCAGGAATTGCTGCAGAGGATCAGCAGCCCTGACCAGGACATCCTCTACTACACAGGGGGCATCAGGCTCCTGGCAGAAGTTGTGAATAATTGTGAGTATTCGATGCAGATTCGTTAATTGTGGGAGGTGTGACCCAGGCAGAGGAGGGCAAGGGAGCCGTGTTTAAAGGACCAGAGTGGCTGTTGCTGTGTTTAAAACATAAAACTGGCAATGTTCAATATTTCAGTAGGTGTTTGCAGCATTTTTCAGGATCAGACTGATGTTGTAGCTGAGCTGTTGAGACTTCTCAGGGATCTGGGTCTCATTTGTTTATAAATATCTGTAATTCTTCGTTAAAGCCCATTGAGTTACAAAGCCAGTTTTGTGTTCCAGCCTTCCTAAATCGTCTGTCACTTGAAGCCAACAATGCCAGGCATGAATTAGAGCAATTCTCAGCTTCAAAACCTCTCCTGCTTCATTCACTCTTGAATTTTCCCCCGTTTCCAGTGATGTTTTTCCCCAGAGCTGCTGGTGCAGTGACCTTTTCTGTTAGCACAGTGCAGGAAGAGCAGGAGCCTGCCTGGCCGTGTGGCTCACCCTCCTGAGCTCTGCCTCTGCCTCTTCCAGGCGCTGGGCAGACGTTCTTCAGGACAAACAATGGCTTCAGTATCCTCAGGAATGAGACTGTCAGAGGGTAAGAGCTCTCCAGAGGGGGATTCCAGCCTGGGGAAAGGGGAATATTGTTTTCAAGGAACAGAAGCACCTCTTGAAACGCAGATGGACTGATCAGAGCAGGATGTAATCCCAGATTTTAGTGGCTGAATGGAGGGACTCATACCTGACTCTGACACAAACAGTGCTCCCTTAGATGCAGGGAGGAGAATTCACTGACTGCTGTTTGTGTCTGCTCTTTCTGGGCAGTTATCCTATCTCCTGTGGTGAGAGCAGGTTTGCAGAAAAAATCTGAATAGAAAAGAACATCTGAAGGCTCTGGCTGCACCCCCTGGTGCTGGGATTGGGCACCAGGGAATATTTGGGAGTTCAGCTCTGTCCTGCAGCCTGGGCCCTGCAGCACTGAGACTTTTTAGGGTCCACCCATATTTTGGGTGCTGCCTGCAGACAGACCTGAGGGAAGAAGCATTCAGAAATTTTTATTCCCTTGGTATTTCCCACTGGTTTTCTCCATCCTTTGCTCTGCTCACAAGCTGACTTTTCTCATTCAGGGCCTTCTGTGCAGAGAGCAAGAGCCCTGCTGAGGTGGAGCTGTGTGTTTCCCTTCTCCTCCTGTGGCGAGCTGCCTGTGCTGGCAATGGTAAAGCTCTGGAACCCACGCTCAGCCCTGTTAATTTGTAATTAATGTGGCATTTCTGGGGCTGGGACTGGGGCTGGGCATGGCCACCCCTCTCCCAGAGCACCTGGGTCCATCCAGACCTGGCTGTAACCAAGTTTTACAGGTCAGAGGAGGTGTTGGATGCAGCCATAATTTTGGCAGGATGGAATTCCCACTCTGTGAGCGTTTCAAATCCACCCAAGGGGTGGGAAGTAAATTCCCTGTGATTATTGCTGCTCTTAAGATAACACCACTTGTACAAATTTCTCTGTTTGAAGCAGTTATACCTGCAAAAAGCAGAGTTTTATAGAAGAGGAGGCTGAATTCTTTTAGAATTAATCATCAGTAGTGCTTGGGCAGGTTCCTGCCTCTGTTTTTAGGGCGAGAAATGGGCTGGGGTGGGTGGTAAAGTGGTGCAGGTGCCACTGGGGGAAATGCAGAATATTGGTGTCTGTGTTGACTCGTGGGGTTCAGCTGGTGCCAAATAAAATACTCATGCTAAAAATAAAAATAAAAATAGAAATAAAAATAGAAATAGAAATAGAAATAAAAATAAAAATAAAAATAAAAATAAAAATAAAATGAGGATTCCAATGAGTGACATTGCTCTGAGATTCCCTCTCTCTTTCCAGAAGAAAATCAGCGTCTCCTGCTGGCCCAGCCTGAAGTGAGTGCCCAGCTGCCAGAGCTGCTTTCCTCGGGCTCCCCCCACATCCAGAGGGAGACCTTGGCACTGATTTCTCTCTACTCCGAGCACCAGAGAGGCCGGAGGCTGCTGCTCAGGCAGGACCTCAGCAGGTGAGCAGCACCAGCAGAACGTGGCAGGCTGAGCTCAGTGCTCAGAGCTCCCTGCCCCAGCCCCAGGGGGAGATTTCGGGGAGGACACGGTGACACGGAGGCTTCTGCCCCTTGGGGACAGGCCTGGCCTGGCCAAGCCACGAGCTGGGTGTGTGGGGCAGAGCTGCAGGAGGTTTTGGTGTCTGAAACAAAGCAGGAGGGGGCTCCTGTGGTTTTGAGTCCCCTCCTTTAAACACGAGTGGCACTCAGGCAGAGCTCACCCTGGTGCCTCCAGAGCCTCCTGGTTTCCAGCTGGGAGTCTCCCCTCAGTTCAGAACGGGGATTTAGGGGTATTTAATGTTGCCAGGACTCACTGCGTGGGGAAGGAAACACCATTCCACTGCCTTTGTCCCATTATCCTGCTGCTCCCTCCCAGAGTTACCCAGAGAAATGTCCATTTACTGGTTTGGAGTACTCATGGATGAACAGGAGAGATTGTTCATTTTTCCTGGGGAGGAGAGGTTAAAGGAATGAGCCACATCTCAGAGAGTGCTTAAAAAAACAGATTTAACTGTGGCTTGAAATGCCAACAACGTAAAAAAATAGAATTTTGATCTTTAAAGATTAAACAAAAGCTCACACCAAAATTTGCTCTTTTTTTTCTTTTTTTTTCTTTTAACACCAGATGGCTGCAGATTTTGATGGCATTTGTCAAGAGCACTGATGCAAGGGCTGACAGTGCCATGAACATCCTGTCTGATTTAACTGGGGAGAAAAGGTAATTTAAATTCCTCATTCATTTCTATAAAGCTGTGCTTTGAGTTGTATTAAATGAGCTGTTAGCCACCTTTGCTGGGAGGTTACTGAGGTTTCTATTGCTCTTGTCTTGCCTTTAGCTGTGGTTTTTGCCTAAAACTTTGGTTTTTTATCCCCCAACAGGTTCCAAACCCAGTGTCGGGCCATGCTTTCCACAGATGTTTTACCTTTATTCACCCAGCTGCTGGTAGGAAAGATCTGGTTTTGTACTTCCAGTTTATTTTTTGTGCAACATGTCCTGTGCCTGCTCTATAGGTGCAAGAAATTGAGTTTGGTCAGGAAAATGTTCTTTTTCTCCAATATTTTGTCTTACACATCCCTAGTTTAATATTCAGTATAAACTCTGGCCTTGGTTGCAGATTCCCACTGATAATTTCACCTTCAGCTTTGAGTTTTGCCCTTCTTGATGTGACTTTAATCCCCTGTCAGCAACTGGCTCTATCTTGGATGGTGATTTTTGCCTTCTCATCTGGGGGATCAGGGTGAGGAGATGACATTGAGTCCCGAGGTAAAGAATCCCTTGCCTGGGTATCCTTTGTTCCAAATTTAAAATGTTTTGGTGCAGGAACCTGTCCTGAGGAAAAGGGAAGATTGGTTCTGCTGCAGAACGGCAGAGCTGGGCAGTAAAATAATCCCATTTCTCCAAGTGAGCAGCAAAATAATGATTTCATAACTTTCACATTGTTTGTGGCTCTTCTTTCTGAGCATTCCCTGCTGGAATTCCAGCTGCAGCAGCTGTGCTGTGCCCTGAGGGAGCGACTGGAGGAAATGTTCACACTTAGGGATTGGGGAGCACAAAATCCAGCCCTTCTCCCCAGGGCTCCTCAAGCAGAAGACCCACTGTGAAAACGAGGGAAATCTGCGAAGCTGGGGCTTTAAAGCTGGGATTTTACAGGGAGATCCTGGAGCCCGCGTGTGCTGCTGCCTCGTGGTTTGGTGTTAACTCTCCCCTGCCTTGCTGTGTTCCAGGTGTGTGCTGGGCAGGTGAACCAGGCGGCGCTGGCGCGGGCCGTGGGCGTGCTGGGCAGCCTGTGTGCAGATGTTGGGCTGCGGGCACAGCTGGCTCAGAGCAGGGAGGGCTGGCACGCCTGCCTGCAGCTGCTGGTAAAGGAACCCGGGGGTGTTCCCAGCCCTCTGCCCCCTCTGCGTGCTCCCCTCACGGCCCTGAGTCCTTGTGCTCCGTTGGGGATTTTGGGGGAAGGTCTCAGGGCAGCCCATCCTCACTCAAAAGCAGCCTCTTCCAGGGTGAGGCTGTGCTGTGAGCCCAACCCTCAAAGCCTGAGGGATCCAGGGGTGGGAAGGGATCTTTGTGACAGCCCAAACATCACCATTTTGGGAGGGGATCTTTGTAACAGCCCAAACATCACCATTTTGGGAGGGGATCTTTGTAACAGCCCTAACATCCCAAGTTTGGGAGGGGATCTTTGTAACAGCTCAAGCATCACCATTTTGGGAGGGGATCTTTGTAACAGCCCAAACATCACCATTTTGGGAGGGGATCTTTGTAACAGCTCAAGCATCACCATTTTGGGAGGGGATCTTTGTAACAGCCCAAACATCCCAGGTTTGGGGTGTGGAGGTTCAGGTTCCCCACACATGGATTCGTGTCCCAGAGGTGTCCTCAGCTCTGCTTGTCCCAGCACTTTCCCTCCCCCCGGAGCTGCCCCAGAAGGCTGGGGAAGGGCCTGTCCTGCCCTGGGAGCTGATTTCCGTGCCCTGCCCTCACAGGATGGGTGCCCTGATGCCAGCAGCCCTGGGTACCAGCAGTGTGTGTTTGCAGTGCTGGGGCTGATGATGAACCTGCTGCTTGAATCCAATGGCACCATCCAGGTATGCAACAGCTGGGAATTTTTAAAGAATTACGGTGGTGCAGGTTGTTTTTAAGGGTAATTCACCATTTAAGTAGGCTGAAAAGTGAAAAAAAATGACAGAAGTTTCTCCTCTGCCACCACCTTCTATATATACACAGTTATGGGGAAAAAACCAGTGCAAAGTGCATAAATTCTCTTTCCATAGTGGTATAAATGTTTTGTTTGGAATCACTCTCCAATTGTGCCATGTTCTGAGATGCTGGGCACATCCCAAAATGATCCAAAACACGGGATTTGCTCTTGAAGGCAGGATTCCATCAAGAAGACAGAATTCCCTAAGTGGGGTGGTGCAGAGCTGGTAACTCACTGGTGTCCCCTGACCTCCAGGGGATTCCTTTGTCCCTGAGCCCATTTCTGCTCCACCTCTCCCAGCCCCAGCTGGAGCTGAGTTTTCCCTCAGTTTTCCCTCAGTTTTCCCTGTGTTTTCCAGGACTTTGCTGTGCCCATCAGTGGCAGGTGCCTGGCTCTGCTCAGCCACCAGGACGGAAGGATTGTCACAGTGAGTCACCAGCAAAAGCCGGGTTTGGCTTTCCTGAGCTCTTCAGAGCAAACTTCTGCCCTGTGCAGGAGGCTTTGCAGCCTAAAACATCCCTAAGAGCAATGAAGAAATAACAGACCCCTCCAATATTCATTTTAATATGGTTTGATGCAAGAGCTTTTCAAGGTTCTCTTGAAATCTGCTTAATAGCAGCTCTTACAAACCGTTTCATCCTTAGGAGCGTTTTCAGCATAAAACTCTTTAAAAATCAATGGAGAAGGAAAGGAGCAAGAACAGTTTGGGTGTTCTTTGCAGTTCTGGTATGGGAATTACAATTGGACTCCTGGGAGTGGGGTGGGACTGCAGGGAGAGCAGCTCCTCCAGGCAGGGGCAGATGTGGGCTCTGGGTCCCTTCCCTGAGCTCTCTGGAACTGCTCTGAGCTGTTTTCCTTCCCTCAGTGCCAGCAGCGCTGGGCTGGTCTCTACCAGGAATGTGTGTTTTTATTTTTTAATGAATGAACACCCCGGGAGTCGTGCTGGTCCCAGTTTGGGCTCACCTCTCCCTGTGCTGAAGCTCTGCTGTGCTCAGTTTCCAAGAAACAACAAAAAAGCCACATCCTAAAGATGTTCTTTGTTAGATTCTGTAATTCTGGCATTCTCGTAATTTCTGTGAGTTTCTCCTTTTAGCACTTTAATTATTTCAGTCTTACTCTGCAAGAAACAAAATAACTAAGCTGCCTGGACCAATAAACATTTGGTTTTGCTTCTGTCTCCTTTTTCCCTCTTGTAGAGAGCTGTTGGAGTGCTGAGCCGTGTCCTGCCAGCGTCTCCCTCAGCCGTGGAGGAAGTGGTGAAAGGAGGAGTGGTGAAGAAAATGCTCAAGTTCTTGAAAGTAAATCCAGCTCTCTTTATTTCTGCCTGCACTGTCCCCACAGCAAATCGAACTCCCCCTGTGTTTATCCTCCTTTCCCTGGAGGATGTGTCTGCATCCTTGCCCATTGTAACAGCATTCCCAGGTTTCATTTTAAGCCTTTTTTTTTTTTTTAATAATTCTTATTTTAATTTTTGCTGTATATCTGCGTCCAGCAGGTGTGGATTATTCAGATCAAGTTAGTCTAGAAAAGATCTGTGGCACTGGGCTCTTGTCAAGGGGAGATGATGGTTTGAGAAAGATTGGGCTGCAGAGATCCAGGGAATTTTGTGTGTTCATTGCTGGCAGGAATTAAATGAGCTTTACGTGATTCTCAGCCTGCTGAGATGAATGCCCTGTAAAGGTTTTAATTTTATATTTGGGCTCAGGCCTGAGGAACATCTGACTGCCCCATGGTACCCGGGCTGCTCTGGGGCACGGTGGGGCTGAGCTGAGTTTGCTCACTCTGCTTCAATCCCCTCAGGCTGGGGGGCAGCTCACATCCAGCTATGCCATAAAGACCCTTTCCATCTGCACCAAGAGCAGCAGGAGAGCTCAGGAAGAGCTGCTGAAGTGGGATAAAAGTGAGTGAAACTCCTGATTTCCGGGGGCTGGGGTTGTTTGTGGTGCCCTCCATGGGGATATTTGGCCTGGTGTTAAAACCAGCAGGAGCTGGAGGCAGAGGGAGGGTCCCAGGGCAGGCTCAGGGCATTTCTGATCTGTTTGCTCTGCTCCTGTGCTACAGCCCTGCTTGGATGGCTCCAGAACCCAGCCCCAGTCAGTGCTAATGGAACTACAACAGAGAATACTGCGATTTTATTTAAATGGCTGAACCTGTCAGGAAGCTGTTGGTGCCTGCAGTTCAGCCTGACCCCCAAGGATTTCCTCTCCTGGAAAGCCTCTCAGAGCATCCCCTCCCCTTTGTGCAGCCCAGATCCCTCTCACTGTCAGCTGCACACAGAGCTTTCCTTGCCCCGAAGCAGCAGCAACACTTCACTCCCATTCCCTCCACCTAAACTCTGGGTATTCACCTGTGAGAAGTCACTGATTCTTATTTTGTCAGCTCTGTTTGCCAGAGGAAACGTCCCAGATGAGGAAGCCATGGCTGTGCTCTATCCAGCCAGGGTTCAGTGATCTCGAAATGTTTGGGATTCTGTGACCTGAGGTGTTGCTGCTGCTTTCAGGTGTCAGAGCCAAAACTCTGCTGTCCTTCAGGGCAGCTCCCAGATGAGCTGAGCTGCTTTGGCAGCTCTGGACGTACAGAAAGCTTTTTTTTTTAATGTTCCTTTTTCCAGCTGTTCTTTCCACAACAGCATTTCTGGTTTAAGGCATTTAATTTGGCTCTCTAGGTGCTCTGCTCTGGGCTTGCCCTGCCAGGGTGGCCTGAGAGGCCAACGGTGGCACGTTCAGCTCCAGCTCCTTTGTGGGAAAAAGGCACCTGGGCAAGCGGAGCTGAGGCAGCCTCCTGGGTGCTGAACCTGCCATCAGATTCCCCTGCTCCCCCAGGTTTTCCAGGGAAACAGCAGCAGGCTCACACCCTGCAGCCAGCAGGGAACAGCTCTGCGCGCGTTTGACAGAGATCCCCCCTCCCGCCAGGGTTCCAGGTGCTGCTGCAGCTGCTGGAGTCGGGGGACGAGCTGACGGTGGGCAATGCAGCTTTCTGCCTCGGCCAGTGCCTGCTCCTGCCCGGGGCAGCAGCGTCCCTGCTGGGCTCCAGCGTGGTGCTGCTGCTGCTGAGGCAGGCGGGGGGTGACGCCCGGAGAACCTCGGTGCAGCAGAACTCGGCCATCGCCCTGGGCAGGCTCTGTGTGGCTGAGCCAAGGTAGGCCCAGAAACTCCCCTTTTTTTATTTCCCTTTCTGTTACGAGGTGATAACCCCTGAAAAACCAACCAGTGTGAGTGAAATCTAGAATTATTAGGGTAATTTATATAAATACTCCGTGAATTGTATTTCCTTCCTCCAAGCAGAATTCCCTGTGGTGAGCCTGTCCCCTAGTCCTGCTCTGGGGCTCCTGGGGTGTCAATTCTCTGTCTCCACATCTCCCAGGGAGTTCATTTACCTGTGCTGGAAGAACAGAAGTGATTTTAGAAGTCTGTAGATCCCAAATGAGCAGTAGAGAGAGTACCAGCCCTGAAATTAGTATAAAACAGCAGAGATAGAAAGGGAAACTCCTTATTTTCTTGGTTCTGTTAATCTGAAATGCCACCTATTTGAAGAACATTATTTATGTGCCTTTCTGAGGGCAAGAATAATCTAGAAACTCTGTATTAAGAGCATCTGTATTAACTCTGTACTATTATTATTATTATCTAGAAACTGTGTTTTAAGAGGAATTTGTTGAATATAGCATTAAACACCCCAGAAAGTTTGGGCAGAGCAGTGAAAGCCTAAAACTTCAATTTTTAGTCACCACCTGTTCCCCCGTTGTCTTTGCAGGCACATTCATCAGCTGAGGAAGCTCAATGGCCTGGCCATCCTGAACTTCTCCATGAAATACCTGCACAGCAGCTGAACTCTTCAGAAACCTTCCACAAGTGCCCTTCACCTCCCTTGCTGTTGAGTTTTCTTTTCTTTAATAAAATTAATTCAAAGCACATCGAGTTTTCAGTGGCTTTTTTGGAGTGCTTTTGGTCCCCCACAGAAGCCAGTGAAACAGGATCAGGAGGAAGAAGTTAATTTGTTATTTCAGGCATACCTTGCATTAGGCTGTCTTTGCTTTAATAATTGACATAAATTTAATAAATGGCCATAAATACAGTGTAGCTTTTTTTTCCCCCTTTGTTTTGAGCACAGGAAACAGAAGGATTTATTACACTTCTGTAAAAAATAAGCACAGGCTGGTCATGTTTGACTTTCAAATGGCTCTTCAGCTCCCTTCCTTGACACCTGGGGCTGTCAGTTCTGTGGGGAGCCTTTGTCCCCTCGGAACAGGGGCTGCCAAATGATCCAGCAGCTCTTCTCCCAAAGAGCAGCTGAATCAGCTTCCCACTGGAGAGGAGGGAGATTCTCTTGCACGTGGGATGGGAAGCGTGCGAGGGATAATCCCAGTTTATCTGAGGGGCTTTGGGGCTACACGCTGCCCAAACAGGTACCAGATCCCGTGTGGAGGTTTCAGGTGCTCCACAGGAGCTGGAATTTTCCTCCTCAGGGAGTGGGAGAAGCTGCAGTGCCCTGACCTTGGCTCTCAGGGGGAGCTGAGGGGCAGGGCTGGGGCAGGGCTGGCACCTGGCAGCCCCTCAGAGCCGAGCTCCCTGTGCCAGCCTGCAGAATGGGGCATTGTTGTTCCACCGGCCCTCCCTGGCTGTCCCCGCTGTCCCCAGCTGTCATTATGGGCCTTATCTGCCTCGTGCTCAGATTTTCACTGCCCTCGGACAGCCAGGGCAGTGGCAGGATGTTCTCTGCTGTCCCCTCAGCCTGTCGGCAGGAGTTTGGCTCAGAGTTGGTGTGCCTGGCACTGAGAGATTCCTGCTGGGTGCTGCCTGCTGCCTGCAGGGGAATGTTTGCAGGGATTTGGGGGCTTTATGGCTAAAAAAACAAAGGTGTGGCTGTGATTGTGCCCAAGAAGCCTCTGGGCTCCTCCTGGGCTCTTAGGAAGGTTTGAGTTCTGTGCTTGTTTCACCGTGGTTTTCATTCCTCCCTGGGATCCAGGCTGATCCCTGTGGATGTTTTTATTGGCACGAACTGGCAAATAAAATCAGAATTAGAGAACAGTTCAGTTAAAAAGGACCTACAACATCACCCAGTCCAGCTGCCTGAGCACTCCAGGGCTGAACAGAAGTCAAAGTGTGTTCAGGGCATTGTACCAAATCCCCTCTCCAGGAAGCCTTTCCAGGGCTTTACCCCCTTCTTGGCTAAAAAATGCTTCCTAAGATCCAGTCTGAATTCAGCACCTCCCCTTCCACGTCCTCCATGTCTCCATGTCCTCCTGGGGAAGCTGCAGAGAGCCAGGAGGTCTCCCCTGAGCCTCCTTTTCTCCCACCTGGACAATCCCAGAGCCCTGAGCCTCGCAGGAGGCGCTCCCAGCCCTGCCCCAGCTCTGTTCCCCTCCTCTGGGAGCATCCAAGCCCCTGCACATCCTCACCCAGCCCTCCAGGCAGCGTTTTAACTCTTCCCCCAGGGCTGCACAGGCACCCTCTCATGTTCACAGTCACATTTTCCACCTTTTGGACGGAAAATCCACCTGAGCACGCTCCGTTCTTTTGTCGGAAACCGATTGATTCCAATTGGTGCAGGTTTTTTTTTTCCTGGAACAGGTTATTGGTTGGTGCCTGGCCTAAGCTCTTATAAAGTGACCCAACCCTCTGCCCTTCGGAGCAGGCAGCCAATGCCCATTGCTGGGAGGCAGCAGGGGCTCCTTGGGGAGCTGCTCCCAGCTGGGATATTCGTTATTGGGATGGCTCAGGAGCTGCTGCACAACATGCAGGGAAAACTCCCCATCTTTGTCCTGCTGGCAGCCGGGCTGTTGGATTTGTCTGGTGAGTGATGGGCTGTGTTCTGATCTCAGAAATTGCTGCTTTTCTGCCTCTTTTGCTCTGTTCTCGGTGCTGTGCCATCAGCCTCAGGTGTGGGGCAGCTGTGGGAGGGAGGAGCAGCTTCTCCCTGGTTGTGCAGCCCAGGGTTTGGGTGGAATGGTTTCAGCTGGGGGGTGTGAGTGGCCCCACATCAGGACACTGCCCAGTCCCCAAAGAAAATACTGTCTCTTTAGGGAAAAACAAGTTAAAAATCCCTTTTCCTGAGTGATTCCAAGCAGCACTGAGGATCAAGCTGGTGCTGCTGAAGCCTGGCTCAGAATCCCCTTTTCCAGGCACCGCAGCTCAGCACCACTGACACTCTGTGCTGCCTCTCCTTTGGGAACAGCTGTCCTGCCAGATATTTCTGACAGCCTGAAATCAGTGCTGGGTTTGTGCTGCTGCTGCCCCAGCCAAGCTCCTGGGGCTGCTGTCACTCACAGCAGGGCTCCAGCCTTGGTTTTCCACCTTGCTGGGTGCCTGTGAGCCTCCCTGCGAGGGCACATAAATTAACTGGGCTGGTGGAAGCAGTGCTGTGTCCTCAGGCAGGCTGCTCTCCTCAGGAAAGATAAACTTGGGGAATGGCAAAGAATTTGCCACCTAATTAATGATTTTCTTCTTTTTGTGAAGCTGCTAAACCTCTGCTTTGCCTTCGTCAAAAACCACAAAAAACACTTAAGCTTTTAGGTTCGTGTCCTTCCTGGCAGGTGCCTAAGGAAAAATGCTTAAAGTTTTTGGGGAGAAAAATCCATTTTAGTCTGTGGTTTGGAAAGTATAATTTGGAACGTCGACCTTCTGATGTGAAGACAGAAAAAGTAAAATGTGTGGAGAGAAGAATGACCTTTTAAACCAAAGGTTTGCCTTTTTCAATGGCAAAGTGGCTGCTTTGGGTTTGAGAAGTTGCTGTGTTCTGTCTGCTCCGTGTCAGAACAAACCTGCCTGGACAGCATGTAGGGATCAGGGAACTCCTGATGGCGTGGGGATGCTGGTGGAGGGAGGGTGGTAAAGGGGAGCCAGGGGAGGGAGCTCACCGAGGTTTATTTTAATCCTGCTGTGCTGTGGAAGAGCTCCCAGCCTGTGCTTGGCCAGCCCGGGGGTTTCCCTCTCCCTGCATCTTCTGCAGTGGAGATCAAGGGCTCCTCTCTGGCTGGTTCATGCTTTGGGTCCTTCATGTGATGCTGAATATGGACAGCAGAGGATGAGGTTTGGAACAGCTGGGACCGGGACTGGGACCGGGACCGGGACTGGGACCGGGACCGGGACCGGGACCGGGACCGGGACCAGGAATGGGAATGGGACTGGGACCAGGACTGGGACTGGGACCGGGAATGGGACTGGGACCGGGAATGGGACTGGGACCGGGAATGGGAATGGGACTGGGACTGGCAGTGGCAGAGCTCCCGCGTGGCTCTGGCTGGGGCACTGCCTGCCCAGTTCAGCTGTCCTGAGGTGCTGCTGGAGCACTCCAGGCTGCTCACGGCTGGGTTCTCTGCTCCTCAGGTGCTTCCAGCAGTGATGCAGCTGGCCGTGGGACGCTGGGCCTGAGCTCTGCAGGAGCAGCCCAGCCCCGGGCCCCGAGCAGCCCCGTGCCCGTCCCCGAGCGCGACTGGGGCGAGGTGACCTTCCATTTCCAGAGCCCAGGAGCTGATCCTGCCAACGGAACAACCTCTGGCTCCGTGTCCCAGCCCCGGGGAGCTGCAAACAGAACAGCTCTGCTGCCTGGGAGCCTGGCAGGGGCTGAGGTGCTGCACACAGCAGCCTTGAAACCCCAGGATGGACACACGGCTCCTGGGAGGCTCTGGAGCGGCTCCACGCTGGGATCACAGGCCCCCACAGCTCTGGCACTGCGAAGAGAACCAGAGGTCACTCCTGGGGATGGTCTCAGCCCTCCCAGCTCCAGCCCTGGGCTGCCCCAGCCCGTTCCCAGTGCCGGGACACACCAGGACTCTGCCCAGGTCACAGCTCTCTCTGCCCCTCCTGTCATCAAGCAGAGGCACGTGCCAAGTCCTAAAACATCTCTTCTGAGTCCAACGCTCGATTTTCATCCTCCAGGAAGAGAAACAGCAGCATCTCCATTTCCCCCCAGAGCAGGGGAGGGCTGGCTGCCCACAGGAATGCTGCCCACTGGGAAAAGGCCCACGGACCCTCCAGCCCAGCCTGACCCCACAGCTCGGGTGACACCCGCCCACCTGAGGAAGACTCAGAGCTTGGATGCTGGAGTTACAATGTCTGCAGTCCCACCACAGCCAGCTGCAGGGCACCTGGGCTCAGTCTATTCCAGAACGACACAGGCCAGGCCTGCTCAGTTTTCCCCTCTTCTGTCTCTGCAGCAGGAGACCACAGGCAGCAAAGGCAGAAATTCAACCTCAGCTGTCACAGAAGGTTCTGGACACCCAGCCCAGCTGTCTGCTCCTCACAGCCTCCCACCAGGCAATGTAAACTCTTCTTCATTCCTGATGGAAGCTCCAGCTCCTGATGAATTCCTTCCATCCCCGTTCCAAGCCGGCACAACTGATGGACCACAGCCCCTCTCCTTGCACGGGGCTCTCAACTGCACCAAACACCTTCCCCCAGACACCAACAGGAGCTCTCAGGAAACGGCAGCTCTGGCTCTGCAAAGAGATTCTGCTCCTTGGGCAGTGACAGGGAGACCTGGAAAACCTCCCTCCCCCGAGAGCCCACAGCCTTCTCTTAGCTCATCCTCATTAAGCCAATCGTGGATTTCCACGTTAAAACCTTCCCCAACTACCAAAGACCTCAAAGAAGCAACATCTGCCCTCTCTCCAGGAATGCCCACCTTTGGGAATGGTGACCTCCAGCCCTGGGATTCTGTCCCGGAAGGGCTCCAGCCTCCTGGTGCCTCTGCTCCTGCTCGTGCTGGGATGCAGCCCTTGGGCCTCCCCGGCCCTGCTGGGAGAGGACTCCGCACCCCAACCACCTCGTCCACATCTCCTGGCTCTGGTTCCTGGCTCCAAGGAGCTTCTGCCCCTCCTGTGCCTCGGGGAGCCTTGGCTGGGATGCTGCAGGTGAGCTCAGGGAGAAGAAGCAAACCTGGTTCTCCTCCACTGTCTGCAGCAGCCAGCCCTGTCCCCAAAACTGGTTCTCCTCCACTGTCCCCAGCAGCCAGCCCTGTCCCCAAAACTGGTTTTCCTCCACTGTCCCCAGCAGCCAGCCCTGTCCCCAGAACTGGTTCTCCTCCAGTGTCCCCAGCAGCTGGCCCTGTCCCCAGAACTGGTTCTCCTCCAGTGTCCCCAGCAGCCAGCCCTGTCCCCAGCCCCACTGGAGCACACGGCCGCAGGGACCAGGCAGTTCCCCCTCCCAGCCTTGTCCCTCCCAGCCCCACCAAGCCGGGAGCTCCTGCCCCAGCCCTGCTCTCGTTCCATGCCCAGGGAAGCCATCCCAGCTCCACCACAGCTCATCCTGGCCCAGGGGTGCCCAGAGAGGTCCCAGCTCCCCTGGCACAGGCTCTGGTGCAGCAGTTCAGGATGTCCCTGGATGCAGCTGCCGAGAACCTCAGCACAGCCAGAGGTGATCCCCTGACCCTGCTGCCCTCGTCCCCACACCTGTCCTTCGTGCTGAAGAGCACTGATGGCATGATCTGCCTGCAGCCCATGCAGGATTCCCCCCTCCCCACAGGATTCCCAAATGCCAGTGTTGGGGGGCTGCTTTCCCTCCAGCAAATCCTGGCAGCGTCCAATTCTTCAGCGCTGGACCTTGCAAATTCCCAGCACCTGAGCCCTTCCAGCTTGGTCCTGGTCCAGCCTGTGTTTGTCCTGCTGCCCAGTGACAGAGCACACCCGCAGGGGCTGCGCTCTCCTCAGGGTGACCACAGAATGGCCCCAAGTGTGGGGACAACTGGGAGCAGCCAGGGCATCCCAGTGAAAACCAGTTCCTCTTATCCCACTGGGAAGTCTGTGGGACCTGAAACTGCTCTGTCCACCGTGTCCAAGACGCAAGCAGAGACAGCAAAAGCAACTTCTGAGCCAGTGCCAGCTAATCCTGATCCTACAGCCCTCAGGGGCTTGTCCCCAGCTGTCACCTCAGCCCCAGGTCGTGTGCTGGACCCACGGATGAGTCCCACAGTGCAGACCATGCCCAGGCTGCCCGAGGAGATGCAGATTCCTGCTCCCCATCCCCAGCAGGGCACGGGCGCTGCTTTGCTTTCCCTGGCAGCCGAGCCTGGCACCTCCCCAGTGCCACCAGAGCTGGTGTCCAGTCAGAGCCCCCGAGCTTCCCCCAAAGTGGTTTTCACCACTGAAAGGCCACAC
This sequence comes from Melanocharis versteri, assembly GCA_013397845.1. Taxonomy (NCBI): domain Eukaryota; kingdom Metazoa; phylum Chordata; class Aves; order Passeriformes; family Melanocharitidae; genus Melanocharis; species Melanocharis versteri. The sequence continues at coordinate 60,516 of VZTG01002640.1, read as the reverse complement.
TCTTCATCCATAGCTCCCTTCCTGCCAGCAAAGGGACTCCGTGGTGCCCCAGATCCTGCCCAGCCTGGGGGCAGCACAGGGGCTGCAGGGCAGGGCCAGCACGGCCAGAGGGGCTCGGTGCCCACCCCCAGCTCTGCCCATGCCCCCTGCACGGGGTGTCCGACCTCCAAACCTCTGCCCAGGGCCTTCCCCAGCACCGAACCCCTGCAGTCCACCCCACAAAGGCTGCCAGGCACCACGCTGCTGCCATCTCCAGTTGTTCCCAGCACGTCCTCAGCCTCCTCGGTGCTCCCAGCTGGGAATGAGCACAGCCATTCCACAGTGGGCAGCACGGCTCGGTCTGGAGTCCCCGTGCCTGCCACAGCAGCTCAAACCCCCAGCACTGCTGGAAAACCTGGTCTCACTCAACGCCTGGAGCTGGAACTCAGCCGCACTGTGCCTCAGCCCTTTAGAACCACACAGAGACCAACACCAGCACCAGCGCAGACTCCGTTTTCCACAGAGCTCCAGAGGAAAACAGCGATTTCTGGGCAAGTTCTGGCTGTGGTGACCCGTGCAGGGGTGTCTGCCAGCTCTCCTGCACCTGCCCCAGCTCCTGCTGAACTCTTCTCACAGAGCAGCGCGGGACAAAGCGCGAGGCCGACTGCAGCCAGCACCAGCGCAGGAGAAGCAGGAGCTGCTCCATCCCGGGGAGCCAGCGCGTCTCCATCGGCCGCGTTCGGCACGGGGACACCACAAACCCCCTCTGCAGCCCTGGGCAATGGGCTGGCTTTGACTGCAGCCCCACCAGCTGCGGCCACAGGCTCTGTCACTGCCCGGGAGGGACACCCCAAACCCGCACGGGGCACAGCCCGGGCTGCTCCAGGGGGGACTCCTCTCCCTGCAGCCAGGGGTGATAGGGCCACTGCAGCCAGGAGTGACAGGGCCACTGCAGCCAGGGGTGACGGTGTCACTGCAGCCAGGGGTGACGGTATCACTGCAGCCAGGGGTGACAGTGTCCCTGCAGCCAGGAGTACCGGTGTCACTGCAGCCAGGGGTGACGGTATCACTGCAGCCAGG
>VZTG01002640.1:43179-57073 GCA_013397845.1 Melanocharis versteri | reverse complement strand
GTGTCACTGCAGCCAGGAGTACCGGTGTCACTGCAGCCAGGGGTGACGGTGTCCCTGCAGCCAGGGGTGACAGTGTCACTGCTCCACTCCAAGGCAAAGAGCTGCTTCAGCTGCCAATGCCAGCCCTGCAGCCTGACCCGAACGTGGTGCTGAACTCCTCCGGGGTGCTCTCTGCAGCGCTGGCGAGAGGTGAGGGGACAGCAGGAGGAGATGCAGCCCCCAGCAGGCAGCTGCCCACTCAGGCACCCGTGTCTGCAGCACACCCGGCATCACCCAGACTCCCGCTGGAGAGGGTGTCCCACCCTCTGGAGAACGTATCCCTCCCTCTGGAGGAGGTGTNAGCCTCTGGAGAATGTATCCCACCCTCTGGAGAACATATCCCATCCTCTGGAGGAGGTGTCCCAGCCTCTGGAGGAGATGTCCCAGCCTCTGGAGGAGATGTCCCAGCCTCGGGAGGAGGTGTCCCAGCCTCTGGAGGAGGTATCTCACCCTCTGGAGGTGTCCCAGCCTCTGGAGAATGTATCCCACCCTCTGGAGAACATATCCCATCCTCTGGAGGAGGTGTCCCAGCCTCTGGAGGAGATGTCCCAGCCTCTGGAGGAGATGTCCCAGCCTCGGGAGGAGGTGTCCCAGCCTCTGGAGGAGGTATCTCACCCTCTGGAGGTGTCCCAGCCTCTGGAGAATGTATCCCACCCTCTGGAGAACATATCCCATCCTCTGGAGGAGGTGTCCCAGCCTCTGGAGGAGATGTCCCAGCCTCTGGAGGAGATGTCCCAGCCTCGGGAGGAGGTGTCCCAGCCTCTGGAGGAGGTATCTCACCCTCTGGAGGTGTCCCAGCCTCTGGAGAATGTATCCCACCCTCTGGAGAACATATCCCATCCTCTGGAGGAGGTGTCCCAGCCTCTGGAGAACATATCCCACCCTCGGGAGGAGGTGTCCCACCCTCGGGAGGAGGTGTCCCAGCCTCGGGAGGAGGATGCCATGGAACTGGACACTGGTCACTCCAGCCCTGGCACTGCTGCCAGGCCCCCCACACCCCCAGCGGCTTCTGTCCCTGCTGACAGGCCCGTTAATCAGGGCACTCATCAGCCCGCTGCCGATGGCTCTGAGCTGACCCCAGCCGGGGACCTCAGCCAGGTCCCCCGGGCCCCAGAGAACCCCTGGAGCTCCCCTGGGAGCCCCTGGAACTCCCCTGGGAGCCTGGCAGCTCTGACACCGCCGGGGGATGCTGCGGGCACTGGCTCAGCCCCGGGGCTGCTGCTGAGCACGGAGGAGGCGGAGGAGGAGGACAGGACGAGGGAGGTGACAGACGGAGCAGCTGAAGGCTTGGGGACAGTGGTGACACTGGAGCCTGGAGCCCTGGGGAGCGACTCGCACCAGAGGAGGGGGCTGCACTCGGATGTCACCGTGCTGGACGGGCAAGTACCCCTGAGTGCCTGCTTTGGGTGCTGCTGCTGCTGCTGCAGGCTGTGGAGCCTGCCTGGGTTTCATTTTTCCCTTTTTTCCCCCTTTTCCCCAGCCTTGCCATCGTGAGCGACTCCTGCGGCTCCGGGAACCACTCGGTGCGGCTGAGCCTGAGCCCTGCAGGGGACACAGCCCCCGGGATCCCTGGGTCACAGCCCTCCCAGGACACCTTCCTGGCAATGGTGGCCCTGCAGAGCAACAGCAGCCAGGCCCTGCTCCAGATCCATTCCTGCTGCGTGAGCCCCTCCGCCAGCCCCGGGGCTGCGGGGGCCCGGTGCTGCCTCTTCCGCAGGTGGGGATGGGGAAAATCTCCCTTCATTTAGGGTTTATGGAAGTAAACCATCCTGCTCGCCCCGGGTGCTGTCGCAGGTCAGCAGCATCCCCTTCCTGCTGGGGAGGCACATCCCAGGACAGCAGTGCAGCGGTGCCAGCCAGGCTTCTCCACACCCCCACCTCAGCATCCCTCCCGTCTGCGGGAGGCCAGGGGAACAGGAGGATTCATTACCCGGGGTTTGTAAACCCACCGGGGTGTGAAATGTGCGTTCCAGGCGGGTCGGGGGTTGATTGGCACACTGCAGCAAAAGCAACCTCCCAGAAACAGCTCTGCTGCTCTCGGGCTCCTGAGCAGGGCTCATTCCCGGTCCAGCCGGGAATGCCGATGTCTGGTGGAGTTTCCTGTACCTCGGGTGTAGATGCAGGGGTGTGGTGTGGAGCTGTGCCCTGCTGTAGCCAGGGAGAGCTGGGATTTGGAGCTGTTTGCCGTTTGTTCCTGCCAGGCTGCCCTTGGAGTGCAGACACATCCAGCTGCTGCAGGGCGGCAGCTCCAGAGCCGCCAGCTTCTCCATCCAGCTGTTCCAGATGCTGAACCACTCCGTGGCCTACCTGCACTGCGAGCTGAGGGTCTGCCTGCCAGGCCAGCCGGGATGTGAGCAGGTACTGAGGGTGGATCTGCTCCCACAGCCCTCAGGAGGGGTGTGGTGCTTCCAGAGCCTCCACACCAAGGTCAATGGCCAATCCCTGGTTAAAGCCTGGGAGAGGAGTTAATGGTGTGGAAGGGTGGCAATAGCTGGTAATCCCTAAGGAAAGGAAATTAGGGAATAAAGATTTGCATTTGTGCTGGCCCAAGGATTGGCAACTCACCTTTTGGAATGGCAGCAGAGCTGGAAAAGACTGAGGAGACCCGGGGCCCTGGGGCAGCAGGCTCTGTTCAGGACACTTCAGGTGTTTGCCATGCTTTTCCCAGGACTGCTTGGAAAGTGTGGAGCCCCTTCCCCAGCCCAGTGACAGGACCAGCCATGGAAACCTGCACAACCTGGTCTCCCTCGGGCCCGTCTGGAGGATGAACAACAGGTTTCTGTACAAACCTGTGGAAGGTGGGGTTCTCCTGGTTTTAATTTCTCAGTCTCTTGCAGAGGGTTTTGCTCAGCTTTTCCTGCTGCAGGAAAAACAGCACATGTTTAACAACTTTCTTGATTAGATTGTATCCCAACAACTCCCCAGCTTTGCTTTGGCCTCCCTAAATCCCAGACATGGGGATTGATCAGTGTCACATCCAACACAGCTTCAGCCAGGAGACACAGCCAGATGCACCCTCTGAAGGAACTGAAGCTTTAGGAGGAGGAAAGGGGAGAAAAATGAGGCAGAATGTTCTCTATCTGTAAGGAATTGCAGCATTTTGGAGCAGAATGAGGTTGGCCATTGGTCAGGAGTGTTCATAGGTGAAACACGGGAGCCGTTTTTCATGTTATTGTTAATTAGATGTTTATAGCTATTAGAAAAGAGTGACACTGAGCTGGTACAACATGAGAGACATCTCAGAACCCAGCGGCACCACCCCTAACTCCTTGTGCCTGTACTGGTTTGTGCAAAGAGCGTTTCTCACTGCCGGATTCCCTCTCTCCCTGTGTGCAGGTGCTGCTCCTGCCATGCTGCTGCCCATCCTGCTGGGATCCCTGGCTGGCTTCGCCGTCCTGGGCAGCGCTTTCATGGGGCTGTGGCTGCACCACCGGCAGAGAGCCAAGCCCGGCCGCTGTCCCCCGTTGGGAGAATTCCAGGGGCTGTGATCCCGAGGCTCCTGCAGCTCCCCCAGCCACCGGAGAAGCAGCTGAGTTTGCTTTGCTTCTGTAGAGCTTCTGCTGAGCCAGGAGCAGGAGATGCCACCTCTGCTCCGAGCCTGCCTCTCCTGCCTTCCTTTCCTTCCACAAACTGCAGGGTAGAGGAGGAATCGCTGTAGTGCTGCAGCTGCCAGGGAGGGCAGAGCTGAAAGCCCAGCACAGGCTGGGCACAGAAATGGGGAAGCAGAGACGAGAACCAGGTGAAATAAAGCACTGTGCACTAGAGCCTGCCACCAGGGAGAAGTGGGAGGGAAAATGATGGAATTGGGCGTGTGGACAGGACCCAAGAGCTCCAGAGATGTGTCCCCTTGGCTTTACAGCTTTGCTCATCTCTGAGGAGCCAAGTCCCTTCCTCCTTCCCCTTCAGTCCTGTTGCTGTGCTCTCCAACAAGTCCCCACTGATGGTCAGAGAACTCCAGTGCCAGACTGGGATCTGCTGCAATGCACTGGGGAAAGGCACCCACAGGATGGGGGATAGATACAAACAGGGCTCTCCTGGGGGCACACTGGGGTTTAGGGGCTGTGGGAGGGCAGCCAGGGGGGTGCTGTGGAAAGCCGGGTGCTCCAGCTCCACACCCCTCTGTCCCAGAGGAACTGGGGCTGCTCCATCCTGTCCAGGACCCGCTGCAGCAGCTGCTGGTGGGGAAGAACGGAGCGGCCTCGCGGGGGGAGCTGCGACACCGGGAGAGTGGGCAAGGAGAGGCAGCTCTGGGGAGGGATCTCCCTGTCCGTGCTGACAACGACCAGCAGTTCTCCTCACCTCCTGCTCTTCCTGCCCTCAGAGCTGTTGGCCCAGGAATGCACCTGGAAGCGTGGGGAGGGAGAGGAGCAGCAGCTGCTGGGCTCTGCAGCCACGGGCTGACCGTTCCCCCAGTGCCTCCCCTCCTCCTGAGCTCCCCGTAATAAACCTGAGCATCGCAGTGTGTGTCTGGTCTGTGCCTGTGTGCGAGGGAAGGGGCCCCGCTGTCCCTGTGCTCAGCTCCAGAATCCTGCTGGCAGGTGGCGTGGAGGGGAGCAGGGCAGTGCTCCTGGTGGGCAGCTCCTGGGGACTGCCAACCATCACGTTCTCATGGGGTTTTTCCTCCCTAAAAGGTTGCAGAGCCTGGCTGGCTTTTTCCCCTTTTCTTTTCCTTCTTTCCTTAAAAGAAGGGAGTCCACTGCCAGAGCACCTCGTGTCAATGCGACGGAATAGCTCACATTTCCACCCGGGTCAGGCTTCCTCCAAGGATTTCTTCAAGGTTCTGCTACAGAACTGAAAATCCCAGGCCAAGACTTACTGGCAGTGAGACAACTACCCTGCAGCAGTGCTAATTATTATTTGTATTGCAGTAGCACTGAGGAAATCAGCACTACCTTGTATCTGACACTGAGCTACCTCCAGAGAGAGCTGAGGCATTAAAGACACAAATGCACAAAACCCAGACGAGTTTTTAAACCCTTTTATAGCTGAAGGTGTGTGTGCTGCTCCTGGTGCTCACATGGTGAGGGTTGAACTGCTCTGACCAGTCTTCGTTCCTCCGAACGCCCCTTTCCAGGGGTTTGACAACATATTTTATTTTATCCCTGAGGGAACTGCTCTGGTTTACCACATTTCTGGTATTTCTGCTGAGGTTTTTTTCTCAGGCTCATGCACTCATGTGCTGATTCTGGTTGTTTGTGGGTTTTTTTCTGTTCTTTATCTTTCTGGAGTGTTTTCCACCTCTCCATCCAGCGACTTTGGGGGTTTTTTCCTCCGTTCTTCCTGGGGCGTTTTCCACCTCTCTTATGTACAATTCTGCCTCGTGGATTTCTCTGTTCCCTTCAAGCATCACCCTGCTCCACTTCCCCACCTCCCTTTCCCCCAGGCTGCTCCTCAGGTGAGGAATCCCATCCTCAGCACGGAGCAATCGCTAAAGGGTTGTTGTTTGCACCATTTCCCACCTGGAATTCTCTGTGGATTTGCCCTCCCAGTGCTGGATACGAGAGAGCAGAGCAGCTTTATGGAAAAGAGCCACGTTCCCGGGCTGGAATTGCGCCGTGCAGCACCCGTGTGAACTGGAGGCAGCGACGCTGTGGATCCTCCTCTTGGCAGCAGCTGCCAGGGCTGCCCGCAGGTAAATCCACACCTCCCCTGGCAGGGCAGGGCAGGGCAGGGCAGGGCAGGGCAGGGCAGGGCAGGAGGAGCTCCTCTGTGCCTCCTGCCAGCAGCCAGGCAGGAGGAGGCTGCCGGCTGGGCCATGAGTGCGGAGCGGGCCCGGCAGCTGGGCAGCCTGACCGTGTTCAGCAAGGAGGATTTCGAGGATGACTGGGTGCGAGTGGCCAGCGGCGGCTTTGGCCACGTCTACCAGGTGAAGCACAGGAGGTGGAGGACGGTCTACGCGGTGAAGTGCTCCCCGTACCTGCTGCAGGACTCCAGCGTGGACAGGTAACCCTGCTCTGCTCCGTCCATCCCAGCTGGGTGGGTCTGGGGCTAAAACTCCACGGGAAAGAGCTCCTGCTCCTTGGGAAGGGGAGAGTTGGGAGCCCAAAGGGAGTGGGAAAAGCGGCTGGAGTTCTGCCTTTCCCTGTCTGGCATGGGGATGTGCAAAGAGACACAAGGAACGTGGGGAACAGAACAGGGCTGAAACCTGGGGCTGAGGGCAGCAGCTTGAACATGGATAACAGCAGCCTGGTGGCTTCTTTGCAGCTTTCGCTGGACATTGGGGCTGAGGTGTATCAATGAAACTGAATTAATCACCAAAATCACCAGCTTTAAAGATCAGGGGCAGAGGATTTACAGCTGGTTTTGCTGCCCTGCTCCCGTAGCCTCCAGACATCTCTTTCCTCTCTGTGGTGCACCCGCAGCTCCTCTCTGCTTCTTGCTCTGTCTCTCACCTGCAGAGACTCTTCTGGTGCCCACCTTGGGTCTGGAGATGGAGCAGGGCCAGGTAATCACAACCACTGCTGATAACACATCCAATACAGGCTGAGCTGATGGAAAAACAACAGAGTTGGTGAAGTTATTTAATTCAAAATCTTACTCCGTTCTATTTGGAAGGATCCTGCCTGGATAAAAATCTCACATTCGTGTGATTTCTTGTTGCTGACAACAACTGAGTTCAGGCTGAGCAGTGACTGTCCTCAGCTTGCTCTGCAGATATCACATTTGCATTTTGTTCTCGTTTGTGGGGGGGAAAAAGTCAAATTAATCAGATTTACTTCTGTGTCGTACCAACTGTAGTGAAATACCAGAGATTCCTCAACCCATGGGTAGGTCTCACTGTGAGGAGCCTGCCAGAGGAAGTCCGGCAGAAGATTTTGCTTGGCTGAACCATTTTAGATCAATTAATGGCTTGGCCTAATCGCTGGCAGCTCAGCTCCGTTCCCAGGGTGTGCTTTTTACAGGCACTCCTGGCACTTTGCTGCTTGGCTGCTCCCGGAGCGCCCCGGGCACCCCAAACTCGTCCGGCAGGTCGGGAGAGGTGAAGCCTTGGAGAATTTGGAGAAGCAGGTCTGCCAGCGAGGAGCAGGCGTGCCTGGGTTCCCCCGGGAGCAGAGTCACCGTGCCCAGGGACAGGAGCTGCAGGCACGGCTGGGGCTGCAGGGGTGGCCCAGGAGTGACACGGGGCTCTGCCTGCTCCTGGCATCCTGCTGCCAGGGAAACGCTGGCAATTCCAGGGAATCACAGAGTGCTTTGGGCTGGGAGGAGCCTCAAAGCTCATTTCATTCCCTCCAGGCCATGGGCAGGGGCACCTTCCACCATTCCAGGTTGCTCCATCCTGGCCTTGGACGCTTCCAGGGATGGAGCGGCCTCTGGGAATTCCATGCCAGCCCCTCCCCACCCTCACAGGGAAGGATTCCTCCCCAATATCCCATCTGACCCTGCCCTGTGGCAGTTTGCAGCCATTTCACCAGCGTGACAAGCACGGGCTCTCTGTGCTCACTGCTGAGGACTGAAATAAGTGCAAGTTTTTCATCTCTTTCCCTGTGGTGGCTGATTTTGCCCAAATAAACCTCAGCTCATTTTGAGAAGCCACAACACCTTCTATGTCAGATTTCAGTCTGCAGAATGTCACTGTGTGGCAGCATTATCATCAGCTCAAGGGAGAATTTGGGATGAATCTTTTTTGGGGTAGGCAGTGCTTGGAAAGGCTGGGTATCACTAAGTTAGTACAGTTACTGAGCCTGTGAATCAACTGAGAAAATTTGTTTCTTCCACTATATTTTTTATTTTTTATTTTCATTCTTCCAGGACCAGCATGAACTGTCTCATGGAGGAGGCAAGCAAGATGGAGAAAATCAAATTCCAGCACATCGTCACCATCTACGGGGTGTGCAACAGCCCTCTGGGGATAGTGATGGAATACATGGCCAGGGGGTCCTTGGAGAGGATCCTTCCCACCCACAGAATGTCCTGGCAGCTCAAATTCCGGGTGATCCATGAGATGGGCTTGGCCATGAATTTCCTGCACAGCATGAGCCCTCCCCTGCTGCACTTGGATCTGAAGCCAGGGAACGTCCTCCTGGATGGGAACATGCACGTCAAGGTGTGGCCTTGTGCTGGGCTTGTTATTTATCAAATAAGAGCGAGGCTATTTCTGCCAAACGAGTCCAGAATCCCAGTAAATCAGGTTCTTCAGGAACGCTCCATGAAAGATTGACCTGTGGGGCGTTTAAGAAGCAGCTGGTGAACAAATTGCATGGTGTTCTCAGGATCATACAGGGAATCTGGGCCAGCACTGGGAGTTTGAGGCTCCAGCTGGACTCGGTGGCTGCAAATGGTCAGAGTTTTATCAGGTTCCAGCTGCTCACACCTCCTCCTGTCCCTGATCCTGAAGGGTGGGGGGATGTCCGGGTGACAGCAGGAGGGGTGAGTGTGAGCATTTCGGGGCAGTTTCCCTGTTTCTCCCGCAGATCTCCGACTTTGGGCTGTCCAGGTGGATGGAGCAGTCCAGCAGGATGCAGTACATCGAGAGCTCGGCTCTGAGGGGCACCCTGAGCTACATCCCCCCCGAAATGTTCCTGCAGAACAGCAAACCCCCGGGCATCAAGTACGATGTGTACAGGTGAGGGCTGCCCCAGGGCACTCAGGGCTCTCACACACGGCGAGGGGGGCTGGAACGCTGCCTCAGTTTGTTTAAATTCTGGTTTTCTGCCTCGTTTTACCTGTGGCACACACTGGGGTGCCCCAGCCTCAGTGGTGGAGACAGAGGGAGGGGGATTCTCTGTGGGAAATCATCCTCTCTTCCCAGTGCACCCATCCCATGGGAGCTGCAGGCTGCGTTGCCCCAGGGGCCATCACTCCCTGTTCTTATAAAAACGAGTGAGATCAGAGCCCAGAACAGCCAGTGCTGCTCTTTCATTGCAGGCACTGCTGAGATTCATTTCGGGTTTAAAACAACTCCAGTATTGGCTTATCTGCCTCAGTGTTCAGCTTCATTTCGGTCAGGAACAGGTGGAGAAATTTCAACTTGGCTTTCTTCCTTTTGGGCAAAGAGCTCTGCAGCACATTCACACGAGCTCCGTGTCTATGTCTGGAAATTCCTCAGCTCCTTGGCCTCTACAGCACAGAGTGACCCGGGGGAAAGGGGGATTTGCATGGCCACAGGAACTTGCAGTTCCAAGGGCTCTAAATCCCAATGGGAATAAAATGGAAAAAAGGCACTGAGAGCCTGACCTTGACAGGAAAGGCTCCAAGTCACTCATTCTCTGCACAGACCCTTCGGAGGGTGATGACCCCACTCTAAAGGGAGATGTATGAGGCAGAATCATAAGGCCTGATCCTTTTGGCCTGGGGGTTGAAATCCTTCTGCTCTGGGGAATGAAATCCTTCCACTCTGGGGAATGAAATCCTTCCCTCCTGAAGAACTTCCTTCCTGACTTTCCCATTTCTCAAGAAGGCAGAGGCACTAAGTGCATTTAACGTCCAAGTGCTCACGGCCTCTCCTCTCCCACAGCTTCGGGATCGTCATCTGGGAGGTCCTTATGCAGAAGAAACCTTACACAGGTAAACACGAACCCTGCACCCGTGCAATGTTTACTCCAGCCCTTTTCCCAGGGAAAACACCCAGAGCGTGCTGGCTTTTTGCAGGGGCCAACATGATGGCCATCATCGTGAAGGTGGCAGCGGGGAAGAGGCCGGGGCTGGAGCTCGTCAGGGACGACTGGCCCGGGGAGTGCCACCAGATGGTCGACCTGATGAAGAGGTGCTGGGACCAGGACCCCAAGCAAAGGCCAAGCTTTGCAGGTGGGACTGGGGTGTGGATTAGCCAAGGTCAGCCCCATGGGTGGACAAGCAGGGGATGAGTTTGTGTCCAGCTTTCCCAGCCACATCTCCGAGGTTTAACAGCTTGGTGCCCTTTTGCTGTCACACATCCCCTCCATCCCTCTTCCCTCCCTTGCCACGGGGTCCTGCCTGGCTCTGGAGCCCAGGGCAGCCTGTGCAGCTGACCTGCTCTGCCCTGGCAGATATCCCTGTGGAGACAGACGTGCTGCTGGCACTGATCCAGAGCCTGGTGCAGGACCCGGAGAACGAGCGCCTGGTCAGGAAGATGTCCCACAAACCAGCCATCTCCAGGAGCCAGCAGGTGAGGAGAACCCCCTGGGCCACTCGGGAAGTTCCACTGAGTCTGCTCCGTGTTCTTGCCAGATCTGGAGGCTGTTTCCCCTCCCAGAGGTGCAGCTCAGCACCTTCGCAGGGTGTGTCTGCACAGGTTGTGCCTCTGTAATTCATTTATGGGGATAAGTCACTTGCAAACTAATAAGCAAATGCACTAAATGATAAATAGTCCAAGAATAAAACCCTTTTGTGGACCTGCTCGGGTGAAGTGGGTTTGTCGTGGTGGCCTCGGTCACTAAAAGAAACTCACGCAAACACAGAATCACAGGGTTCTGTTCATGGCACAGGACTGAGGATGTTCCGGTTTGAACAACTCTCACAGAAATTAAAAAAAATAGTTTTAAATCCCTGTGTTTCTCTGGCTAAGAAAAAAATCAGGCTTCTGGATAGTCACAATGTAATCCCAGCCACTGGAGTGTAATTGTGCCTAGAAAACAGGAAGAGACAGGAGTTGGGAATTATTGGTATTTAGAGGGTTTTGCCAAGCTGTGAGGGAAACAAGAGGCCTGAAAAGGTGGGGGCTTGAGGGTCCCTAAACAACAAAGGAAATAATTTGGGGATGCTGCCATGCAGTCAGGAAGCAGAATATGTGTGTGTTTGGGAGCAAATGAGCACGAGGAGGAAAAGCTCATGGATATCCAGAGATCATCTCCAGGCTCCCACACTCCTGCTGTATCATAATTGGCTCAGCCGAGTTTTGGGTGCAAAAACAGGATTGGTTAAAAAACTCTCAAATGATGACACAAAACTGCAGAGCAGCAGCAAAGAAGTTTGCGCAAACATTACAGGATGCAAATAAACACTTTGTCTTATCCTTTTTCTTTCCTCCTTTCTGAAAACAAGAGTGACAAAGAGGAGTTCGCGTTCCCCCGAGACACCAGGAGTGGGGGTAAGTAGGGGACTGGCTTTAGGATTGAAAATTAGAGAAGGGGAAGCTACAAAAGTTGTCTGTTTTGTTGTAGAAGGATGTGGCTCATAAGGTTTTCCATGTGGGTGATGTTTTCTGTTAAGCAAAATGAACTATACAGGAAGTAGATACTGTGAGGGAGAGGCCAAATATCCCAGTGCATGTCTGGCCTTATTTCATATTCCTTATCCCTCAAATGACTTTATTTCATGTCATTCTGTGAAGAGTCACCTGCTCTCCCTCCCTTCTTGGCAGTTTTTCACTCAGTTTCACTCTTTTTCTGCCATTTTGTGTCCCTGCCTCTAGGAAAGGATAACCAGGAGGTTCCTCTCCCCGCTCCGTACAGGGAGGCCGGGAGCCCCGAGGAGCTGATGCCCGAGGAGCTGGGCAGGGGGCAGGAGAACGGCCTGACCCTGCTGCACCTGATGGTGATGCAGGGCAACGTGGGCAAGGTGCGCTTCCTGCTGGGCTGCCGGGCCAGCGTGAACAGCGCGGCGGGCTGCGGCTGCACCCCCCTGCTGCTGGCCGTGCAGCGCCGGCTGCCCGAGATCTGCTGCGTCCTCATCGAGCACGGCGCCGACGTCAACGCCGCCGACGAGGACGGCTGGACCCCGCTGCACTTCGCCGCCCAGCACGGCGACGACCGGACCGTGCGGCTGCTGCTGGACCACCAGGCCCGCGTCAACGCCCAGGAGCACGACGGGTGGACGCCGCTGCACCTGGCGGCCCAGAACAACTTCGAGAACGTGGCGCGGGTGCTGCTGTCCCGCCAGGCCGACTCCAACACGCAGGAGGTGGACGGCAAGACCGCCCTGCACGTGGCCGCGTGCTTCGGGCACGTGGGCCTGGTCAAGCTGCTGGCCAGCCAGGGGGCCGACCTGGAGAGGAAGCAGAAGAACCTCAGGACGCCGCTGCACGTGGCCGTGGAGAGGGGCAAGTTCCGGGTGGTGCAGTACCTGCTGAAGAACGGCATCTCCGTCAACAGCCTGGACCAGAACCACTACAGCGCCCTGCACCTGGCCGTGGTCAGGGGCAAGTACCTGATCTGCGAGAAGCTCGTCAAATACGGGGCCAACGTGGAGCTGAGGACGGACAAAGGCTGGACCCCCCTGCACCTGGCCTCCTTCAAGGGGCACATCGAGATCATCCGGCTCCTGAAGGGCAGCCACGCCCGGCTGGACGCCAAGGGCAGCATGGACTGGACGCCGCTGCACCTGGCCACGCGCTACGGGGACGAGCCGGTGGTGGGCGAGCTGCTGCGCTGCGGGGCCGACCCCAACACGGCCGAGAGGTCCCACTGGGCCCCCCTGCACTTCGCGGTGCTCAGGGGCTCCTTCCTTAGTGTCATCAACCTCCTGGAGTGCCAGGCCGACGTCAACGCCAGGAACAAGGTGGGCTGGACCCCGCTGCACCTCGCCGTGCTCAAGGGCAACATGGCCATCATCAAGACCCTGCTCAAGGCCGGGGCTCTGCTGGACGTGGAGGACATCACGGGGTGCACGGCCCTGCAGCTGGCGGTGAGGCACCAGCGGGAGAACATCATCACCCTGCTGCAGGGCAAGGAGTCCTCGGGGAACAAACCCGGGAACAGGACTCTGAACGACGCCAAGATTCCCAGGCCCAGGCTTATCCCAGGAAGGACAGATTTGTGAATTCACCGGCCCTGGAGTTTACAGCTTGAGCTTTCCCACATCAGGTGTGACGCCTTAAAGCGCCTTGTCCTGACACCTGCTGATTACAGGAAAATATTTCCCCTTTTTAACGGAGGCTTTTCAGCGTGAACACCAAGAGAGTAAAAGAAAATGAAGTTATTTGATGACAAGTTCTTTTCCAAGCTTGTAGAACGTTTCGGCTTGGTGATACCTTAGGCAGTGCTTTCCTATTGAATCCTTCCTGAGCAGGGATTTATGCACCCCCTGTTCATGCAGGCAGTGCTGAAGCTGTGCACAGCACACACACACGTCTTCCACAGCTTTTATTGCTTTTATTCCATGTTTTCCTACAGAGAAAATTGGTGTAAAGTGGCCCTGGCACAGGTGGGAATTGAATCGTGAGATTCTCACCTGCTGCTGGCACAGCAATGTGTCAGATTTCCTGACATCTCCTTTCTGTAACGAGAATCAAATAAAATAAGGCAGGAAGGAAAAATCACTGGTAGCGAGTATTGAAATGGATGCAGCACAGGGAACAGAAATTCCAGAATAATCACACACAAGATCTGGATGTTTGCAGGTCAAGGTTTGAGCCGTGTCTCTGGGGGGAAATAATTCCTGGTTTCCTTCAGGAAGATGTTCCAGAGCTTGATCGCTCCTGTGAAAAACATCTTCTTGGTGGATTTGAGTCCCTCGTGACAGGGAGCAGCACGGGTGTGCAGCTCTGACAGCGCTGCTGTGACCCTGAGTGTCCCCAGACTGGATGGATGCCTGGTGGGATGATGGCTTGTCATGGCCTTGAGCTGGGGAGAGGCTGAGAGAGAAACAAACAACCCCAGCTCTGCAGGGGAGCTGTTATTGCCTGATAACGTGAGACTAAATGGGTTAAAAAGAGGGGTTAAAAAGCCCAACCTCTACTAATTTCATTTTCATTTTATATTAACTTAAAGTATTGATGTGTATTATATTCAAACCCAGTTTGTCACGATGCTTTGACACTAAAGCCTTTAGATATAATTTAAAATAAATTGTAATGCAATGATTCATTTTTAACATTTGCCATTGCTGAAGTGGGGAGCTGGGCAGGTTATGAAGTGAAATGCTGGTGACATTTTGGGTTGCAGGCAGTGTAAAAATGGACTTTTTTTATTGCAACCACCAAAAAAAAAAAAAAAAAAAA
>VZTG01002640.1:6840-26835 GCA_013397845.1 Melanocharis versteri | reverse complement strand
GTGAGCAATTCCCTGGGATTGGTGAGCAATTCCTGGGGCTGGTGAGCAATTCCTGGGGCTAGTGAGCAATTCCCTGGGATTGGTGAGCAATTCCTGGGATTGGTGAGCAATTCCCTGGGGCTGGTGAGCAATTCCTGGGATTGGTGAGCAATTCCTGGGGCTGGCGAGCAATCTCTGGGATTGGTGAGCAATCCCCTTGGCTGGGCTGCTGAGAGGGCACAAAAGGAGAGTTTGGCAGGAAGATGGAGAGGCTGGTGGGTGGCTGGGGTTGTGCAGGTTCGAAGGCAGAGCTCTGCCCCTTCCAAACCAGTCTCCCCAGGGCTGGTGTGGTTCCACCCTGCCTAATCCCACCCTGCTGCTCTCTGGGGGTTTGGGCAGCCCCAGCAGCAAAGCTGGGCTCCCATCCCAGCGACATCAGGGAGCACAAGGCTCCTCCAAGTCAGAAAGGAAGATAAAGGAGCTTGAACAGCTCTCTGAAGCAATTCAAGGCAGAATGAGGAGGGAAATGCATTCATTTTAATTCCCAAGCACCTCTAATTGTACTTACAGCATTTTCCTAGATAGTTTTTCCAATTACACCCAGCAAAGGTTAGCAGCAGACAAGCAGGAGCTTCCCTTCATTTCTTAGTTTAAAAAATCGGGGTAGGCATTCCTCACCTTTATCTCTTTTTCTTTTTTGGTGAACAAAATGAGTTTAATTCAGAGTGAAAAGCCTTTAACACTCCACACGATGTGCTAAAGACAAAGAACTAATGATAACACTTCCAGGCACCAGTAGCCCTTTTTCTCTTCACTTCTCTTGCTGTTGAAGCTGAACTTTGCCAATTAAGTTTAATAGCAATTATTCGGACTGCTGTGTTTGACATGTGATGAAAAAAAAGTATATTTCCCTCTAACAAAAATAGAGCCCTACTGCATTTGAAAATAGAATGAATAAGATATCTATTCTTCAGTTATTTCTGCTCTGATATACATAACCATAGGCAGCATAAAGAAGGAAGAATGACTGCATTGAAGCCTGAGTGACAGATGAATACTCAGTGATTAAAAAAGCACTTAAGAGACAGTTACATCAGGAACTTTGAGGAGAATTTGCCCAAAGGCAAAGGTTTCCAGCCAGATCCAAACCTCTGCAAAACCAGTGTCCTGAGGGCATGGTTTGGGAGAAGCTGGGAGCTGCAGCAGTTCTTTCTCTTGGTGTTTTCATTTATGTAGGAGAAACCTCCAAAATTTGGGGGTAAAAGATTTGTTTGCGCCAAGGCTGGGGGGTTTTTAAGTGTTTCATTTTGATTTTGAGTTTTAGGCCAAGCTTGCGACACAAAACCTGGGAAAAAATGTCCAGTTGGTAGATCAAGGCAGCTGTGGTTCCTGAGCAACCCCTGCACACGAGCCCAGAAAAGGGAGAGAATTTTGCATTGTTTGTGGTTCATTCTTCTGCCTTAAAATGAAAAGGGTCTGAGAGATTCTTCTGGCCGGGCCTGAGGGAGCAGGAGCTTCTCCCAGCATCAGCCTCCGCTTCGAATGGGCTGTGGTCAGAAAGGAAGAGAAGAGGACAGAAAAGGTCCCAGAGGCAGTGCCTGCACTCCCCCCAGCCTGTGGCCATGTTCATGAGCTTCAGCAGAGGCGCGAGGCTTTACGTTCTCTGAGTGCCATGAAAACAATCATTAACTCCAGTGATAATTAGCACTGCGCTCTCTCGCAGCCCGTGTCACGTCAGTGGGTTTGTTTTGCTTTGCATCAGGACTTAATGGGCTCATTGATTGTGGCTCCTTCCCTGCTCCCCTCTCTGCGTTATCATTCCCTCCCACAAGTGAGTGCCTGGAAATTAACTGGAAACTCGGGATGGTTTTGTGCTGAAGGCTGAGGTGTGAAAAGTGATTTTCTCTCCTATATTGTGGCATAAAAGCTGTGGATTCCCATCTCGATTCCACAATTGCCTTCCTGCAGCCCTTCAGAAACAGGGCCTTGATTGCTACTCTTTTTGTTTGATTGCTGGATTCAATGATCCTTGTGGGTCCCTTCCACCTCCACAGATTTGATGTGCTGTCAGTGTGATACCCATGGTGGAGTTTTGAACACAAAATTGGGGTCCTTTCCCTCTTGACCCCCTATTTCTGGTGCAATTGGGCTGTCATTTAGCCCTCTGAGCAGCACTGGGGTTTCAGGCTACCTGCTCTCACATCCATCTCCTGGAAAAAATGGCAATTTCAGGAATGAAGAAGCTACCATTTCAGGAACGGAAAAAACCCACAATTTCGGGGACGAAGAAACCCGCGCTTGAGGGAATGAAAAAAAACTGTATTTAGGGAATGAAAACCACTCCTGGGGAAGCTCGGGAGGCCTTGCAAGGGCTGATTTCCAGGCTGCCAAACCCTCCCCATCCCTCCCTGCCCCAGGAGCTCGCAGCCCTTACCTCCAGGTAGACCACCCAGGGCATGACCAGCGTGGCCACCAGCAGGTCAGCCACGGCCAGGCTGACGATCAGGTAGTTGGTGGTGGTCTGCAGGGCTCTCTCCCTGGACACTGCCATGCACACCAGGACGTTGCCGAAGACGATGACGAAGATGAGGAGGGTGAGCAGCACGGCGTAGTAGTTGTAGTGCGGCTTCTGCGCCGCCTCCGAGGCGTTCAGGGCCCGGCTCCAGTTCCTGTCCCCGTCGTACCACGAGAGGTTGAGGGGATCCATGGGGGCCCAGGTGCCAGCTGCCAGCTCCACCCTGGCACAGAGGCGTTGGAGAGGCCGTCGGGTCAGCATGGAAAATAAAAACGGAGCCGTCAGGTTTGCGCTGCCTCGCTCGCGGCATTCCCCGGAGCCTGTTCTCCCCGCCCTGCGTGAAATGTTGGGCTGGAAATGGGATGCAGAACTGACCCAGGCAGGGGTTCCAGAAGCTGGTTTTCATTTCCAGCTCGCCCCCAGATTTCTGTGTCAGTCACCCTGTGTTACAGTGGGGTCAGGCAGAGTGCCTGGGGTTTTTGTCCCCTGACATTCCCTGCTCCATGTTAGGTGTGCACGGTTCAGGCCGTGACACACTTTGTTTATTTTCCATGTGCTTCGTGGGGCTTTGGGCTGTGTTCCATCTTTTTCTTTTGTCTTTTCCTTATTTTTTTTTTTCCTCCAGCAGTGAAATAAATAAATTTTAAAACCCAAGACCTGAATAGTGACAATGATGGAACCTGACAGCAGCAGCTTTGCAGCCTGGGCTGGGCTGTGCTGTCTCTGCCTTTGCCCCAGTGAGGTGACAGTGGAGGGGGACATGGTGGGGACAGCACTGCTGCCACCCCACAGCCCTCAGCAGCTCCTGGCCCTGGGAAGATGGTTTTACTGGTTTTCCTTGGAAAATCTTGTCACCACAGCAAACCCCCACCATTCCCTGGCCCATGGCCACGTGCTGTGCACTCCTCCAGAGGTAAAATATAAAAAATCATGGGGTTTCTGTGGAGTTCCCTAGAACCTGTGGAGGGTTTGGTGTTTGTTTTATCCACTGCGAGTGGCTTTTGGGATTTTTCTGTCTCTCTGTGCTGTGACACTATCCTAAAAAAATTCTGCTGCTGTGACAGAGGTTTGTGTGTCATTAACTTGAAATTCGGACGACAAAAAGCTCCTCTGTGCTGAGGGAGGTGAACAAAGCTAAAGGAGGCTGTGGGGTTTGGAGGGGAGCTCTGGGTGTTGCTGTTTTGGGGTCTCTCTCTGGTGCCAGCATATGAAAAATGAATCCCATGTTTGCAGTGAGGCTTGCAGGATGTTTGGCCACTGGGAAAGGCTTTTCCTGGCTGCGTGGGGAGGATATTTCAGCTCTTGGTCAGGTGGGTTCACTGCAGAGCTGCAGGGCAGGGCTGTAATGATGGACATTCCACACCACGTCTGTGTCTCACTTAGAGAAGGGATTTATTTCCACACAGCAGAAGCAATTTGGGCTCGAATTTGAGAACCTCCTCAGTTTATAAATCATTCCTGGCCTTTCCATAACCCAGCCAGCAGTGCAGGTAGAGCTGGAAATGCCAACACCTGACTGGGAGCTGCTGAGCCTTTCATAGAGGCCTCAAGTTGTGCCAGGGGAGGTTTATGTTAGATATTAGGGGGAAAGAAATCCATGGAAAGGGTTGTCCAGCATTGGAACGGGCTGCCCAGGGCAGTGGTGGGGTCACCATCCCTGGAAGTGCTCAGAAACCTGTGGATGTGGCACCTGGGGCCGTGGCTGAGTGCTGCTGCTGCTGGTTTGAATGGGCTTTTCCCACCTAAACAATTCCCTGGTTCTGTGGCCTCGCTCCCTGCTCAGCCCTTCCTAGCATCAAACATTCCCTGTTTCCCAAGCTGCATCTCCACAAAGACCACAGCGACTGGGAAACCTGGCCATGCTCTCAGACACCCCAAACCAGGGCCACTTAATTTCCTTAATAAAAGACAAAGTGACTTCGATTTATTAAACCACGTAAGTGATCAAAATAGCAAAACATTTGCAAATATCAAATTCACCTGGGAACAATGGTTTCTTTATGTTTCACTGAGCTTTTGTGTGCTTTTCTCATTCAGAGAACAATTTGGATAATAATCCTTGGAAATTTGTTGCATATGGGTCCTTAATAGCTGATAATTCAAAAAGTGTCTGTCTGACAGTGCTATCAGCAGCACTTGATAGCTCTACAAATGTCTTCTTAGGAGCTGTCAAAGTGTCAGAAATTAATTAAATGTTAGCTTCTGTGACTCAGAGTGAAGGGGAAAAATCAATGCTAAATACAGCAACAGTTTTTTCTCTTCTCCTGTTGCCCTTTCATAATGCAAAACTATCTCGAGGAGGCAGAACCATGCAGAAAACGCAGGGTGGGACAGAAAAAAAAAAAAAAGCAGGGACATGGAGAAGTGTGTTTGAGGTGTAAAAGGGATGGAATGGTTTGGGTTGGGCAGGATCAGCCCCTTGGGCCTGTGCTGGTTTTTTCTGAGCTCTGACTGCAGGGATAAAATTGGCTTTACAAAGGAAAGGCCACAGCCAGGGAGATGGGCTCAGCAATTCCAGCCTTTTCCAGGCTGTTCCAGCCCCGTGGTGGAGTTGGAGGAGCCATTTATAGCTCATCTCTTGTGTCCATTCATCAGGAATTTACTCAATGGTGGTTACGGCGGGCGGAAAAATCCCTGGATACAGTAATCACAATTTCCTTTCATTTCCTTCTCTACCTTCCACAAGATTTCTTTTCCTTTAACTAGAACTATTTTCACAGTAATAATTTTTGTCTTTATATGCATCATGAGGAAAGTTAAAAGTTCATGTTTGAACGTTGTACAATTGAAAAGATTTGGTGTTTCTACTTTAAAAAAAAGTTTTAATTTGGGAAAATGAAACAGAAGAAAAGTTCCAAATATTTTGCACGAAATAGGGAAACTTAAGCACCAAAACCTAAAAATTAAAACTGTGTGTTCACACAATTAAAGGCTGTATCCAGTCCACATCCTCGTGGTAAAAACTACAATTACATGGACAATTCTGTTAATTCCCAACTTCGGAGACTTTGAGTTTTCAATCCTAAAAACAACCTTCTTTTCTCCAGCCCCAGAACCGGCATCATTTGGAAGCATTTTGGTGGCCATTAAGGTGTTTTGTGAGTCTCTCAGTCCTGCTTTAGAGAAGCAATTTTGATTTTAGTGCTGACAGTTCCTCAGCAGAGAAGAAAGAAGCACTTAAAGAGCCGCTGGAAAAGGGAGGGCTTTTCCCTGCCTGCGCCCGGAAAGCTGCATTTTCCTGGGGAAAAGGGAGAGGGAAGGGGCCAAAAACACAGGGAAAAGGCACAAATGGCACCTGGCTCTGGCCTTGCTGAGGTTCCTGTACAGAGGAAAAGCAGAGTCTTGGTTTCAGAGGGAGAAAGAGCCCAGAGGGGAGCAAATTCCCTCGTGAATTAACGGCAGCAAAGCCACTCTAATTCCCACCCAGAGCCCCCCCAGATTTCCAGGGTGGCTGAGCTAATCCAGATATGGATTTGCCGCGGGGTCAAGGGCAGGACAGGGCTGCAAGGTTGCAGCCTCGTGTCTGACGGCAGCAGTGCAGCAGCAGCAGTGCAGCATCCCTGCTGCTCATGCCCCTCACATCGCCCTCCCTGAGGGGCCCTGCCCCAGCAAAACCTCACTGAGAAGCAGTTTTCCAGCAGCTGGGGGGAATCTGCTGCGTGGCTGCTGGGATTTACAGGAGAGGGGCTGCGGGTGCAGAGCCAGAGGTTTTCCTTCCTCTGCTGCCAGCTCCCCGTGCTTTTCCGGAGAGCAAACTGAAAAATGTTTGTTTGCCGTGCCAATGTTTCTCCGTGGCTCCTCGTGATGGATCATCTAATTACACTTGTGGCAAACAAGCACGAGAGAGATCTCCCTGGCAAATGTGGGATGTTCACAACTCAACAAAACCTTTGGGGCTCTGGCAGGATCTGAAACCTTTTTTCTCTCAGGAACAGCAAAGGTGTAACTCTCCTTTTGGTTTTTACTCTGTTTGCAAACACTCCCAGGCATGAAATCCTCGCAGGGCTGATCCTGAGGAGTGCCAGACTCTGTCACTTGTGTCACTGCAGCACCTGCCTGGCAAAGATCTGGGGCCTGCCTGCCAAAACTTCAGCCAGCCTTTGCTTCTGTATGGAATCCCCTAAGGTTTTGCCTCATTTAAGATGAAATCTGGAGTTCAGGGTGAGCTTTGGGGGGCCAAGATTTCCTCTGGACTCCAGACACAATTCTGGGGACTAACTCGGTGTGGTCCCAACAGGAAACAGCAGCCAAAGGCACCAGTGACAATGTCCCTGTGGGAGACGTCCCACAGCAGCCTCTACCTGCTGTCCCCAAGGAATTTTGCCTGCAGATGTTGCCTGATTGATATTTCCTGCTAATTGCTGCTGCCCAGAGGTGCCCATCAGGCTGCTGAGGCTGCTCACAGACAGATCCTCTCCAAAGGCTCTGCACAGAAATCAATGTCTAAGTGGAATTTGCACAGAACAGTGCCTCCCTGAATATTGTCACTTTCCTCTGGAATTTTGGAATCAATGGGCCATAGGAAAGCTGTCAAACTGACGTCCTTTCTGTCCTCAAGATGTTTGCTGGGCTCTGCTGAGAATGCAACAAAACATTCCAATCAAGGGAAATAGCATCATTTTTTTGGAGGAGGGAGGAGGTGGAAGAGAAATGCAAGGGGAAAGTGTGTTTGAGGAGCTGCTTTGTTTCCCCATTCAGGAGTTTTGTGGGGAAAAAAAGCATCTTCTGGAGTAGTTTCCCTTTTTTTTTTTTTGCATGTAAGCGCAGAATCGCCGTGGATTCCTGGTCGTGGTTCTCTGGAGAGCAAGGAAGGTGTGGAACAGCTGGCACCGAGCGAGAACCTTTTCCCATTTATTTTGCTCAGGGGACAGTGTCTGCAGGCATTGAGGAGGGGGAGGAGAGGCCAGGAATGAGGAAAATATTGTAAATTCTGCCTCGACCTGAGAGCGCGGCTGATGCTGCTGAAAAACCCCGTCCCCTGCCCCGGGCTCCTGCAGGAGCAGCTGACACAGAAGTCACCCAGCAGAGTCCTGGTGGCTTTAAATAAACGCGACTCCCCCGGGCACTGAGTGGTTGATGCAGATGCAGCGGGGAGGTGACAGCCGTGACTGAGGGCTCTGGCAGTAATTACACCTGAGCGGCTCGAGCTGCGGCTTGCAGGAGGCACAGCTCCGCTCTCCACGCTCCCCGTGCCCTCTCTGGGCTCCAGGAACCAGCAGGTTGCACGAGCGGGAGGTTTGCACCCACGGGGGCAGAATTAGAGACAAAAATCCTGGGAGGCCGGGGCTTTTAGGGAGCTGAGTTCTAATTTCAACGCTGCAACCTTCACATCTATCAAACCAACGGTTCTGCCATCAGCTCCTTCCAAAAGCCTCTTGAAAATCTTCCTCCTCTGCCTTTCTCCTGGCTCCCCATTCCCCAGATCCTTTGCTATCCAAGATATCAAAGGTACATTAATTACAGTTATTGCTCACTTCTGATTCAGAAACATTCCTGGTTTTGCATAATATCTAATTGGCTCCTCTTGCTGGGAAGTGTTCACACGTCCCCCCTGAGCACCTAATCCCAGCTTTCCCTCCCGCTCAGCAGAGCTCTGAGCTCTGGGGATGACAACACCTCGCTGCCACCGCGGCCTCTGAGTCACCCACCCGAGCTGTTCTTGCTGATGCCACAACATTTTCTGTTCCCAGCGCTTCCCTGCCCGACAATCACATTGCTCAGAGCTCCCTGCACCAATTCCAGGCTGTGATTCACCCCCTCCCAAGCAGCAGAGACCCTCAGGAGCCTCAGCTCCTCCTCTGGAATCCAGGGAGGGTTTCCTGCCTCTGGGAGGGGGTGGCAGGACAATCCCAGTGCCTCAACTCCAGAATTTCGAGGCTGAGTTCTGGTTTTAAGGCAGATTTCTCAGTTCTCCATTTGCGGTGTTGCTCCTTCAGCCATCCCTCTTTCCCTATGGATTTTTTGCCTGAGTTTGAATTTGTGTTGCAGGGAGGGAAGGGAAGAAGTTTCTTCCCAGGGCATTTGTCCTTCACCCCTGTGATGGAGCAGAACCTTCACAGGACTGTGCTCCTGCCCTCCCTGTTGAAATCCAGGGCACACATCGTGATGGACCCTCTGGAGAAGGATGTCCTACGGCTGAATTTCTCTGGCAATTCACTGCCTGCTGCCTTCAGGCCTTCTGAAAATCTCAACCTTCCAGGTTTCTTCGCAAGTCCTAATGGAAGGGAAGAATTCGGTGATATCTTCCCTGGAGGGGGAGGAATGCTCCTGTAACTTCCTTTCACCTGTCCTTCTGCTAATAAAAAGCAGATTCCACTTTAAAAGGAATATTTAAAATTAAAGATTAAGGCCTTGTCTTTATTCAGGACCTGCAACCAAATATGGTTTTATCAGAAATTCTCCAGTTTGAACATTTTCTCACTCCAACATGTTAAACAGTCAAACCCAGGAACTTCAGCAAGGAGAGGCTGTAGTGGATTGGTTTGTGTTGTTTGGTTGGGGGTTTTTGTCATAAGTAATCATTTTAGGACCAGTTTGGGGTATAAATGGCTCCCTCCAGCAGCAATCTCCTCCCAGACCAGACCAGCGCTCGCCCTGCCCACCTGGAATTCAGGAGAGGTTTGACTCCTGCCTGGCAGAGCCTCGGGTTCCTCTTGTTCTTTAAGAATCTGTGGGTGCAGGGCAAGCTTTGATCTCTGCAACATTTGGCAGATGAATTTTTCAAGCTGGAGCTGCTCCAGACACAGCCCACTTGAGCACTTCTCAGCTGGGTGGAGACGATGGGCAGAAAAGGCTTTTTAAAAATAATTTCTGACTCTGTGCTTTCAGCTTTGGACACACAACCAGAAATATTGGGCACATCTTGATATTCAGCGGCTAAAGGGGAAGGATTTGTTCCTTCCCTATGCTCTCACATAGAGATGGTCTCTGCCAGAGGCAGCTCTTCAGCCTGGAAGATATTGATTCTTATTAAATATTGCATTACTATAGACCCAACATCCTGTTCTCTACAAAAGCCCTTTTTTTCTCTTCATAATTCCTTTATCTGTATCCTAATGCCAAATCTCTCTGACAAGATCTGAGCCTCTGACTAATCTAATAAATTCCCAGCTTCGTGAATGCTGGTGATCTGTATTCCTTTCGAATCTGTGCTGTGTTTAAGATCATCCACCAATGTCTGCAAATAACCCTTAATCAGTCACAGAGGCAATTGTGTTATTTTTGAGGAATTGGAAAGGTTGAACCTCTTCACTTCCCACCCCCCTTAGTTATGTACAGAAGTAGCTGAAATTTGAACAAAATATTTACTTTTAAGTGCTGGTTAAAACATGGCAAATATTTAAGGATTTTTTTTTCATTATTTGGTTTTGTCTGTCTAATGTTCACATTTTGGTACTTGGCATTTGAAGTGTAAAACAATTTAATTGCAGAAATAGGTTGCGTTAATTCCTTGGCTGAATAAATCCTTTTTGCTTCCCCTCCAGCCAGGCTTCCCATGTTTATGCAGCACCTGGCACAGGGAGACTTCAGCTCCTGAGTCCTTCAGCCACACTTTATTAAAGGTAAATAATAATAATTCAGATTGAAGCCGTCAAATATTTGCCCTCCACTTATGTCACCGAGCACTCGTTGAACATCTGCTCTTTCCACTGCCACTCCTCCCCCTGAGCTTGTTTGCAAAAATGTTTGCCAAAAGCAGCGAGTTCCAGAGGAGAGCTCTTTTTTCCCCCTTTGCCTCCCCCCTCTTTTCCTCAGATTTGTGGGAGTTTGCCCCAAACCATCCATGACTAATATTTGCCACCGAGTCCCTCTGAGCAGCTCTGACGAGGACGTGTCAATCAGCACGGCGCTCACGTCACTCCCCCTTGCTCCAAGTGCCACTTCCCTGCATTTAAAACTCCGAGAAAACGCTTAATGAATTATTGTCCTGTCCCTCGTGGCGAAGGAAAATGCCAGGCTCCGATCTCAGAGGGAAGGCGACGAGGCTCCAAGTATCCCTCCATCCAGTGCTCCTCAAATTTCGAACCCTAATGATCTTTAATCATTTAATCCCTGGGCTAAACCAGCTCAGCTATTCAAATCCTGACTTCCAGCACCCACCTCTGCCGTCTTTGCATGCAAAAGGAGAGGAGGAGAAGGCACCTCTCGTTCTGGATTCGTCCTTTTCCAGCTGCTGCCCCAGCGTGGGCACTGAGCCATGCAGGAATTGTGCTGGATCAGCAGCTCTGGAAATCAGCATCTGTTCTCCTGGAGAGTCTGGGCTCCTGCTCTGCCTGGGGCCTCTCCGTGGCAAGTGTTTGCCTGACCTCCTTGGTCTGACCTTCCTGAGTGCCTTCCAGATACACAGAACAGTTCATTACCTTTTATATCTGCAATATTTGATTCCTCCCTGGTCTGCCTTTCCCCCCTGACGCTGCTGCATCATCGTGTCCCCTCTCTGTTCAGCTCACCCCACCCACAGAGCCACGAATTCTCTTATTTGCTGTTCCTTGTTTTGCCACAGAAGCTCATGTTCTTGGAAGAATTATTGCTCCCAGGCACGGTGTTCAGTCATCCTGGTTTCCCTAAGAAAGACGCTCAGCTGACCACCACCCTGTGGGTTTTTCTGTGCATTTTGGGGTCTATTTTTCCCTGCCTAGCCTTTGGAATTGTTTGCCTGGTCAATCGAACTTCCCAAGAGCAGAGGGGTCCCACACAGCATTCTAAATTCTCTCATGTTTAGTGAAATCTGGTTGTGGAAGGATTTTGCTTCCATCGTGTGTGGTACCACGTGTTTTCCAGGTGAAATCGTGGCTATTTTCTAGGTGAATTCATAGCTATTGTCCAGGTGAAATCATGGCTATTTTCCAGGTGAAATCGTGGTTATTTTCAAGGTGAAATCATGGCTATTTTCCAGGTGAATTCATAGCTGTTGTCCAGGTGAATTCATAGCTATTTTCCAGGTGAAATCATGGCTATTTTCCAGGTGAAATCGTGGCTATTTTCTAGGTGAAATCATGGCTATTGTCCAGGTGAATTCATAGCTATTTTCCAGGTGAAATCATGGCTATTTTCAAGGTGAAATCGTGGCTATTTCCCAGGTGAGATCATGGCTCTTTTCAAGGTGAAATCGTGGTTATTTCCCAGGTGAAATCACGGCTATTTTGTCCGTGCCTGAGCCAAAATGTTACAAAAGTGGTTTAAGGTTTTCTCTTGTTTTCGCCGAGCAGAAGCCACCGAACTGAACTTCTCCCACAGGCCTTAATTAAAATTCAGGCAACTCATTAAGGTGCTGCAGTGGAACTACGGCTCCTGTGTGGAGCACAGCCCAAGAACAGACTGGAACTGGACTTCCCAGGTCTCCAAGCTGTTGACAGAGGATCCCTTGCTCAGTTCATGGCTTTGGGCTGATCCTGCCCAAAAAAAACCTTGGAAAGACGAATATTTTCTTCCCATATTCCACCAAACTTGTTGGTAGTGCCACTGACAAATCCCCAGCCAGGGAAAAAATTCAAAGCTTCAGAGCTCCATTTTTTGACTGATTTGAGGAATTTCTCTCACTCTGTCCCAGCCCTGCAATCACTGCACACACTCAGCTGCTGCTCTCCTAAATTTTATTTGACTTTTACACAGTCAGCAATATTTCCAGCCTGCTGGGAAGTGCACAGTCCATCCATTATGAACCCAATTCCTAAATCCAGCAATCGGGACAGTGAATTTCATGTGATTTCCATTTTCCTTTCATCCACAAAGTCATTAGCAGGGCTCCAGAAAGCCATGAATATTTTCCTCCTGCTTGGCAGGGAGCAGATTTCCTTTCAGATGAGGCGTTACAAGGAGCTCTAATGTTTTTAATTAAGGTGCTGGGTACGAGTTATTGTGGAAGTTCAGGCAGGACTGAACCCGGGGCTGTTTAATTCATCAGCAATAAAAATCACAGGCTGCAGAGACTAAAATTGTGATCTGGAGACAGGTGCCCAGCTTGCTGAGGGTGAAACAGGCACAGAAGCCCAAGAAAAAGCCTCCTGCAGGCACTGGCCTTGGTCATCCAAAAATAAATATTCTTTTACGTGCTCAGGCACAGATCCCCTGCTCGAGCCTGTGCTTCTCTCCAGGAAAAATCCCCAAGAAATCACTGATGTGATTTACTCTGTGATCAGGGCTTGCTGTTGTTCCTGTGACTTTGATTTTTCACTCACATCAGGAATCAGACCCATTCTTCGTGGTCACTGTGTCGTGCCACCTGACACATGAAAGATGTCTTAGAATAATATTTTTATGGGAACGCTGAAAGCTGATGGACATGTGCAAGTTATTGAACTCTCTCTTTAGTAATTGCTTTGCCTGTTATTTCTTTTCATTCTTTTTTCTGAAGTGTGTTTATTGTCTCTACAAACAGAGTCTCTTAAGCTAAATTTTGATGGTTGTGATTCTGAGGCCTCCTGAATCAGAAATTCAATGGTAAAAATTAAATTGCAAAGTGTAGCCCCAAAGAATCTTGACTTTATTATTATTATTATCCCTCCTTGTCATTTTCTATTAGGGTTGTGATTTCCTAATTGATTCTTCTTTCACACTGAGAGAAAAAAAAACCAAACTTGAGATAAATAAAAATAACACTTGGAAAGGATGACAAAGGCAAGTGCAGAGAACCAGACATCACATGTAGACAAACATCCTCCCACAGGATGGGTTAGTGCACATGGATTTCTCCTTTCATTAGTGGAACATCGCACAGGAAATGCAGGTTGGACTCCGGAGAGGATGGTTGGGCTTTGCTGGTGCTGTGGGACCAGGCAATGGTAAAGTGGCAGTGCCAGGAGTGATCCCTTGGCTGGGCCATCGACCCCTGCCAGCAGCTCTGGGCCCACAGCCCTCACAGCTGAACAAGATGTGCTGGCAGAGAAATCCCTGAGGCTGTGGTGTGCAGGCAGGGAAGAAAGAGAACTCGTGAGAAAAGCAGTGACTTCGTGCAAACACTGATTTGGTTGGATTGTCAATGAACAGTTCAGGCCGAGGAGTTCTCAGCAGGCCCGGCCCTTTCAGCTCTCCAGAACCAGCACTGGGGTATCAAAATAAGGTATTTTGAAAGTGCTGCCTCATCCCACCACAGCAGCTCTATGTGCACACTCTCTTTGCTAACAAGGACAGGAAAATCTGCCCGATTTCCTCGGGTCTTGCTCCAGGAACGCTTGTGCCACCTGAGCTCCCGCCGTGCTGCAGCCGCTGGCGTTGTCCGAGCCCTGTTTCCTGCAGATGCTTTCGCTGTGGAACCCGGTGCCACAGCCTCTGTTGGGACACGAGGGGCCAGGACAGGCCTGGGAGAGGCTCCGTGTGCCCAGACACAGCCCTGAGCAGCTCCCTGCTGCCCGTTCATTTGGGCAGAGCTGTGCTGATGGTTCATTCCCAGCTCCGGGGAGCCCCGGCTCTGTCCCTGCCCAGCAATTTAAATCATATTGACCAATCTCAGTGATCCAGGCTCGGGAATAGCAGCAGGCAGGCCAACAATGCCCAGCAGCCTTTAGCAGACAGGGAGGAAGCCCTGGAGTAATTCATGGACAGAAATCCGTGTGGGTGGGAGCTGCATGTGACCACATGGGCTGGAATTTACTCTCAGTCCTTGTCTTCAGTCTGGAAATAAATCCAGAGCAGGGATCCCCCCGACCTGGCAGCTCTGTCTCCAGCAGTTCCCTCAGTGCTATCCTTGGAAATACTAAATCCTGCCTTGCATCCAATCGTGGAATTTGAGGAAAAGGCTCCTCTTTTAGTCTGGTTTTCTAGACGGGAAAGATAAGCAGGAACCTAAAGATCACTGGTACCTTATGTGCCATTTAAAAGTAATAATAACAATAATAATGGTAATGCTTTATAATAATAACTGTAATGCTTTAATAATCCCCTGTTATACAGCACAGGCCCCAGTCGTGAACCACAACCTGCTTTACAAATGAAAATAAACCAATATGTAGGACTCCACTCACATGGAAATTCTGCTGTTGACTTTTTGACTCCCTAGTTAGTGAGATAAAGAAAACCCTCTAATTCTTACAGTTTTGCCATCAAAGTGCAAATAAGGAGCTTTACACATGCCTGGACATGGTGGGCTGAAGTATTCCGGTAGTATTTATTATAATCTCCATTTTAGTACTCACAAACACATTTTTAGAGCATCCATAACCTCATGGGGGTGATGAATGATTCATGTACTGGGACATGAGTGATTCTTCCTGTTCAACAATATGTATGTGAATGTGGGGGGGTGTTTCTATTTTTAGGGGCTTTTAAATTAGCAAGTTCTTCATAATTGTGGCTTTTCAAACCCGGGTGACTAAAATTCACCTCCCAAATCTGTGTGGGGACGTCTCAAGGAGAGCAGGAGGCTGGAGGTGTCCTGTCCCCTCTCTGGGGTGGGTTCCAAGGATGGAGATAAGGCTGGAACTCAAAGGTGTTCAGAGAAAACAGATCAAATGTTGGAAATCTAATTCCAGACTCCAGTAATCCCAGAGATAATCATATTTTTCTCAGCTGTCATACAAACATGCAAAAGCTTGAAATAAGCAGATACAAAGGGGCTGGAGGTCAGAGAGTGCTTGTTGCAGAGAATCTTAATTTGCTGAAGCTCCAGATTGCCTGAGATATCAAAATAGGATGGAGTTTAGACAAGTAATTTGCAAGGTGCCATATTTTAGGTAATAGCTCAAAGTTCTCTGCTGGAGTGTGTCAGCTGCAGCATTCAGGGGAGCTGATTGAAAAACCTGAGCTGCTGGTGAAGGGTTCATTTCTCTCCCTGAAGCTGCAGATTGCACAGAGCACTCTCAATGGTGTTGATTTTGCTGATCCATCCCCAGCGCTGGCAGTTGGCAACCTGGGGCAGCGAGCAGAATCTAACATGGATTTATGTGTGTATTTATCAACTACTGAGTGCTTGCAGACCCTGGGACACCTCCCGCCAGAACAGCCAGGGCTACAGAGAAATTTGGGATAAATGAGAGTGAAAGGAGCTGCAAACCCAAGAGGATGCCCAGCACGGGCTGCAGAGGATTTCTCTCATCCAGGTTACTCCGTGATTACCTTTCCCCAGGCAGCTCGGTGGGTTTATTTATCTCCCCCAGAAATGTGAAGTGTGTCCACCCCTGTGCTCAGGCAGCCCTGCAGGGCTCGGCGCTGCGCGCTGTTATCACAGCTTTTATTGCTCCTTGCAGTCTCTCCCTCTCCCCAGCGCTCCAGAACACATAAGGCTGCATTTACATTTTCTGAATGGACTAATCATGGCTCTCTGCTTTGATAAAGAAAGTGCAGCCTCCCACATAACCACATGGAAACCAACAGGGAAGAGTAAACCAGAAATAAACCCATTCTGGGGGGTTGAGAGAAAAATACCCACCAGGATAATTGGGAGGGATGTACAGAGAAGCAGCAACTGAACACATAGTCACATCTTCAAAAAAAATAAATTATAGTGCTAAAAATACCCAGGTGAAGGACAGCGAGAGAAAACATGATTGAAGCGGAACAATTGGGAGAGGAGTTAATAGTTATTAGCAATCACTTCAGATTGAATATAGGTTGGTTTTGTAACAGCACAAGGGATGATGCATCTGACAGGACTTAAACAATTGCCTCCCCCTTCCCCAAAGGATCTCGCTGGCAGCACCCTGGCACCCACTGCTCAGTCTCCCTGCTCCTCAGGAGTTACTGAAAGTTTTTATTTGTAAAAGACAGCAAACTTTGATCCCAGACAAAGCTTTCCAAACCTGTATTCCAACCCTTAATACATTTCAACCTTCATCCCACTGTATTTTCTCCCATGGCCTGTAAAAAATAACCCTGGGAGGCCAAAGTTCCACCAGTCTGGAATCTTTTTATCCGATTTTGCCTTTGTCTGGGCAGGAGTGTGAGAACAGCAATGTTTATGATGTTTCTGCAAACACTCCCCCATCACCCAACTGTTTGCTGTGCCAGCCTGGTTCCTGTGCATTTATTAACAATCTGTGGAGCTCTTTCCCTTGGAATTGCAATTCCCCAGTGTCCACAGCATTTGGGAACGTTTTGCATCCAGACGTGCTGTGGCAGGAGGCTTGACAGCTCAGTGTGGACGTGTTCCCTGTCCTGCACCTCCTGGCACCGGAACATCAGCTCTGGGCATGTGGGAAATCCAAAACTGAGTCCCAGATTTCCTCCGTGTTCACGAGGAATTTGTGCACAGAGGGTGAAATTGGAAACAAGTTATCCTGAAAGGATTGTGAGGGGTGTGAGCCAAATCCATCCTGTTCATAACTGGAGAGCTACAAAACCTTGAAGATAAGTGTTTTTCAAAGGGTTTTTTTTGGCTGCTGTTTTAGAGAATTTGTTTCTGGTATTTGTTACAGAATGATCCTTGTGGGTCCCTCCCAGCTGAGGATATTCCATGGTTCCATCAGCTTGATCTACAGCTCCAAAGATGAAGTAACCAGAGGATGGGAGAGTGGAGATTTGCTGATTTAGAGCGAAGGATGGGTTTGAGGAGAAGAACACGCAGGGAATGGCACTTTTTGTGCCAGGCCTGTGCCACAGAGGGGGAACAGCTCTGTCATGGGTCTGACCTGCTCTGAGCTGCTCTGAGCTGCAGAGTGAGGTTTTCCTGCTCCAGCTGCACTTCCCAGCAGCTTTGTCCCTGCTGTTAACCCCAGCGCAGTGCCTGCAGCCTCTGCTGCTGCTGCTGCTGCAGCCGGGCCGGGCAGGGCGAGGGGCAGCAATTCCAGGCACATCCCTGAGGTGCCATCGGGGCAGAGCTGTCTGTGCCAGGCGGTGTCTGGCTCTCGGCAGGGCTCAGCAGGGGAAGCGCGCTCCGTGTGCTGCTGCCTGGCGCGGGGGCACGCGGGCACCGAGGGGTCACGCTGTGCCTCTCCTGGCACCAGCAGGGACAAATCCATCAATCAATCCATCAATCAATCAGTCCCCTCGGCCGGGCAGGCTCAGGGTGGAACCTGCTCGGCTCAGGGGGGTTTGGGGTGTGGGAGCAGCATCACGGGGGACACAGTGTGGCCACTCATCCCATCCAAACCCTGCGCAAGCCTTTCCTGCAGGGTGACAGTGACACAGGAGCAGAATGTCACGGGGAAGGAGCTCTCTGGGCCTGGGTACAGCCCTCTGCACCTAAAATACACCCACACTGACTGCTCCCCTGCTTTTGAGGGGTCACAGGCTTCTCTCTAAAGCCTACAACTTGCACTTTTGCTTTTCCAGTGTGACAGTGAACCTCTTTTCCACACACAGTGTGTGCGTGCCCATGGAAGTTACGTGGAAACGTGGAAGGCACAGCAGATTTTACACAGTGGTTCGTAAATCAGTAGAAAATTCTTTTACAAAACTCCCTTCAGAAGTAAGGAAGAAAGGTTCGAATGTAACAGAATTTCTGCAGCATGGAAAAGAAGTTAAGGGGGGAGAATAACAAAAATGACAGCGCCCTTTACTTGAGGGAGTCAGAAATATTGCCAAGAGGTTGGGGTTTTTCTAGATTACTACAAGCAATTGTTTCAAAAGAGATAGGAAACCAAGCTTGTGAGTTCTTAATACCATCGTGTGTGTAAAGAACAATAATTCCATGAAACCCTGAACACGTAGGAAACCCAACCCACGCTGTTTTGCATGTGTAACCTATCTGACCAGCTCTATTAGAACCCCGTGGCTGGTTATTTATAAAACAACCCGAGCTGTTTTTCTCTTTAACTTGGAGCTCCACTCGAGGAGCAGTGATTCATGCTCCACATGCTGGGAGCTCTGCAGCTCCATGCCTGGCATGTGGGAAAGTCGGGATGAGAGAGAGACTCGAGAATTACCAAGTGGGGATGTGTTATCTTGTGTAGAAACAACCTACAGACAACAACTTGGACCAAAAATACTCCAGCACTGAGCAGGACCCAGCACCAGCCTGGTGTTTGATTCCTTGCCCTAAAGCCACACTTTCCACGGGTTCCAAAAAGCTGGATGGAACTTAGAACTGGAGGGGCAATGGAAAAAAAAATACTAAGATCCGAACAGGAATGGTTCAGACAAAGGTGACTGTAAACCTCACACAAAATGCACTTGCAGCATTCAGAGAAGTATTTCTGAGAGGTTTCCTTCCAGGGGTTCTTCAGGAAAGGGTGACAGATCCCCTGTTCTCCACTGGGGAAGGTTGTTCTCCATCCAGACTGGTGCTGAGCATTAAGCCTGAAAGGATGCCTTCCCAGATGTAAAAAAATGAGTGTGGTAAGAGAAAAAAG
Organism: Melanocharis versteri; assembly: GCA_013397845.1. Classification (NCBI taxonomy): domain Eukaryota; kingdom Metazoa; phylum Chordata; class Aves; order Passeriformes; family Melanocharitidae; genus Melanocharis; species Melanocharis versteri. The sequence continues at coordinate 8,118 of VZTG01002640.1, read as the reverse complement.
GAGTGTTTTCCCTCAAACAATTTGACTGAACACTCTTGTTCCTTGGGGAACTGGAATGTACCTACATTATATCCTCTCCACACATCCTCCTCCTCCACTTCTCCCTGTCACTCTCTCTCCATTGTGTCTGTGTGAGAGCAACGTTAAACATCAAACTTCCAAAAATGAGCCGAGCTTCTTAGCAACTCCAGATGCCTCTTTAGCATACAATAACAATTGTTTGTTGCTTTGCAGTGAGTGGTTTAGATGGAGAAATGAGACAGCCTGAATTTCAGTTTGAAAACCCGCTCTCACCTCTTCTCTTGCGGAAGAGAACAGCTTAATGGATCTTTTTGGTGTAATGACAAATATTTTCCTTTTTCTCCTGTCTTTATTTACATCTCTAGGCAGTGGTGATCACAGCAGCCACTGCCGTCTGTGTTCCCTCACCGGGATATTCACAGCATTTCTATTTCTGCAAGAAAAGCACAACACGAATCTCTTACCTTCAAGCCATATGAATCCCTCGAGCAGAGGTGTGAGTACTTTGTGCCATATATATCCAAAAACACCACAACTCTCCACCGTGGCTTTTCCCAAGCTCTCCCAGGCTTTCAGGCAGACTTTTTGGTATTCAGCATTCACGCACAAGCAGAGGAGCAAAAAGAAAGAAAATCACCTGCGTGACCCCCGCCAGCCGGGAGCGGTGCAGGTGGAACTTGCTGTGGTTAACCCCGGGCTGAGCCAGCGGCTGCTGGAACTTCAGGAGCTCGGGAAGTGGCTCAGCTTCCCGGGAAGAGGCGATCCCGGGGCCAGGCTCCCCCGCAGCAATTCGCTGTCCATCTCCTTCAGCACACCGCCGGCTGGCGAGGCAGCAGCTCCGTCTCCATTTCCCAGAGCCCAGGCTTGGCTAGCGGCTGAGCAGAGCCGCCCCTGCCTCCCACGGACGGATCCCAACAACCTGTTTCCACTCCAGCTCCCTTCGCCGGCCGCGGGATGCGAATTCCCGCAGCGCTTCCCTCTCTGCCTCGCCCGCCGCCGCCGCTGCTGCTGCTGCGGGGAGGGGAGGGGGCGAAGTTTCCTCCCCCGAATCCCACGGACTCACCCCGGCGGGGATGGGCGGCTCCAGCCCCGGGGATGCGGGACCGGGACCGGCCCCGGCACCGGGACAGCGCCGGGCGGAGCGCGGGGCCGGGGCCGGGGGGGCTGCCGGGGCTCAGCCGCTCCCACCGCAGCCCCGGAGAGAGGAGCCAGAAGGGTTCCCACCCCCAGGAACCCCTCGGGGGGGGGGGGGGAGCA
>VZTG01002639.1:33995-46187 GCA_013397845.1 Melanocharis versteri | reverse complement strand
GTCTGGGCCACCCCAGCAGGGCAGATATGTCCATTGGGAATGTCAGCACAAGCAGTAACATCCCGAGAACACCATCCATATGCCAAGGAAATTGTAGAAGGAAGAGCATCTGATTTGTCTGTCATTTACTACTGTGGGATTGTTTCCTGTATATCTGGAAGTATCTTGTATGGAAATATGTTGTTTATCATTACAAATACGGTATTCACATATCATCAGTACAGAAAAGAAAGGCTACATCTCAGAAGACACATTTAAAGCCAGGATTTCAGACCAGACTGTTTGAATTGTACCATGCCAAATCATTCTTCTTTTTCTCATGCACATTTGATGGATAAAATTAATCCCATGCCTTTTGGACTGTCAGTGTGTTTCTAAAGACCTTCATAAATGCTTCTTACTGGCTTATTTTAATGAGAAGAAAGTAAATTAAACCTCACTACCTGTTCAGTTGGAAAACATCATTTGACAGAACAAAGTCTTCTAAAAGAATACTATCTGCCCATCTCTGTTCAAGCACATACCAGTCTGTGTGTTCTCTTTTGAACTTTTCAAATAATGCACTTCTTCACCTCCTCTCTCTTTTGAACTTTTCAAATAATGCACTTCTTCACCTCCTCTCTCTTTTTCCCCTCAGGGCTCACACTTGTTTCAATCGTCTGGACCTTCCCCCTTACCCATCATTCTCTATGTTATATGAAAAACTGTTGACAGCAGTAGAAGAGACAAGTACTTTTGGACTTGAGTGATACACAAACCGCAGTGCCCAGCTCATTGGACTTTTGTGGATCTGTCTTCTTAAGGGATGAATGAACTTTTGTATTGGATTTCCTGGAGGAAAATTGTTTCATGGTGCAATTCAAATAATGAAGTTCCACGAAGGAGCTTGTGAAGCAATTCAAAAGCATTGTGGTAGTGGCAGAATTCTCGACAGTGAAACTAGAGTGTGCCTGGTGTGCAGGGAAAGCCAAGTCTTGCAATCCATGGGTTTTGGGATGGCTACAATTCTTAAATTTATGTTCTAAGCAAACCAGAATCGTGATGCCATGTTGTGATCCATCTGACTACTGCAAAACTGACATGTACCCAAGGACTGGATTTCATCAAAATTGAGTAGAAAATTCAAGTCAAAATGTGAAATCATTCAGCCCCTTACCTACCCAGTAAATTATCGAAAAAGCATACAATTAAACTTTTTAAAGTTCTTTTTTTTTAATTCATGAAGGTACATTACTTTATGCCATATGTTATAACAGCATATTCAACACTTGCTTTACCTAAGACTACGAGTGCCTGCATGGGGAGCACCATAGAGCTCAAGTTCCTGGGGCAGAAGTGAGTTGGAAGGAAAGTCAGCAACACAGGGTGTAACAACAACGGCTTTTGCATTGAGGAGGTTTGTGGAAATGCGTTTGCCAGTGGTGTGTATGACAAAATACGAGCTGTTACAATGAACTTAATAACTTAATAAGACTGATTTTATGCTTTATACTGCATGGAAACTATTTTAAGAAGAAACTAGCAATTTATCACAGCATACCAGGAAAAAACCCTAACACAGTGACTTCTGTTTATTTTTATAGGTTCATTATATTATGTTTCTTAGAGTGTAAACAGGAAACAAGCAAACAAAAGTGTTATTTCTGTTTTGCCACTTTCCATGCTTGAACAGACATTCTGCTAGTGTTTATTCTTTAAGCACTCTCCAGGGAAAAAAAAGCCTTTTATTTTTATAAGAGTAAAAAAACTCCCGAAAATATTTTGCACTTAATGTACCAAAGTTGAAGGGACGTTATGATCTGACTGATAGCAAATTGCATCACTATCAAATATCTATAAAAATGCTTAGGAACCAGGCTTTCTTCACAGTGCCATGTCTATAGATATCAGGACTGTGCACACAAGTAATAATTTTATAATACTATATGTGATATTGTAATATGCATTTATTTTAAATGCATCCGGGTCATTTTTCATGCATTGGATAACTTAATGCAGTTTAATACAGATATTTCATATGCTCCCCACAACCTTTTCTTTGTACAGCACCATAAAACACTAGCTCATTTGGAAAACCATGAATAACTTCTGTAAGGCGAGCCACTGGTCATAATGCCACTGTCCTGTATCAGTGAACACCTACAAGATGTAAACTGTTCGTAGTGTCCAAACTTGCATTTTCACTGGTGAATAGTTTTCTTATCAAATGTTATTAGAAGCAGTTTTTATGGCATATCAAACACTGCATGGACACCAATTTCTTTATGCTTAATTTTGCTGAAATACACGAGGCTTGCTCGCATCTATTTTTGGTACTTTTCCTCCAGATGGTCTTGTGGAACACTTGTGCAGCTGCGCTCCATTTCTTGCACAGCTGCTGTCACGCACTGCATCCACCACATTTTAAAATTCCAGGAGTTGCACTTGGATACTGGCTGACAAGAACACGAATCTAGCTCTGTGCTGGCCCTTTTGGTAGCACCGCAGCACAGCAAGCCCCGTTGTGTGGGAAAAGTAGCTTTTGAAGTAACCTTCTCACTTTGGAGGCTCTTCAAGGGGCATCTGAGGGAGGTGTCCTGCTTGTTCTGGTGGGAGGTTTTTTCCAGCGGAGGCGAACATCCCTGGAGATGTCATCAGCAGAGACTGCCAGTCCACTCTCCGAGGCAGAAGGCAGCTGCAGCTGTGGTGGTGACTGAGAAAACCCTTCAGACTTACTGAGGAAATGTCACGTGTGCAAAGGAAGAGCAAAATCAGGGGGAAATCATTCTTTTATTTCAAGAATAATTGAGCTTCTGCATGACATCCGGGACTCTCTTAAGTAACTTAGGTTTTCTTAGGCTACTTCTGGCTGGTATGAAGTAGCAAAGAAAAATCCAAACACATCACCCTGTTTCTACACGTATATTTATCAGTCTTTGCTAAGATTGCATGTCACAGGTCCTAATGCACATCTCTTTTCAGAACATGAATGAGCAGTAGGTAAACTGACTTTTCAGCAGGTCACTCCAGCATGGCTCATGTTTCATAGGATCCATTCACTGAGTAGCTAAAACTCTGGCACTCGGAGCAGAATGCAACTTCTGATTGGTTGAAGGACTACAGAATTTTCATTTTACAATACTGTGTTATCTGTGGTCTTAAAAAAGAGATTTCCCAGGTGGAAACTGTATCTACAAGTTTTGAACCAGATACTCTTTGGAATGAAAAGTTTAAATATTTGGCACAAAGTAAGTTTATACTAGTTTGCCTTTTAAGTTATGCTTTTGTACAAAACTAAAACAATAAATGCATCTTGTCAATTTTTATTTAAATATATCTACTGCACCCATTTGTTTTGTATTTATGCATGTAAAAATAATTGAAATCAGCCATGATGATCCAGTATTCTGTAAAGATGTGGCAGGGTCACCAGTGGGGCAGCTGTCAGTTAGAAAATAGATAAATAAAAAAAAAAAAATCCAGAATCTTCATAGCACTAAACGGAAGAGAGACTAAGGAGGAGTTGCTGGCTCCTCCTCTGCTGCCAGCATCCCCCGGGGACTCCAGAAAAGCGCTGTGTGAAGGTTGAGGTGTCAGCTGGGTACAGCTCCCTGTGCTGCCTGGAGCACTTGGCTCTTTGGGACCGTGTGAGTTATGCTGCTGCTCTGAAGGGATTAGCAAGGAGTGAGTATAGGAGAGGAAGCCTGAGCTTAGTCAAATACCCACATCTCCTGGCAACTGCTTGGAATGTTCTCCCTTTGGTTTTGGAAGCCATTCCTGTTCAGTGTGTCCCGAGGGAAAGCCAGCTTTTGTGTCCTGCGGCTGACTGCACCAGGCCACCACAATGCTATTGCTTGTGACAGAGTAGCAGGGATGAGGGCCCACACAGAGAAAGGCTGGGAAGCCTTTCCAAAGCTCTCTATCTCCTCAGAGCTTTTCCAGGCGGTGCTAAGGAGCTTTGATTTAGGAAGAAAAAAAGTAGACAGAAGAATCCCTTCAGCCAATGACGGCTCATGCTAACAACGTGCAGCATCTCCATCACACAGAGGCTGGCAGGGGACGTCCCTGCAGGAATTTAAGTGAGGTGCCCATGTTTCCTGCTTTGCTGGGACGTGGAGGCACACATCACCAGCCAGAGAGCAGCTCCCAGGTCACTGCAGCCTGGGCAGGCTGGCAGCAGAGTGGCCTCTGTCCCCCACAGCGCAGAGCCAGGCCCCTCTCCCTAGGTCCCACCATCCCAGCCCAGCAGAGGTGTGCTTTGCTCACCTGGCGCTGCTGGCAGTCAGACTGTAGCCAGGACGCTCCTAAATACACCACAGAAGCTTGGAGCCAATGAAGTTGTGCAGTGTGGCACCTGCTGTAGCAAGCAGTCACCCGTTCGGTCTGCAGGCCAGCAGCTGTGAGGGGAGCGGTGCCTTTGCCCACAGCAGGCAGGGGACAGCCATCTGCCACCTCTGTCACACCGCCAGCAGCACCTGGCAGGGCAGGACAGGAGAGCCTTTCAATCCAGACCTTCTTCCCCACCCCTCCCTGCCTGCTGTTTTTCCTTGGTATTCATCAAATACTTGCCTGCTTTTGCTTTTAGACATCATTGTCATTATCCTCGTACTGACCCTCCCATAAAAAATGTTATTATGTCTTAGAGAGTGTGTGGGGTGAACTCCCCTGCGTTCACGGGCCTGCTCATGGGCACCGCATGAGCTGCACATGGCAGCAGTTAACCCCGGGTCGCACAGGGGGTGGGGAGTATCTGTCATCTTCGGGGAAACTGAAAATCTAGGCAGCAGCGTCCTGGCAGGGCATCACACAAAGCTTCTGGCAGGAGCTGGGCTGGCAGAGCACCGGACTGGTAGTTTGCTCAGTTTGAAATTATAGGAAAGAGAAGAGGTTTGTGGTTTCTTATGTATTTTTAATCCTTTAAAAAAAAATTCCTTCAGAAGCATTTGCGATGGTATCATCTGGTTGTTAAATATAATCTCAGCAGTATTAATTGCAGATGTTTACTGAGTTTCTGCAGTGGTAGCTGCAGAGTTTTATGCTGCTTGAAACACGGTGTCTCTGGACTGAGGGAATCCCTGTTCACACCAGGGGAATCAGCAGCAGCTGTGTTTGAATGGCCAGTGTAAGTTCATTTCCCATAGCATAAAGCAAATTACTTCTTTTCAGTGAATGAAACTAATCTGCATTAAATTATACTAATAGTGTTGTTTTTCCTGCCACTGTTTTTATGTGGAGGGTTAATATGTTCCTAATAGTTAGCACTAATGGGAATTGAGCAGAAGGTTGGTCTCCAGTCATAAGATTGCAGATATAGCTTTCATCTCTGTTGTTTCCCCTTCTCATCTTTTTCTCTCTGGGCAAACAATTGAACTACAAGCAAAATTTCAGAAGAATTACTCAAAGCTGGCTTCTTAAACTGTTTGTCTTTTGGCTTAATTATGTGCTATAAAACAGAACTGCAGAAATGCCATGGGTTGACTGGCTCATGAGTTTAAGTAAAAAATTCTGTACAATTTTGTTAGTGCAACCACAGTGGCTGCCGTTGGACTAGTCTAACCTTTTGCCTAAATATTTTATAATAAAAAGGAATTTGGGAGGTTGAATTTGAAATTACTTTGCTGGAAAACTAAGTACACGTTAGGTAAATAGTAGAGGAAAAGAAGAACTTTACTGTAAAGCCAGTATAACCCACTTTTGTTAGCAGTATGCAGAATTACAATGCTGATCCTCCAAACACAGAATTCTCACAATGAAAGACGATTTATATTTTGCATGTCTTTCAGATAGACCATAAACTTCACAGTGCTTCTGTTCAGTTTTAGACTGACTAATTTTGGCACTAGGCTACTACTATTTAGGATGTTCATTGCTATGAAAACTTTTTTATTTAAACATTTTTAGGATTTTTAAAAATAATTTTATTGAAAGAAAGGTATTGTTCAAGTTGAAACTTCCATTAGGGCTGTACTTCATAGGCTTTGCTCAGAGCCGAATTATGCTGTAGGTATTTTACGGTAAAATCATGATTATTTGATAATTCTCTTTTGTATGACTGACTTTCTGGCCACTGTTGAGAAAGGTTCCTCCTGACTGTAGGTAAAAGGATGACAGTCAAGGACGCCTGGAATGGTTACAATCCATTGAAGTATCTGTATGTAATCAAATTGCATTTAAAAATACCTCCTGAGGACTATGTGAAATAATTGCTACACTCATTGATTAGCCCCTTTCTAAATCAGTAATTCAAAATTAGAACTTGTTTCCTTTCAGTTTACATTGCAGAATAATTATACTAAAATTTTAACTAGGCATGCATTCTGACAAATTTCTCAAAGCTATGATAGATGTGAAAGGGAGCCGAGCTATGCTGCTCTCAATCCTTCCACCCATCAAAAAACTTCTGAATAATGAAACTTTATCTTTTGGTTTCAGTTGTTTCTTGTTTTCAGAACTTTCAGAAACATCTCATTCAGCCCGTATTAGAAAAAGCCTTGCCTGCTTAGAGGCTTTTATTGAGCACTCAGGAAGTATATTGTTCAATTAATTTAACATACTTTTGTGCTGACATCAACGTAATTAGCTTTTAAATGTATAGACCTACGGAACTCCACAGGACTCTGGTCTCCCTGATTCTGGGCTGCCTTCCAAAGGCCTCCATCCTGTCCCTTTGGATTGCACATAATCCTACAATCACCCAGAGACAATTGCTGACCACCTACACTGACTGTAGCTGTAGTATCACAATAAGACTGTGGATTTGGGTTTGCTTTCAAAAGCAGCTCCCTCAGTCTAGAGTTGACAGGATTACTGTTACTCTGACATCAAGACTGAGCTGTTTAAGAAAAATACTCATAGAAGTGTTTTTGAAAATAGTTGATGAGGAATCCAAGGGTAAAATGTCTTTTGGTTTTGGTTTTGTAAAATCAGTGAGGCAGGGGATTTTGCTTGCCATGTTTTCTGCTGCCAGAATTTGTGGTCCCCATGGGCTGCCCCAGGCTGTCGGCCAGGTGGGTGCAGAGCTTTTGTGGTGAGGCAGGTGATGCTGATCCAGAACTCACAGCAGCAGCATATCTGTTACCTTAGTGAGGACTGTGCCTTCCACAGCTGGAGGCTTTCCCATACAGCCCTTGAACTGGATTCTTCCCAAAAGCTCGTTCTGTCTGTGGTGCCTGCTAATTGCAATACAAGCAGCTCATGACACACTCCATTGACTATTCAACATCTTTCATTTTAAATGAGGATTACATTTTTCATAGTTAGAAATGCCCATCCAGCAGTATAAGGTCAATAAAAGAGGATTTTGCTGAGACATCATATTTGATTGCCATGCTGACTGCAATCAGACATTGGAGCTCACTAATTTTAAAGTAGATTACTGTATGAATAAGAAAATAGATCTCTGAAGCCTCATAAATAATTCTGAGAAGGAATGTAATTGTAGGTGCTGTAATGATAAGACAGGGCAGTTCCACGCAGCACACGAGGTACAGCCATGGAGGAGCGCTGGAGTGAAGCCAAGTCTGAGAGCAGGCACAGAAAAAGGACTGCACTTCGAGGATAGGGAGCAGGACAGTGAGCTGTGATGACCCCTGGGATATAAAACAGGATACTTCCTGCTTGAAAATTAGGCTATGATAGTGCACCTAGGAAAAAATGACTGTTCATCCTGAAATACATCTGTGTTACTGCAACTGCAAGACGTGCTTTAGCTAATTATTAGCTTTTGAAAATCTAAATACACAATCAGAAAATTTACTTCTATGTGGCTTTTTTGTTTTGTTTTACTTGGCCTGGGTTGTTTTTTTTTTATTTGGGCTATTTTTAGGAAAACGAAGGCTTCTAAATAAAATAAGGGTGGTGTCTGGAAGCCCTCTTTTGTTTGTACAAGTAATGACTGTTTATTACTACCTGCATTTGGCAAGGGATACAACTTCTGATAAAAGGTTATATCATCACAACCAATGGTGACTTTCCTTTTCAATGTGATGGGCCAAATCCCTAATGTTTAGATGTGTCAAAATGCAGATTTTTTTTTTAAGATACTTGGTGTTTGCATTAGTGTTGTGTAAGCACCATGCATTTCCACAAAGACAAGGATTGATGTGGCATTGCCAAAGCTTACTGAAGGTAATTAGAATATTCTCAATGACCTAGGTTAGCTTTAGCCAAGCTGATGCAAGTCTTGATTCTATTGACACTCTTATGACATTATCCGAAAAAATACTGTGTAAGAGGGTGGGAGGGTTTCAGGATGGGTTTCTGTACCTAAAAGTTGACCTGTTTTTTTACCTAGAAGACAAGACTATTGAATGAGTCAATATGAGAGTCAAAAGGAGAATTCCTTGTGAGTTTTCTTCTTCAACGTGGTAACTGAGATGGTTGGAGTTTATATGAACTTCAAGTCCTAAATGAGAAGACAACTCCCATGTTGAACCATACTGGTTCAATAGTTCCATACAGCAGGACATTTTTCTGCAATGAGTCTGCAACACTCAGGAGACTGCTGTTTATTATCAGCATTGCAGGGAGGAGGAGAATTATAATAATACTAACTACATAAATCACATTAGGAGGATGCTCTTTCTTCGTACTCTGTTTCTCCTTGGAATGACATAGCCTTGAGGGCATCCGTGAATCCTGATCAGCAAGGCTGCTTTTTGAATAATTGACTGAACATTTGTACTTGTGAGGGCTGGTACAGTATGGAAAGGGAGGTCTTTAGAGGGAAAGAAGGTGATAAGGGATGTGGTGTGGAATACTGCTACCCCCAAGTCAGTCGATGTTCCTGCCCTTGCTAGGTTACAGTTTGGGTTATTCAGCATGTTTGAAAATGTGCAGAGTTTTACAAGTTTTTGTAGTGGGGATGCAGGCATCCAGAATCTAACAGGATTATAGGTGCATCTTCCTCATTTTTGACAATTACTTGATATAATTTTATACCAAGTTCTTTGTTTTTAAAGAATTTCAGGCACTGAGAATTCGGAGTGCATATTTATTTCTAAGCTTTAAGTAGAACACGGTGTATTTTTTAATCCTTTCCATACTTTTCAGTTAAGTGTTCACAAGACTGTATATCAAATACAATTCCAAGTTTTTCTATCTTTCTACAAGCCAGTTTAAGTTTCATCTGAATTTGGTACATGTCTTTCACAGAACACTAAATGGGGAATACGTGCTTCAAGCATTAAGATGGTTTCCCTCCTTTTCCCCATTTACATTGCATTACATTTCACAATTTTTTTTCTTCGAGGCAGAGAGATCAGATAGAAAATGTGTTGAGAGTGTTACAGGGGCACACAATGTGTGTCATTGTGCCTGGCTTCAAGGAATGTATTATAATGTTTGACTGCTCACAGATTTACATAATTTGAATACAGGACTGTTGTGTTGTATTCCCTGTTACTCAAAAACATTTGGGGAAAAGAATTTTCTGTGTATAATTTTATTTTCATACTGATCTCTATTTTGTTTAAGACCATGTTTCATCATGAAATCACTTAATTAAAATAAATCTTCTTACAAAATGCACTTTGTAAATCATCTCTTTTATTGTGCTCTGAATATACTGTAACATCCTTTTCTAAGTGAGTACCTTTAGATCATTCTGTCTTTTGCAGCATTTAAAAACCTTTAGAGAAACCACAAGATACTCTTTCTGACATCACTTTTGCCAAGTGATTGCTGGTGGCCTGTGGATTCTGGCATATTACAAATCATCATTTTGGAAGTGGGGAAAGAAAGGATTCTGCAGCCATATGCAACATAATTTGAATAAGAACTACATATGAAGAAAAACATCCTGTGACAAACAAAGCACCAGATATCACAGCCAACACATTGGAGAGGCGCAGGCTTGGTGGAAGAGCCTCTGCTTTTGAATGGAGCATCAGCAAAATACCTCATAGCACTAACACAGGAAAGCTCTCTTTTTCACAGGGAAATACCTTCAGGGGGAAATGCATGTTTTTGTCTTTAATAAAAGTCAGTGGCCCCCACCAAATATTTCCTTCTGTTTTTCTAAGAGATAATACTGGTTAGAATGAGAGAAACTGGTCTTTAATCAGCTCTTAGGCAAGGGTTCTCCCCACTACGACACAGCCCAAGGAGAACGGTTAAATGGCAACTTGTCACTTCTCCTGTTTGTTACACAAACTGTTTGGAGAACCTGATAGTGAAGTGATATTTCCATTTTTTAAAAACTTTTTCTAGAAGGTGATTTGGCATTCTCTTGCTGCTACTGGAGATGAGGTGCAAGCTAACCTGAGTCATTGAAGGAGAGCTGCTGTGGGAAGAGGCAAGGCTTTGGGACTGGAGCCCTTTCAGAATCTGTTCTTTGCTGTCATTCTTGATGTCAGACTCATAAGATATTTTAATCCGGGTCACCGATAACCGGTGCCACGTAGTGCGCAATTACTCACTTTCCCTCAGTGTAAACACTGGAGCTGGCCTGGAGCTCGTGCTGGGTGACGCTGAGGCAGCTGTGGGAAGCAGTGCCTGGGTGGAATCCAGAGATTTCCTGCTGCATTGAGGATTGCCTTGTGTGAGGTGGTGGTGCAGAGATTGTAGCATGGGGGGGAATCAGATTTTCTTTAAATGACCCATATTAAATACAAACAAGTTGGAGAAAGCTCAGACACTCTGAGCTTCCACCTATGCAGCTCTTAATGCTGTGTGCTTGTCCCCACCTCAGTGACACAGTTCCCTGCTGAGGAGGGTAGGCTGCCATCTCTTCACTCCAAAGCACATCAACGCCGTGGCAGGCCTGGGCTGAAATCAGCACTCCTTGAGGGAGCTGAGCTGTTTCCACATGGCTGGCTCCCTGAAACACCTGTGGCTCTGATCACCGTGGGCTGTGCATCGCAGCTGTGCCCAACGGCTGCTGATCAAGGGGATTTCTTCCCGTGAAAGCCTCTAAAGGCTGAGAAGAACCAGCTTTGTAATGGATAGATAATCAAGGTAAGCAAGAGAAGAAGTAGCTAAGAATGGGAGTTATGAAGCTAACACCTTTAATTGCTATTTTTTAATTATCCCAAAGACCAGGTGTATACATTAGGAATAATAATAGTTCATGATCCTGTAGTTTTGTGACCTTCAGCCTACCCATTCCCCCTTCTCCACCCTTTGTTTGTCCTTCTCAGTTGTGGTGTATCTAAGTAAAATTCCAAAGTCCTCAGGGTGGAGTCCTGTCAATTATGCCCTTCTCTAAGTGCCATTCATGTTTCTATGGCATTATATAAACAGATAACCAAGACTACAATAAAATGCATGTCATGAAGCATTTTTGGTATTTACTTGGTTTTCAAAACATAAAGGGAGAGCAGAGCAAATCCTGAAGAGCATCAGTAAAGACACAAAAGCAGCTAAGGAGACAAACATAAGCACTGTCATTTACTTCTTGGTACCATGTGCTATAATAACCTAAAACATCTTAATTGTGGGCATCATTTAAATTTATTCTGTGGCTCATTTGGTATGTTTGGAATGCTGCCTGCTTTTCATACTGCACAAAGAGCATCTCTCAACAAAACCAGTTCTGTCCACATGTTGTATTTTTATTTGACAGATGTATTTGGAATCATGTTATAATCAAGAAAGGGTATGATCTGGAACACTGCCGAGATGGTGGAACTCTGTCGGAGAGAGTAAAGATTTTGGACTGCTTTTGTCAAAAATACCTGCAGCTCAAAGTGCTAAAAATCCAGATGGAAGTTCAAGCAAGCAGGAGTTACGCATTTTTAGTAGGTACCTCGGTGTGCCAGCTACATGGCGTGACATATTCTAGACTCTTCAAGAATACCTTCTGCTTTCTTCTCTTCATTTGTGTTACTTTCATCTTAATGCAAGCCTTGCTGTGACAGCATGACTTAGGCGCTGTCATAAACAAAGCAATTACCCATTTCACTGGCAGTGCCATGGCACAAACAGAATTAACCCAGTAACTCTAATGGTGCACTGCTGAAATTGAATACACAACTCTTAAACTCTTATGCTACATTACTATTACTGCCCTCATGACAAATCTATTATAAAAGGGATGCTTGCAAATTTCTAGCTCGTTGGATTGCTTCAGAGGAAATAAATTTGACAAACAAATTCCAACTATTTTAGAAATCTTTCTAACTTCAGCTTATTTCCGAACCATGCTATTTTGAGGCCTCGGAAAGAGTCTTTGAAACCACAGGTTAGAGTCTTTTTTCTTTTTTTTTTTTTTTT
>VZTG01002639.1:0-33265 GCA_013397845.1 Melanocharis versteri | reverse complement strand
GGCTCTGCTGTGGTGGGCTGCTGGCTGGGCGCGGTGGAAGCGCCGCGCTGCCTCCCCCGCCCCGTGCCGGGTCGCGTCGGCGGCAGCGCGGCGGTGCCTGTGAGGGTAATCGGGGCTGTGCCGCCCGGCCGCTGCCGCCCTCCGTGGTCCTTCGCTGCCAAACGTCTTCCTGGCCTGGAGCAGGGGCTCGACGCCTTTAGAAAGGGTTAAATGAGCTTTTTGCCCCGTTAAACTTCCCTGGTTTGATGGGAAGCTTTCTCCATAATGAGAATCTCGTAGATGTCTGTGAGAGCCACACTTCCAGTGTCTGTTTCTCGGGGCTTTTTGTGCAATGTGTAACAACAGAACTATCACTTCTTAATTTTGGAAATAGTTCATTAATTAAAATTCGTGCCTTTTTTCCCCCGTAGCTAGTTGAATCTCATTCTCCTGAGTAGATTATGTGCCTTTTTGTGAGTTTCTGCCTGCTGTGGATATATGTTCTTCTCTATTCTTGATGATACTGAGCTAAAAAAAGGAGATGTGGTGTCTTTTACCAGAGAAACAAAGTCAAGGCAACGTGAGGCAGAAGTTCTCCTTAATAATTGCTCTGTACGAATGATCATGTAAACTGAAAGCTTTGGTGATAAAATCGATAATGGTAATAAACTTGATAATGGTAAGCTCTTAATCAATGAGGCCAATTATCGGATACAAATGTTTTTCTGCTGAAGTACAGCTGGAGGAAGATACAGTTTAGCAGTTAGAGTTATTGAGTGAGCACAGCCCGAAGGGAGTCATGTAAAATTTCAGACATCAAAATCGTCCTACTAAATGGTAAATTGTCATATAACTGGGGAAGAAGGAATGCTTGCTTGTTACAGAGTGAGTCAAAGACTTGTGTATTAGATTGTATTGTGACCTTTTAATAATTTCTTAAAGAAGCTATTTCCTGCATATCAGATGATACTTTAAAGATATTTTTAAACTGTGTAGTTTGGGTCTTTTTCCTGCTAAAGTATGTACAATGATTTGAATCCAAAATAGTTCTAATATGAATATCCATGTTCCATCCCACGCGGGAATGTGAACAATGTTGGATGGGTACTGGATTACATTTGGATCATAGCTAGTTTGAGTGCTCCCCAGAAGTGTCTGACAGTGCACTTCTCTCATTTAAACTGCAAGTGTATTTTTGTGAGTTTGCTAACTGTCTCTGAATTGTAATTTGCCTTATGGGGTTTTTTTTCCTTCACTAATAAAGGTAAACCTGTTCTTTAACTTAAAAAAGCCATCGATTATTACTTCTGTTATCGTTCAGTAACCTTTTTTTGCCTGGCTTTTGCATTTCACCTGAAGAGATGCTTCAGGCCTATAAAGGTGAATACCAAACCCCAGTATTTTTAGTGGGTTTGGTTTTGTTGTTTTGGTTTTTTTTCTTTCACTGTAGTAGAAATTATGTGGGTGGGTGTATCTTCATAATGTGCTGTTATACTGGTTTATTAAGGTAATTTAATCAGGATTACTACATAATTTGCCTCTAAATGATCTGAACTTGCTAAGAGGACCTTGTCCATTCATGCTTCTCTCTGACAATTAACTCTGCCTTAAAAAGGAAGCTTAGAGGAGCTATGAGTGAGCCTAATAACAAATGTGAATATTCCCACTGGGAAAAAAAACCCAGTTTGTCTTGTTGTTACCTATTCCTGCTATGTTGCAGTTAACAAACAGGAAGGAATTTTGGTAAATTCCCCCAGGAATGAATATCTGTTAAAAGTGTAAACTTAAAGGCACTACAGGAACTTACCCAGAATCCAAAGAAGAGTTTCAGAAAGATTAAAAAGAGGTACATCTCATTAATAGTTAAGTAGTTATTAGCATTTTTATTAGAGCTTATCCCTAGTATCTTATAGATATGCTCCAGGGAGAAAAAAAACCCCAACTTATCTCGAGTGTTTACATTATTAAATTAGCATGTCTTGGTTAGTATTCCTTTCAGGTTTTATTTTTACAGTGATTGAATGTGTTGTTTTCAGGCTGCTACTGAACAAAGTTCTGGCTATTCTAGTTTTATAGCCCTAGACTCGAAATATTTGTATACTTTCCTGTGCTGTAACTATAGAATTTCCAAAACTCTTAACTGTTTTGCTTCAGCAGGTGACTGGTGGAAGAGAGACACCTGCACCTGACGATGTCGAGGAGAAAGCTGGAGAATAAAAGCCTTTCTGGCTTGTTGGCCACCTCTCTGCACACACCAATCAAGACAGATAACTTCCACAATTTTTATATGCTTGAATCCAAAGAGCTAGGAAGGTAAGATTATTCCTATTTGTTTTATTTGAGCAAGAGGAAGTTCTGCTGCAAGAAAATTCTCTGTACAACGAGGCAAACTTTTATGGTAGTGGATGGAGAATGAAGTATGGCCCTCTCCTTCCCTGTCCCCTTCTTTGCATCACAGTGGGTTCTTTAGGGACCAGGAAAAGGGACAGTGAGGCGTGAGTTGCCAGCCTTTTCCACTTCGGAGAGATCTGGAGGGTTTTCATAGGCATGTAAATTTGGGATTATCTTCATTTCCCTGCCGAGTCGCACATCAGATTCCAGGTGCGTGGCCTAAACAAGAGATGACATAGGGTGATACTGTAAGACAAAGAATGAGGATTTTGAGTTGGTTGTCCCAGGTGTCTGGGTGAATTTTCTGAAGTCCAGAAAACAAAGACCTTTCCTCTCCCCTTCCCAACCTCAAGCAGTTAGACTAAGTTTCAAACAACCTGCTGTTTCAGAGCAGTTTTGCAGCCTGCTTCCCTTGCTGTTGTTTGCAACAGTAAAATAGGAAATAAAACAACAAAGCACCCAAACCCTTGGTATTTATGACACTGTTTCAGACATACAAGTGAATGTGTGTTTGGAAACCGCTGGGTTAATTCATACCTTGCAAATACTCAGTGAATTGGGTGTAAAGGCACGCAGACACAATGCTGTGATCGTGTTTCCAAGCTGCCTGAGCAGAAGTGTCCCGGCTCAGTCTCGCAGCTGTGCCTTGCTGTGCCGCACGAGGATCCTTTGCACCTGCAGCTTGTTTTGTCAGTAGAGATGCTCCTCTCGCATGTGGTTTGTGAGCTCTTTAGCCTGCACTGTTCTCTTGGGTTTTTTTTCTATTTTTCTAGCATGTGCTTTATCTGGTAGACTTTTACAGAAGTGCACATTGCAGCCCATAACTTTCTTCTTTTCTTAACTTTTGTCAGCTCTGCTTTTGAATTCTAAGCTCTACAGAAGCAGTTTATATGCAGCACCCTCTAGAACGCAGGTATTGTTACAACGCTGGATTTTCAGACTCTACGTACTTGTGAGATGATGTCTAAAGCAAACAAAAGTGTAGGTTTTGTGTGAATTCCATAACAGAGTTTTTAATTCTTTCTGTGCATGCAAAACCAGGCATAACAAAATAAGTGCCAAAATGCAAAGAAAACGGAAGCAGAGGACTCTGTTTTACAAACATATTTGTGATTTCTCCTGGCCTAACTACATGTATATCTTTCCATGTTTTTAAGTATATAAATTCTTTTTAAGTGATGTAAAATCGATCTTTTCTTTGTAACCTCTCTAAAAGATTCAATATGCTTTAATTTTCACTTGCAATTTTCTTTTTCCTGTTGAGATTATGTAGTAAATAGTTCTCTTGTTCTCTGCTTAAGCTTCCCAAGCCCCATTTCTTCCTCCCACACCCTTATCTGTTGGGTCCTTTGGTATTTAAGACACTGACTCACGAAGCTGGCAGGTTAGGTTCTGTTTAGTGGGTTAAGTAGTTCTATCCCTGGTGTGTGCGTGGCTTGGCTGCTTTTGAAGTAGTTAAATTTCTGTGGTTTCTAAGCTGAGATATGAAAACATCCTGAAATCCGTTTTTCTTGTAGAGCTGGGCTGTGAAGGGGGATGGTTGCGCAGGCGAGGAGTGGGAACTGCTCCGCTTGCGTCAGTGCAGCACTTCTGAGCTGGCTTTTTCTGTGCTTCTGGAGCAATTTCCACAGCTCTAAAAGACTTTTTTGTCTTAATTTTTGCCTTAATTGGCACACTTCTAATAAACAAGTGGAAATTCTCACATCTCAAATCTGGAGATATCACTGACCCTTCAAAGTTGTTAAACCCACAGCAACCAGAAGGAAGATGTGCCAAAACTACCAGGGAAGATCTTGCTGTTCTCATGAAACTAAACTGGTTCCCCTTTGTTAGTTTTAGAGTCACTTTCATGGCTGGCAGGGCTGACGTGATGCTAAAAGGAGAGTGTAAGCTGGAGGAGGGAGTGTTTTCAGCTTGGGTATATGATGAAACTGAGCTCAGTAACTTCAGATGCTCTGCAATAATAAGCTGGGGTAACAATTGGGAAAGAACGTGGCCATTTCAGGCTTGCAGATAGTTGCTAAAGTGAAGAGTGTGCATGTATCAGACTAAACTTTCACCTCTAAAATTTAGTGCTTTAAAAAAAAGATAGTGAAAATCTGCAACTAATGCTAATTGATGTTGAAATAAATGATGACAGAGAACCTGTTTTGTTGAATTTATTTTTAAGTAAGTTTTGGCAGTATGATTAAAAGTCATCTTTAAATATTTAATAATTTAGGCATGTTTGTACAGTTATTTGCAAATGAAAATTGATTTTTTGCATGAGATACTCATCCCTGTTTTGATTAAATACTGAAGTCTAGATTTTTTCAAAAGAAACCCCTATTTTTTTTGTTTGTTTTTATTTTTTTTTTTTTAGAAATGTGTGTTTTAAGCACTGGGATTTTTGCACCAGAAAAAAGGCAAAGCCTGCAAGGCAATGTGGTATTTTCTACTAAAGAAACTAATTTAGTTAAAAGAACACAGCTCAGATAGGTTGTACTGAGCTGTTTCATTACGTTTATTCTTAGTATGCTGTGGCGACAGAAAGTAGAGGTGGACAGGCTTTTTTTGAAGACATAAATGTAGATTGTGCACTTTGTACACAGCTTGATACTATTTTTAGAACTTTACATACAGTTTATTGCAGCCTTTCAAGTTGTTTTTTAGTAAATAATGTTTCTTGTACCATTTGAAAACACTTTGCATGTATGCAACCAGGCATTTCTGGGAATGCAATATTCGTGGTTATAAAATTGGGGTTTTTTAGGAGTTTATAACTTGGCGTAAAAAACTGCATTTTTTCCTCCTAATTTTTTGAGACATCAGCTTGGTGTTTTAGCTACAGTATTTGGTTTTCTTCTAAAAACATTTCTTTGCCAAAATATGTTTTTGTTCCCATACCTAAACAGTTGGCCAGGAAATAAAGCAGCGTGCTTTGTCTAACTGTAATTGAGGAAGAGAATGCTAAGTGGTGGGTGCTTTTCTATTAAGATGTTTTGAAACATTTTGCAGATACCTGGGATTTTTGTAGCAGTGCTACATGACTTGTGGAAGGAAATTCTCTTTATGTCTAATTTTTTTTTCACTGAAAACCTCCTGCCCCACCCATGCATATAAATGTGCTTTATTTTCCCTGTTCATTCTCTGCATTTCACAGGGGTTTGCTTTGGTTATTATTGTCCCATAAGTATTGTAATGAGTTTGAGGGTTTTTTAATATCTTGCCAGCCTGAACAGCCTGGTAAGACCTCATGGCCAACCCTGCTTTAGCAGGGGGTTTTTAGAGACCTCCAGAAGTCCTTTCCAGCCGAATTATTCTGTGACCTGACACTGAGAATGTCCCTGTAACCTGATACTCTGATTTAATGTTTAGCTAGGCTGTATAAGGGGAATTTTACTGGGTCTCACCAGAGTTTCATCCAGCTTAGTATCCTTCTACAGTGCCTGCAAGTGAATGTTCAGGAAATAGTGTAACAACAGGCCAGGCATGGCATTTCCCAATACTTTTTTTTGTTTGTTTGTTTCCAGTTATTTGCTATGTCTTCTTATTTCTAATGGTAATTTATGCACTTTTAATTTCCTGTGTCTCAATGCTTTCCCTTTTATTTTGTAGAGGAAAATGTGCCGTGGTTAGAAAATGTGTAGCTAAATCCACAGGCCAAGAGTATGCAGCTAAATTTTTAAAGAAAAGAAGAAGAGGTCAAGACTGCAAAGCAGAGATTCTGCATGAAATTGCTGTTCTTGAATTAATGAAATCCAATCCTCGCATAGTTAATCTCCATGAGGTCTATGAAACAGCAAATGAAATCATCTTAGTGTTGGAATAGTAAGTATGCCTTGATCACATGTTCTGTGTTCATAGGTAATAATCTTTCAGTATATTAATTTTTTTGCATGAGTTGCCTGAATGCCCAGAAGAATTACAACAGTACCCTGTATACATTATGCTAATGTTTCATTGTAGTATACTTTATATTTTTTCGTTTGAGGATGTTTCAGGCAAGCTGACTGGAGATAATGTTCTTGAACACCATAGAAGGTCCTGAGTGCTTTGCTGCAACTTAAATCACATAAAAAGTATCACTGATACAAGTACACAGCTTTCAGAGAGACTGAGCACATCCATGCCCTGTGAACTTCAATTAGCACTTGGCATTTTTTGGTGTCTGAAGACTTACTTTGTTTTGTTTTAGGCTCTTAAATTTAGTGGGTTTGTTGTTTTAAAACTGACTTTTGCAGCGGTTTCCTAAAAAATTCCTGTATTTTTTACACATGTCCCTGAAGCTTCTTATTAGCTCTGAAAAGTAAGTTTTATTTGGGAATTGAATTTGAATTATCTATCATATTTGTTGTATGTGTAAATTTTTGTTTGGAATGTAAAGGAACAAAAATGCAGCCTGTTAAATTGATTCCTTCTAAGTTTTAATTTTCATGTACAAAGTATTTGACATGCTGGTAGTGGTGGTCTCTGTACACCGTGATATATTCTTTGGAAAATCTGAAGGAATTTAGCTAGATTCTATCTAAAAAAGCTTTTTTTTCCCCTGGAACTAGATGATCCCTAACATATTATTTGTTGTTCTAAGGCTTTTTGCAAATCCTTTTCTGCAGAGCTTTCCGCTCTTTACCCACCTGGGTGCCCATCCACCCATCCAGACCATAATATAACTTCAGTACAAGAGCGCTGTGGGAGCCAGTGCTGAAAACATTGTGGAAATTGAAATTCATGGCATCCACTGCCCTTCCCCTTGTGTCCATGCTGTCATAAAGCTGCCTAGGGGAGGCATTACTGACACCTCAGCTAAATTCAGCAGCCTTGTGGCTGTGTTCATTCATTTTGTCCATTATCTGGCTTTTAACTGATTCCCGTTTTGTTAGCAGTGAAGTTTAGGCTCAGTGATTCTGTAGTTTTGAGGAAGCTCTTCATCCCTGAGAGAGACTTCAGGCACTCAGAGCAGGCTGAGTAATGATCTCAAAGCCAGCCTGAGAGAAGACAGCTGACACTGCAGCCAAGGGTAGGAATAACTCATAAACCACAGGAACACAGATATTTCCATTCACTGCACTGAATTATTTATGAACTGGTCTCATGGAAGAAATTTTAGATTTGACTTGAAAAGAAAGGCTTCTTTGATTAGGGACTGATGATAGAACTCAAGTTCTGGAAGGCATCTTCCCACTTGCTTGAGGGGACCAGAGCATTATGGGGTTACCAGTCAAAGTGCTTTTTGCTGTCTCAACTGCTGTTTCAGGCTATAAGGAAAGAAAAGGCATAATCTTTTTTTTTTTTCCTTTTCTAGGTGTTTATATATTAAGAGTTTTAGCATAAATGTGTAAAATAAACTAATATTCCCAGCCTCTCTGATACTGCAGATATATGTTAGATAAATAGGTGCTATTGAAAATATTTTTCCCTACTTAAGCTTCAAAATTTAAAATTAATACATAGGTGTTCTTGAATGTGTTTCAGTGCTGCTGGAGGAGAAATATTTGACTTATGTGTCCCAGATCTGGATGGCAGAATTGGTGAAAGGGATATTGTAAGGCTTATAAGGCAAATACTTGAAGGACTTTGCTGCTTGCATGAAAACAATATTGTTCATCTTGATTTAAAGGTGAGGCTGCAGCAGACTTTGTTTTAGCACTTTATCTTCAGTTTGTTATATTCATCAAAGTAATTTGTTAAATACATAAGAAAGATGAGGAGAAAAGAGATTAAATTATATTAAAAGGAGATTAAAAGGATAGAGATTAAGTATTTTAAAATAACATTTAGCAATAAGTATTGCATAATAGAAGCAATTAGTGTGTCATTTAGTACATTGGGCTTTCTTTTCAGAGTGTATTTTATTAATTGGGAATGAAATGTTTTCTATTCTAGCCTCAAAATATTTTGCTGAGCAGCGTCAATCCTCTTGGTGATGTAAAAATTGTAGATTTTGGGATGTCCCGGAAGCTTGAGAATTCCAATGAACTGCGGCAGATCATGGGAACAACAGAGTATCTCGGTATGGAATGGCTGCTTCCCAACATCTCATGGGGTTTTGACAACACAGGAGCAGCTCATGTAACACACTTGGCAGCTTACAAGCTGATAAACTACATCATAGGACAAGGCAATATGTTTTGAGCTGCTCTTTTTTTAGAGTCGACAACAAATATTTGCACCAAAAAATCCCGAATTATATCAATAAGTGCACCTCTCAGTTTCATGCTGTAGTATTTGCTGTGAACCAGGCTGTTAAATTGTTCTGATTAGAATTGAAGTATGACATTAGCATGCACAAAGAAGCGTTCTTTAAATTAGCAATGTTATTTAATATGATGATTTAATGAGATTAAAATATTCCTTGGAAAGGGAAAGATTGCTGTTAACACTTGGCCCTCTCTGAGGGACAAGTTTGCTTCATGATTTGCCAGCACTCATTGTTAAGAGCACTTCATTCTGCAGAGAATAACTTGCTACCTAGCCTATGCTAACAGCCAGTGATCCTAAAATTGGCTTGGTCATCTTGTTTTGCAGTGTGAACATGATGAAGGCTTTATGCATTCACCTTAAAAAGCTGTATAATCCAAAACCTCTTAGGAGAAAAATTTACATGCATGCATCTGATTAGAGCACATCTTGAAAGCTGGATAAACTTTAGGCCACCTAGTGCCATTTTGGTGTGAACCAAGTAAACATCCGTGTCTAGGCAAATGGAAATAACTTTTTGCCACCCTTGTGGCTTGAAAATAATAAACCTAATTATTGAAACTACATGTTTAGCCTCATAATAATAGTTGGCAAAAGAATGCCAGAAATGTAGCGTATGATTCAAGGCCATTTAAATAATATATTTATTAAAGCATTTTTCTTCTCCTTGTCTCTTTAGCTCCAGAAATTTTAAACTACGATCCTATTACCACGGCTACAGACATGTGGTAGGTTTTATCTCAATTCATTTTATTGAGGTTTGGTGAGACCCCTTAACAATCTGAGGGCCTGATGCAGTTTCATCTGGCTTCCAAGAATACCCTTCTGCTGGTGGGCTGGCTGAAAGAGGGAGGGAGGGATGGGAGGGGGAGGAGCCCTCAGGATATAACTCAGGGGTTTATGGGTCTGTTGCACACTTAGTGGGGAATGCAGGTGGCTTCTGATAGGTGTTTGTTCTAAGGGAATAATAACAGTGGCTGGATAACATACTTTAGGTATTACTTACTCCTGGGTGACACACTTCAGTTATTAGCTACTCTAGGACACTTCCCTCCCCACTTTTGTATTGTTAAATAATTTTTTATACAAATTATAAGAAGGGTGTAAACTTCCTACTCCTTATTTTTAGAGAAATATCTGCAGAATGAATCACAAAAAATGACAAGTACCTTGAACTGACCCACAACTTTATTTATGGCTTTTTAATTTTATGAGCTATGTTAATTCAAAGACTAGCTTTGAAATGTTTCCTTTAAAACATAAAATCTTCAGCATCTTAATTAAAATTCACTGTTAAAAGTTGCTAATTGCTCCTTTGAAATTCTCGGCTCATAATAGTAACTAAATCTGTTCATGAATGTTTTTAATCACTTATTATTTGCCCGCTGTTGCGGGAAGACGTAAAAAAACCCCTATTGATGCTCTACTCACAAGGACAAACCCAGCAGCTGCATGTGTCCACACTGTAAGGAGTACTAAATTCTGACCTATCAGATCACAAAAATGTTTTTATTATGCATCAAGAAACCATCTTAAGATTGATAATAGATTGCGTGATCTGTGGTATTCATGTTCTTGGGAGAAACATCTCAGCAGGAGGAGACTGTAACACAGCTTGGATGTCAGATGTACACAGAGGTTGACTGAATCTCAGTCTTTGCTCTGTCGTCCAGAATTGCAGTGAAAGATGGGTTTTATTTGCATGCAGATTAGAAAGTCTGTCTTTTTTGCAGCTCTATCATCCAGAATTGCCATATATCTCAGGAGTGGGCTGTGTAAAAGTGGTATTTTCTTTTCCTATTGATCTCAGTAAGGAGCAAAGGATATATTGAAAGCAAGCAGTTACCAAAAATCTCTTCATTGAGATATATACACAAAGCTTTCCTTGTGTGTGTACGTACAGTTGTGCTTGAATCACGTAAAATTGAGATGTAACATGTTTGCTATGATTCTGAGTGTGGGATATGTCAGGAAGTTTGATCTGCAGCACAGTAAATATATGCAAGGTGTATTGTTGAGATTCTCTGGCAGGTTTATACATTTTGTTCTTTAGTAGGTTTGTTTATACATTGTGTTCTTATCTCAGGAACATCGGTGTCATCTCATACATGCTGCTGACACAAGAGTCTCCATTTGTGGGAGCTGATGTTCAAGAAACTTACCTTAACATATCTCAAGTTAACGTGGATTATTCAGAAGAAACATTTTCATCAGTTTCACAGCCTGCAAGAGACTTCATTCAAAAACTTCTCATAAAAAATCCAGAGTAAGTAGCAAACTCCTCCAGGCAAGAATCCCAAATTTGTGGAGCACTTAGAAAAAGTGGATGTAAATGTATGTACTTAATACCACTGATAAGATCAGTTGCATATTTCACAATGTGTTGGTATTTTCAAATGCATATTTAGAAGTGCAGGTTTATACTTTTCCATTATGTGTGAGAAGGATCTTTGATTCAATGTCTGGCTAACATTGTCAGATATTATTATTATTATTACAGATAATGTTATTATTAGTCAGGCTTGTTGTCTGAGGTTTTTTTTGTTTTGAGTTTCTTTATATTTTCATTCAGAGGACAGATTTTTAACAGATTTTATTAAAATATACTCTAGAAAGGTCACATTCTTTTCTATAATTATTGTAGTTTGGAAAGACAAAATGCAACCTCTTTGCAGTGCTTTCTTGTTTCCTGACTTACCTTTATCTTTTTGCTTAAATACATCTCTTATTATATATATGTACTTGGCAGTGTTTTGCCTTCTTGAGTCTTCTAAAAATGTTCTCAATCCAAAATGAAAACTTCTTGTTTGTAAGGCACACTCCCATAACTCTGCATTCTCCAGGAGTTCAGACTAATCAAGACCTTGCAATGTAGCTGAACTTTGAGAAGTGAGTTGGTCAGGTATTATCAATTGCAATGCTAGATATTGTCACCTGTGGTGAGACAGAAATCCTTGTCATCTTCAGAGAGCCTCCAACAGGCAGGAGTGACCTTGCCTGGCTGAGAGAGGTTCTTGGGTAGGAGGAGATGATTCCTGGGAAGTGGCTACTCTGAGGAAATAAGGACTCCATATAAAGTCACATCTGAAGAGTCCTTCCTGTTTTAACGTCTCACATGCATGGTTTGTCAGGATCTGCAATAATTCACAAAACCCCAGTATCATGGGGGAATTTTATCTTTCATGTTTGTGGAGCACCTAGAAAAAGGGAATCAGTGATGAAGAGCCTGCTTTGATAACTCTCAGGGTGGACCTGTGGGATATTTGACATTCTGTCACGATTTCTACTCACTTTCTCTCTCCTGGGCATCTCAAGAGTCTTCATTATATCCTCAATAAGCTGCCTTTTTTTTTTCCCCATTCCAACTCTTGATGACTATTCCTCCTTGAATTTTAGGAAGAGGAAAAGTCTGTTCTCAGATAGTCAACTCTGTGAAGTTACAGTGCTCTGACTGAAAGATATTCCTGTGTTCTGGTAAAGTTAAGGACAGGTAGTGGGCTCTGTTGCCGTGGAGCCAGTTTTCCAGCAAGTTCTGTGGAAGTTAATGCAGAACACAATTAAAACTTGCAGTAGCACTGTACTAGGTCATCCAGAGGAATAGTTTTCTGAGCCTGGTTTGTTTGGTAGGATCTACATTTTGAAAGAGTTTATGCCAGATGAATTGCAAGAGTAAAACACTAGAAAATGTCAGAGTTGATTACATCCTATTACTTTGGCTGTCCTTGAAAACCTAATGATTGAATATTCACGAGCCTCACTATTTGTGGTCTGTATAAAACATAAGACTTTGAAAGCAGAGGCAAGTGCACATTTATATGGACCATGTTGAAAACATTCCAAGGGATTCTGTTCCTTGTTCTGATGAAAGCTTACCAGCTTTAGGGTAAACTGTCAACTAAATTCAGATGCATGTAGCATGTGTTCTGTTGCAGCTGAGGTAGGGGTGAAAACACAACAATATTGACTCCTCAGTGTCAGTTTTGCTTAGAATTTTTAGCATCAGAGCTATTTTAGCTTTTTAGTATTGGTGAGTTTAACTTAAGCACCTTTCCCCTTCTCCTTCCGAAGGGACAGGCCCACAGCAGCGGACTGTCTCTCCCATTCGTGGTTGCAGCAAGGGGAGCTCACGCTCCTGTGCAGCCCTGAAGAAACTTGCTACTCCTCTCAGCTGCCAGGACACATGACAAAGTGCTCAGAAGAGCGGGGTGTGAAATCCAGCTGCAATGGTACCTGCAGTGACAAGGAGGACAAGGAGAACATTCCAGAGGACAGCAGTACGGTCTCCAAACGCTTCCGCTTTGATGATTCATTGCAGTATCCCCAAGACTTCATGACAGACTTTGTGTGTTAATGTGTAATACAGACTTTCCATGAAATGAATTCAGCATAATCTGTTCCAGTGGTGAAAAAAAGGTTCTGGTTTGCCAATTCATGCAGCATTGGCATACTGGAAATGCACTTTGATTCTTTTATGCTGGTGCCTCCTTTTCTATCCATTGCTGGCAGTGGATTTAACTCCCGAGGAATTGGAGTTGTTGCGCCAATAAAACGAATTATTTTTTTTAAGAAGATATAATTAAATATTTTTGCACTCTTCAAGTTCTAGTCAAAAGATGATGCTGGAGTGAACAAACTGAAACCTGCAAATGAGTTTGCATAGCCTTTGCCAAACAGTGGTTGAACACATGCATGCTTTTAGGACTACCCTTAGTAAGAAATTGGGAAAGGAAGCAGGGAAGCTGAATCTTGCTGGTTTACTGGACTTGCTTGCTACCATTCTCACCAGTTCAAGTAAAGGTTAAATTTGGTATGTTTTGGGACTATGGTACATCTGTTGGGGCCGTTTGGAAACCTGTTTTCCCTCTAGGATCACTAGCAGTTCTGCCTTATAGATCTGGTCCGCTTGGGCATTATCATGCATATTCTGTGTGGTTATGCTGTGTTGGATCTCTGTAGCACTTGGCATAGGAAACAGGTAGATTGTCAGTCCTTGTGCTTGTGGTCCTTGGCTTCTCGTCACTAAATTACGCTTGAAGATGAGGTTCCTGTGCTGATGTGAATATTTGAACTTGGTGGTTTGCTTTCATCAAACCTCTGAAATAGTACTATCTGCCTGTATTGACTTTTTCCTTATCTTAAAAAAAAACCCAAAACAAACCAAAAAACCCCCACACAAACAAGCCCCAAAACAGAAAGCCTCTAGTTAAAAGTAGTAAACCCAAGTAAACTGAAAATAACCATTTTTGCCAGTGAAGCTGCAATTAACAAGTTTTCTCTAAGCTCCTCTAATGTAGGAGTGCATCTTACTATCCATTATTGTTGCTCATAATTACTCAGCTTCATGCTGGCTCTGAGAAAAATGGACTGCAGTGTGTTAGTATTTAAAGACAAATTACCTAATAATTGTTTTAAGCCTTTAAAATTGGTTTCTGTAGTGGTATTTTTTAAAGTTCTGTGCCTTCCACTTCCTTTTTCTGGCTCTGAGGTAATAATGCCTGTGTCAAGTTTTGTCTTAGAGCAAATGCCAGTTGTGCCTTAACAGCCTGAAACTAATTCTCATAAAACCAGCCTCTTAGTCATAACAGAGGCCAGGGAGCCTTTTTGGGCAGTGAATTTATTAAAACTCTTACCTATATTTTGAAAGCAAATGTCACTTTAAAATATTTTGGGATTTTCCAGTCCTCAGAGCTTAAATTTAATTGCCTTTGAATTGGATTTGTTTTGTATAATAAAATACCACAATCTGATAATCTTTTTCAAGTGTGCCTGTGGATTTGTCAATAGTTGGGCAGATTGGCATTTTGGAATAACATGTGATTGAGAGGTGACCCTGGTGAGTGGTAAAAGGTTGTGTTTTGTCTTTCTTCACACAAGGAAAGAGCAGGTTTTTCCCAAACAGATTTCAATACAGGGTGTCACCATAAGGCATGGGGGGACTCAGGACTGTTTTGGGGGGATGCTCACAAGTGGAAAGCAGGCTGAGGTGTAAGGCATGTAAAACTTTTCAGTCTGTGTTTGTCAGAAGAAGGAGTAGTTCTCCAAGACTTAATTTCATGTGAAATGAAGTAACAGGTTTGTTCAGCAGGTACAAAGCTCTGATGCCTGGGTGTGAGTGAACCACAATGACTCTCTGCCGTGCGTTAATTCTCATGGCGCTTTTTTCAGTGGTACTGATTGTATATATAATTACAGAATTACTTTGCAGGAGCCAGCTGTTGGATTGTGTTCAGGTACTTTACACCCTTACTTTTCAAAGTCCTTGGCTTTTCCCAGTTGGAGTCTTACCTGACCTTTTGATTCTTTTCCAACAGCGTGGAGTCCAGCTTGGACTGGGTAAGTTAAAACCACAAATTATTAAATACATATGTAGAAGTTAAAAGTTCACTTAAGATAAAGAAGAAAATGCCAAAAAGCTGTGAAGATAAGGGTAAAAAAGAATGTTAAAAAGATTGTTATAATTTAAAGTTCTGCCAAAATATTACTGAATTGAAATTACAACTTTTTTAGCATCTGGAATATAAAGCTGATAGCATATGCCAGCACTTTATGACAAAGCTGTTATTCCTTAAGGTTTTTATCACAGTATCTGATGTTTACATTTCTTACTACTTTAGAGCTAACTTACCTTTAAGTAATTGAAAATTGGTTTTATCCAAAGAATTTAAGTTTTGAAGACTTTTGTGTATTTTATATAAACCTAAATTATACCTTGAATCAGACTTTGGATATGTGCATTTGATTTATTTAAAAAGATTGCTGTGCAAATTAACTCCAGTTGAATGTAAATACATAGATTGTAGGCAACTGTTAGTCTGCCTTGCTTCCTGCCATGTTACTGGGACTTTCCAAGGGTGAATGAGTGCTGAGTAACATTTTCAGGTGACTGAAGTCATACTTCTATGCAGTTCATGACCTTTTTATATTAAAAAAAATAATAAACTTTGCCATTTTAAAAAAAAACCTCTGTGTTTCTGTTTATTCACAGAATCAGAGGCTGGTTGAGGTTGGGAGGGAGCTCTGGAAGTCATCCAATTGGAAGTTGTCCAATCCCCCTGCTCCAGCCATCCCCTCTAGGCCTTGTTGGCCACAATGATGTCCAGATGGCTTTGGATCTCCAAGGAAGGATGCTCTGCCTCCCTGGGCAACCTGCTGCAGCTCTCAGTGAGCCTCACAGGAAATGTTCTTGTGCTCAGATGGAGCCTCACATGTTCCAGTTTGTGCCCACTCCCTCTTGTCCTGTCACTGGGCATCAGTGACAAGAGCCTGGCTCCATCTTCTTTGCACTCTCATTTCAGATGATGATGCATGTTGATAAGAGCCTCCCTGAGCTTTCTCCTGGCTAAACAGTCCCTGCTGCCTCCTCCTTTGCTCCTAAGAGAGGTGTTCCAGGCCCTGCATCCCTTTGTGGCCTTTAGCTGGACTCCCAGCTCTGTCTGTGTTTCTCACACTGGGCACTGGGATGCCTGGAGCTGGGCACTGCTCCTGTGTGTAGTAAAGGGAAGGATCACCTCTGTCACCCTGCTGCTGTAGCCTGGGCCAGCAGCCTGGTCTGTGGCACATGGCTGGCTCCTGGTCAACTCCAAGACCCCAGGGCCTTCTCTGAAAAGGAGTGTTTCCAGCTGGGTGTCTCCAAGATGTATCGGAGTATGGGATTGTTCCTCCTCAGCCTGTTTCTCCAGCCCGCAGAGGTCCCTGTGGGTGGCAGCAGGACCCGCAGGTGTACCAGCTGCTCCCAGTTTAGTGTCACCTGCAGCCTTGCTGAGGGCATGCTCTGCCCATCGTCACTCCCCAGGATCTGGGAGAGTGTCAGAGGCCTTGCTGAGGTCTCAGTGCAGCGTCTGCTGCTCTCCCCTCAGCTCCTGGCAGTCCTTTCGCTGCAGAGGGTTGCTCAAGTCTGACTTCCCCTTGCTGAATCGATGCTGACTGCTACCAGGGAATCATGAACTTAGCGGCTCACTTCCTGGAACTGTTTTCCGTGGATCTGGGGTTTATGTAGAAGATGTTGGTGTCCCTATTTGTAATGATCCAATTATATCTTACTGAGGTGATACTTTTTATGTTAAATTCTAGTGCCCTTTCTGGATGGCTGTGTAAGACAACTTAAATGGAATCTTTGTTATACATATTAACCTCCTAGGGCACTAATGGTACATTTGTTTCATTTTCAAGTAGATGGCTGAAATAAAAAACAACAAACCCCTAAACAAGTGTTCTTTAGAAAGGGAATTGCACTCAAAAGAGGCTGTTAACTCCTGGTGGCCTGGATAGTGTGTTTCTTCCAAAGGCCCATTTCATTGACAAAGCTTTCCCATTGTTTGAAATGCACAAATGGGCTTTCTTTTTTAGTGAAAGAAACAGTGTATTCATGTGGTTGCTTTGGTGTTGCAGCATTAAGTTCAGAAATTATCCGAATATTTACATTTCTTGCAGTGAGAGTTCTTATCGGGAATGATGCCTATTTTTTTTAACACGTCAAGAAAACACGCTATTCTGTTTAATGTTGGTTTGAGACAGCTTGAAATTTCTGCCTTTTCGAAAGTCCTAAGGGAGGAGACATCTTTGAGAAATGCATCACAGTGGCTTTAAACTGAGAGTAGACTTAAGTAATAGGAAGAAATTCTTGACAGTGAGGATCATGAGGTACTGGAACAGGTTGCTCAAGAAAGCTGTGGATGTCCCATCCCTAGAATTGTTCAAGGCCAGGTTGGATGGGGCTCTGGGCAAGCTGGCCTAGTGGGAGATGCCCCTGCCCATGGCAGGGGGTTGGAACTGGATGATCTTGCAAGATCTCTTCCAACCTAAACTAATGTATGATAATAACTGACCCTCTTGTTACCAGGGCAGTCGTGCTTGTACTCTTGCCAAGTGAGGCAAGTTGAGTTTGAAAAAATACTTTGTAAAATTGGGGCAGAACACGAGTGTGTAATTACTGTGTTTGTTTCAGAAACCACTCGTCCTGGGCAGTAGAACCTGGCAGCTGACAGGCTTGAAAATACTGCTTGGTCCACTCAACATTGCAGAAATGAGCAAGGTACAGAATGAGTCAGAGTGTAGAAAGTCTACCAAATTTAATGGTAATATTACAAGGCTGAATTGCCAAGTCATCTACCAGTGAGTAACGTGCTATGACAGTATAAGGAAACTTTTTAAATAATCAAAAGCAGGTACATAAATTATGATATAAAAATTCTTATCTGGTACCCTATGTAGTGGATAACCAGCAATGTTGGTGTTACTTTTCTTCTCTGTAAGAAGTTCTGATAATGCAAAATACTGTATGCATAGGGGCTTTCTTTATAATGTTTCTCATGTTAGCAATCTGAGTTTTTCTTCCTCTGACGAGTACAAGCGGCTATGCTATTTCCAGTTTCCTAATCAGACAGTAAACCCCAAAATGTCACACTCTAGCAGAAGGATTCCCATGCCTAGCAGTGGATGGCAGTGCATGCTGGATGTGCCAGTGCTTGCTGCAGGTGTAGTTCTGATGGTTGAAACAGCAGGGAGTTCCCTTTGCCTAGTTTCCAGCTGGACTGGTCCGTATCATAGCCAGTACCAAGTAGAGCTTGTTTGAATCTCCCTACGCTAGGTTGAGTATGAGGGTGTTCCTCATTTCAAAATTGAAACCAAGCTTTGGTGCTGGCTTGGCTTTAGAAAATGCGCTGGGAATTCCAAGTGATGTTGAGCCTTCTACAGCCAGACAAAGCAGAAATACCCTAGTGGTTCTTTGCCTGTGGTATTTTAATAAAGGGGCTTTTACGTTTAAAACTTGCTATTTGGACTCATAACGCTCTGTGTGCAGTTCACAGGATCGGTTACAGGCCTGAATTGGAGCTTATTTATAAGGATTTTCCAGCAGGTTAACTCTAAAATGTAGAGCTACTTTTTATATATTGCTGTGGAAACAATATAGACAAAACCTCTCATTTAAAATTCACAAATGATCCAACATGGCAACAGCTGTCTCAGATCCCATAGAAAGCCAAACCTGTCCCCAGCAAAGTGTTAGAAGTCCTACCAACTGTGCCAGTAGTTGTTTTAGGTCGGTCAAAGCATTTGATTCAGTGGAGGAAACACCCACTGACTACCAGTCAAACTGAGTGAGATTTTTATTTATATTTTCTTGTATTCTATAATTTTCTAGGGGTGTGGGGGCAGGTTGTTTAAATCCTAAGTCACTGTGCATATGGTGGGCTGATGCATGACGGGGCTCCTGGAAAACCTTTGGTTGCTGTTGTGGGTTAGGCACCCCAGCCCGTTCTATCTTACTGAGAATCATTTTGCAAACACAGCTGAGTTCCTTTGCATGTCTAGCTGGCGCAGCTGCCCCCCTGCTTTGCCTAAAGACGAGCACTTGCACTCAGTTATTGGCACGCATCGGTTAATTTATAAAGGTAAGGAGCACACCTGCCTAGGCAGCAGCGAAGGGCATATGCTGCTCAGAGCCCTGTTCACCATCCCTGTTTGGAACTGGCAGGCACGGCGCTTTTCCTCCGGGCAGGCGATCGCGGGGCAGTAGCAGCACAGCTGAGCTGCGGCCTGGCACCGCTGCAGACACTTTGTGGGGTTTAATTCCGTCCCCTCGGGTGCGAGGCGCTCTCGCCTGAGGCGAGCCCAGCGCGGACCCTGCGCCGCGGACACGGCAAGGCAGCCGCTGCCGGGCTCCCGGCGCCGGGCGAGGCACCGCTCCCGGGATTAGGCTCCCACAGGTTTCCGGCGGCCGGGATGAGGCGGTGGAAGGCGGGAAGCAGCGGTGCTGAGCTGTGCCGTGTCCCGCTGCGGAGCGCCGGCAGCGGCGAGCGCGGGGCTGAGGGGCGGCGGCTGAGGCGCTGCCACAGCGCCCGGGAGCTGCCGGAGCGGGCTTTCTGAGCTGAAAGGTGCGTTTGGTTGTGTTGGGTTTTGGGGGTTTTTTTTCGTTTTTTGGGGTTTTTTTTTGGTTTTTTTGTTTTTGTTTTTTTGTTGGTTTTTGTTTGTTTTTTTTTTTGTTGTTGTTTGTTTGTTTGTTTTAAACTTTACTCACATTTATGAGTTAACTTTCTGCCGTGCCGGGTTTTACCGCTGCCAGCCCAGCCCTCGCTCGGTGCGAGCGGGGCCTGAGGCCGCAGCGCCCGGGCCCGCTGAGGCGCAGGGCATTGGCGTCCCGCAATCAAACCGCGCTGTCTGTGCCGTGAACTCTGCAAAGCAGGGCTTTACAACAACACAGTCCTCCTTAAAGCTGCCCAGATCTCCTTTAATTGGTTTAGCAGTGCAAATTCAAACAGATGCTTTTGGTTTGGGCTGCTGTTCCTGTCGTGTTTCCAGAGAGTGACTCTCTCCTACAGGCACCCCTTTAGAAACCACAGAAATTAATTTGCGTACCAAGTCTTCAGCTTGGTGCAAAGTACTAAATATTATGTCATTGTCTTGGTTTCGGCTGGAATAAAGTTCATTTTCTTCTCAGTAGCTGGCACAGTGCTGTGTTTTGGACTCAATATGGCAATAACATCGATAACATGCTGATGTTTCGGTTGTAGCTAGGTAGTGCTTACTCAAATCAAGGCCTCTTGAGCTTTGTATTTCAGTTTCACTCTGTAAGACGTGGAGAACAAAGAGCATGTTCGAAGTTCAGAGTCACCTGGTTGATTCAGGTGATTTAACCCAAGTCAGCTGTAAAGCTGCTGATAAACCCGAGTCCATCAGATCACTACCGGATGGTTATGAGGCTGGAGCATTTGGTGTGTGAGGAGAGTCTTGAGGGAACTGTGTGTGTTGGGAGAAAATAATGTGGTGCAGGGATGCCTGCAGAGGAAATGGTGCCAGATTCCTCTTGGTGCCTGCAGCAGCAGCAGGAGGGGCAGCTCCCTCCCTTTGCAGGCAGGTGAATTCCGACCGGGCAGAGGGATGACGTTCTTTGTGATGAATGATAAAGCAGGGGAGAAGTTTGCCTGGGGAGGCAGTGGCCTTGGAGAACTTCAAATTTCTGCTGGACAAGGCTCTGTGCAATCTCTTCCAAAAAATTTTAAGGTGATTTTAAAAATTCAAAAATAAAAGACCTTCCAGTCAGTTTGCAAGAGCGATACAGTGACATCGGGGAAGGTGAAAATAAACTATATTAATTTAAACAAAAATCTTTGCATAACTGATGGATGAGATCATGGTTTATTAAGCCCAGCCAATGATGCAATTCCTCCATTTGAATCTATGTCATCAAACTTTATTTTTCAGCTATGACAGCCATTAAAACAGTGTTGAAATAAACTGAACTTACACCTTTGGATCTCAAAAGTATTGAACCAAGACTTATGAAGCATATTCAGTCACATTGTTCTCACTTAAAATAGTAATAATAATACTATTGGTGAAATAAAAAAATGTTTTATATAAAGTTAATTAAAATTATTTATAATATTGTTAATTTCATCTAAATTTATTCTGGTTTGAATGTCTAACTTTTGTGTATGTTTTATTGTGTATATAATATGTTAGTACAGTAGCTTGTGTGTACAATCTGTAAATAAATATACATACATTGGGGGGTGTGCTCAAAAATTTCTTGCTGCTAGAGATGTGTAAACAAGAAAAATTGGAGGACATAGATGTAAAGGAGTGTGGTAGCAAGCAGTGTGGCTGGTTAGTAATGTAGGTGTTTAGAGAGTCATATAGGTATTTATTTGGTGATATGGGCATTACCCGGATGTTTTAAAACTGATTTTCAGAAAGCAGTGTGTTTGTATGTGATGGCTTGGGGTTTATTTCTATGCCCATCTAGCCAGCGTAAGCAGCAGATAACAAGTAATTTCTGTAGTGTGGGCAGCATGCCAGTAGAATTAAATTGCATGTTCTGCAGGCTTCTGAACAGGCAGTGTAGTCAAACAGTGAATATCTCTTGTTTCTCCTGAATTAAATTCAAGCAATTGAATTAGCTGTGGAAGACTCGATACCCATTCCCAATAGCCTAAACTAATCAAAGACTTGAAACCTGAGGTGTAGAGAACTTCAATATGCATTAACTTCTTCACCAGAAAACTTTAAAAAGCACTCATTGGCAAGTTGTATGAAGTCATTTTGCCTTTACAGCCCTTGTTGAATGATCATTTAAAATTTAGCAGATGTAGAGTTTGCAGTTTGGGAGCTGTAAAATCCCATCTCCTCACTTCACAAATATCACTTCAGTAATCAACTCCCTGCTGTTTCTTAGATGTATTTATGTTTCAGTTCAGCAAAGCACTTCCATTCACCCTTGAATTGTAACTTGTCTTTAGTCGCTTGCTGTTCAGCAAAGTTCTGATGCTTCTGCCTGGTTTTAAATGTTTGGAATACAGGTGGGTGCCTCAGAGGTCGGCTGAATTTGTGTCTGAGTGTGACTTGAACTTTTGCTACAGTGAAGTTTAATATCAGGTATAATTGCAGCAATTTTTTCAAGCAAAAAGTGAAATATTTGCTCTCTGAGATTATTGTGCCTGTGAGATGCATACATGTTATGCTATGATTTTGTGTCAGAGAATAAACAAATCTCATTTCATCATGGGTAGTGTGTAATATTATACTGGCATGAAACCCCTTCTAAATGTTCTTCCATCTCATTGCTGAAAAGATGTGTCAGTCTTTGTTTGGTGTATTCTTTAAATAGCCAAATATTCTCTAGATCCGTAGCAATGAATATATTCTGAAGCATAGAAACTGCTCTCAAAAGGGCAGAAATGCTTTCCTGTGAGGGTGCTGAGGCACAACCTGAGGGTGCCCTGAGAAGCTGTGGATGTCTCATCCCTGGAAGTGTTCAGGGCCAGGCTGGATGGGGCCTGGAGCAACCTGGTCTAGCGGGGGGTGTCCCTGCCCACGGCAGGGACTGTGGAACCAGATGGTTTTTAAGGTCCCTTCCAACCCAAACCATTCTATGGTTCTCTTGTAGCAGATTGAAGAATTTAGCACATTTGGAGATATTCACAGAGTGTTTGAAGGGGGCATAAGCATTAAATAAAAAATTGGATCTTGCTGCTCATAAGGTTCAGGTTATAGTCTAACCTAGTCAAGGATATAAATTATACATCTTAGTATTTGTGTTATCAATATCAGTAGTTTTATTAGTAATGCAGTTAGTGAGATGTGGCAAAATTATTCCTAATTCAGCTGTAAAATATTTTAACAGGATTTGAGATTTCAACTAAACTGCAAGTTTACTGAGCATGGTAATTTGTTCCTGTATGATCTCGAGTTGGTATGTCATCTCAATGCTATGACTATGGCATACAACAGAAAACAGGCTGGACAGAGAAGTGAACCAAGATGAAGTAGACGTGATGTAGAAAGCTCCTGGCATGGGCTGTGTAAACTTGTCAAAGCCTTCCACAGTTCTCCAAAGGCATTAGCAGTAACAAGGCAAGTGAAATTCAAAGTAGAAGAATTGAGATGCCACGTTCCTCTAATCCAGGTGATTCACAATCCTGCTTTGCAAGAAAGACACTGGGAAGGATGTCCAAAATTATGGGTTTACCACTGTCTTCTTCTGAAGACTTAAATATTTTGTCAGACATTAACTTCCATCTCAAACTATTCCCAGAAAATCTCGAGCCCATCAGTGAAACAGCCAGAAAAGAACGTTCAGCTGAGAAGGCTTTAATGGAAAGGAAATCTGAATGGGATTAAATGGAGTTCTTGCCTATAGAGAAACAGGAACCCATATTTTGTCATCTGTAGATCATATTCAGACCACATTGTCAAAATTCAGACTATGAGAGGATCTCCTTTCATTAAATATTACGAAAAGAGAAAAAGGTAATTTTTCTCTAATAGAACATCACCAACTAATGTAGCCAAATAAGAAATCCCTTCTGCTTAATCTAAAGCATAGAGACTTCAAATGCTTTTGTTTATCCTCCTTAAGCAGTGAATTAATCTTGTTTTAAAGGGATAAAGCTATTGTTCCTTGTCAGCTACACACTATTTAATCCCTTCAAGCTGATTTTTACTCTTAATTAATGATGTGGGGAGTGCTGATGCATTGGAGAGATTCCTAAACATTTTTAACACGTTCTGGTACTTAAGACAGCAGATGCATTATATCAATACCTTTGTTTTACCAGCTAAAACATACCTGAAGTAGAGATGGAAAGGTTGAAGGCCAAGAGAATATTGTCTAAACTTTCTACTTAAAATATAAAGCTACTGAATTGTTTAGCTGTTCAGCAATTAAAAATGTTAGGGCTTATGTAAAGGAGATGAAGAAACTGAAGACAAGATAAATTTCAGGGATGTGATGAAAGATTTATATATTTTTCTAAAGCAGAAAATTAAATTCAAATGTTAGAAATTGTGTTAAAAATTCTGTGCTTCCGTCTTTGAGCATAGATTTTAATCTGGTTTTGTCTCTTTTCTCAATGAAATACTTACTTCTTAAATCTCCCAAACACAGCCATATTGTGAAAACCAGAAACCTTTCCTAGAAAGCTTGGCTATAAATATCTAGCTAATATGGACACCTCAAAATTCCCACTGACCTGCAGAAATGCTCTTTCAGATTTCAGTACACATTCAATAAATATGAATACGTTTGTACATATCCCCACATGTGCATTCCAAGAAGTATTCATTCTCTAATTGCTACAATACCATAGTATAGGAGCTCTTTCCTTGTTAATGTAAAATAGTTGGGTTTGCCTGTTTGAAAAGAGTAAGCTTGCCGTGGTAATTTCATCACTTCAGTTTTCAGAGTGTTTTGATGACAGTAATAATACAAGGTATTACTTCAATAACACAGGGCTTTGCTTCAGTCTTTGAGATCCAGGCAATTACACAATGGTTGCTCTCTCAGTAACCTAACAAAGCATGGGGAATTCTGGACTGCTGCCAGAGAGAATTCCAAATTCCTTGTCTTCATTTTGATGTAAGTGAATTAACTGACCTGCCTAACCTTCCTCTTGGAAACTGCATTTTTCTCTAGCTCTTGCTAGAAGCAAGGTCACTAGAGATGAGGTGTGATACTGGTGAGATAATAAGAAGTGCCAAATGATGGTGGTAAATAATTTTTAAATGATGCAAAAAAATTGAGAATTTGTATAATTGAGAAGAAATGATAGACTGAAGGACTTTGAATTTTTTACTTTCGAAGAGAAAGACTGAATACCTATTGAATTATAATAATATGTACCCATAGTGGGTGCAGTAATACTGAACTCTTTAATCTATCAAACAAATGTGTTCCACATCCATGTTTGGAATTTGAAGTCAGAAATAAAATATGACTAAACTATTGGACTGTTAACTACTTGAAATCTTCTCATTAAAACCACGTGTCTGTTTGTTATCCTGTATGCAAGACAAGGCCTGCTTGCTTTCAGTTTTCAGCTTACTGAAGTTTTGCTTCAGTAGTTTAGGTTGCTTTCCTGTCTTTCTTCTGTGATCTCAACTGATCCTAGCAAACAGAAATGGTGTGGTCTGGGCTTGGGTGTTTGTCAGAAGCCAGACTCCGTGTTCTGTCAAAGGGAATTAGTCCACAAATACTATTACATGCTAAAGCATGTCCTGCATTTATTCACTAGTACTGTTTGTTTATTGGATTGACCTCGTTCAGGAACTCCTGCCACCAACCTTACAAATGATCCAGTTGCAGAAATTAACGTGGCAGAAATTAATTTTTTATTGCAGGAAATCCTGCAAGGTGAAATCTGCTGAAATGTTAAAGCTTACACCTGCTGCACTTGCTGCTGCATATGCAAATTGCCCAAAAGTTCTCAGCAATCTACTGAAAATGCTTTGCTGGAAGCACCAGTTAATGCATCTGAGCTGGTGTCCCTTTATAGGGAGTGCAAAGGAAAGCTCTTTTTGGTACAGGAGATTCTGGATGAAAGGCTGAAGGTTCAGGGTACTTGGCTTTATTTGGAGTCAATTTTCAGTTCTGACATCATGGCTCAGATGCCTGAAGGAAAGTGCATCGTTCAATACTTGGCTAGGGTATGGAAAGACTTGATGAAATCAGTTTTTCAGGTATGTGGTGTTGTCTTAAGAGTATAGAGTCCGTTTGTAGTTTGTACGAAAAAAATTGCTCATGATAACATAGTAATTAATTTTCTGTTTAATTTTAGCTTTCTTACTTAGGTTCTTTTAAAAATTACTGTTTCAGGTAGAATCAGAGAGACATTGGTTGGGAGGGGCCTCTGGAGTCCAGTTAATCTGACTCCTTTCCAAAAGGAGAAACTTTTGTCACCACTCCATCAGGTCAGGTACAGCTTTGTGTATCCAAATTTCAGAAATCTCCACGAACAGAGATTTCTTGTGGATTACCTCCAGCAGCTTCAGGGCTCCTAGGGAATAATTTTTTTCCTGCTGTCCAAGCTGAATCTCCCAAGCAGTGATTTATACCTGTTGCTGGCTACAGTTAAACTCTACCTTAATTTCCACTTCACCAAACTGAGCAAGTCCAGCTCTCCCAAACTCCTCCCATGCATGCTCTGCAGATTCTGATCCTCAGGGAATTACCAGCTACCTTGTGATTCTGGTAATCCTGTTATATAATTTTAATAATGATTCAAAAAACCTGCCTTCATTCTGAAGATGTTTGCTAATATCAAGGGATTTCTAGTAGGATGTTGCATTTTTTATATATTTGTAAGTGGGCTTACTAAACTTTTCAAAAAAAGGCAAGAAATTGAGACGTTTGCTGGGTATTTCTGAATATTGTGTGTTGAATGATCTGTTTTTATAAAATCCTCTAATTCAGATATTCAGTGCTACTCAGTCACAAAGTATTTTTTTGGAATGTGCTACGTGCTATCACTGGTAGAAAAAAAAATCATCTTTTGTGCAGGAGAGTGTAAATGCAAGAATAGAAGTTCAACAGTGTCAGGTTGATTTTGGCCAAACAAGCGGGCATCAGTTTCCAGGAGGTGGCACTCTCCTTCCACAAATGCAGTGTCTGAGTTTCATGGCTCCAAAGGATGCTGTTCCCCAGACTGTATGAACGGTGTTTCCTAAAGCATGAAGCTAATTTGAGTCTGCTCATGCTTATTTTTTTTGCATTTATATGACATTTTATAATAAAATTGCTTTATTGGCTTAGTTTGTCATTGCAAATTTGAATAATTATACATTATTCCTTCATTATAAATATCTAATTTAAGCAAAGTGTATTGATGAGGTTTAAATTACTTAGTGGTTTAATTTCCACTTCCCATAAACTTTAAGAAAATCTTGGGTACAGAAGCTTTTCTATCTTCCTAGGGAAGAAAGCAGAAGGAAAAAGAAATGCAAGAAAAAAAGAAATCAAATGTAAAAAAAAATCCCAGGCTGCAATCTGTGATATATTAAAAGTTATATTTAGAAACTAGATTATTGATGGTCTTTTAACTCAGACTATTTTTGTACACGATTTATATGCCTTTCTTGATACTTTTTCCCTCTGCAATTGACACTGGCAGTGTCACTGACAAAATAAATTACACTGATGTTTTGAATGGCTGGGAATGATGCCATTCCCTTTTTTATTTCATGCTTTAGTTGTAAATAGGAAACTATGTTGAAGCATAAATTACTTTTTCCCTAGTTTTTTCCTCATATGAAAGAAAAAAAGCAAGCAGGAAGAATCCCATTTATAAAACTGGCAACACAGCTTTGATTTTCTTTACCAGTTGCAATTATTCTGTTTGCTGTTGATAAATACAAGAAAGGGAACAAAACCCACTTTCTCTTGACAACGTATAGTTATACAACTGTGCATTAAAAACTGTTTTATAAGCCCAATTATGAGCTGTGCTGGCATGCTGACATCTCGATTGTCTATGTGTACATGAAGTCTCTGCAGGTTGTTGTGGTTTGGTGCGATGTGAGAGGCAGGAGGCACAAGGTGAATGTGTTT
The DNA here is from genome assembly GCA_013397845.1 of Melanocharis versteri. Classification (NCBI taxonomy): domain Eukaryota; kingdom Metazoa; phylum Chordata; class Aves; order Passeriformes; family Melanocharitidae; genus Melanocharis; species Melanocharis versteri. The sequence continues at coordinate 5,892 of VZTG01002639.1, read as the reverse complement.
CCTGCACAAAGGAAGGCTGTGATTATTGCATTAGGGAGCTGCACCCCAGCACGATCACTTAGATCAGCACACAGGTCTGGTTTTGTCACTGGATTGGAAGGATCTGTGTGACATGACATTAAACCAAAGCTGAATGCGCATTGCAAATGTACATCAAAACACTCTGAGCTTTTGGGCTGAAGCTGAACTTGGAATTTACTATTAAATTCTGCAAAGTGAAGCTGAGAATGAGTTGTGTGTTAAATCTGCCTTGGCTCCCTGTGAGGAGTTTGTTTCTGAGACACCTTTTGCACCTCTGGCTTTGCACAGCAGGGCAGCCCCTCTTCCTCCGTAGGTGTCCTTGCAACCGGAGCCGCCCCAGCTGCTGCTGGTGAGGTTGTTCTGCCCGCTCCCTCAGGGCCTTCCCTGCGAGGGGGAGTCTGTCTGTGATGGGCTCTGACAAAACTGCTCCCACGGGAAATAGATTGGGCACACCTTTGTTCTCTGGTGTCCATCGCTGTCGTCACTCTCAGCAGTTCTCGCGAGCCGTCAATAGATTGATGAGGCTGAAATTTTCCCTGCAAATTTCTTGGGCGTTTCTCATGATGGTGATAGTTGTGTGTTTTGTTTTCATCCTGGATATGTGTTCCTGGCTGTGTGCCTCCAGGGGCAGACACCGGGCACAGCAGAGGGAGCTCGGGGTTGGCTGGCATTTCTGGTTACCTCTGTTTCCATCTCACCTCTGGCAATTATGGCCCCACTCAAGTTCTGGGGAATGCAGTCCAGTTTAGGTGGGAGAGGAGATGACTTGGCCAGAAACTGTGCTCCCAGGCTTTGGGAAGTGGAGCAGAAGATTGGCATTGATCAGTCCCCATTTCCTTGCCAGGACTTTGCCCTGATGGAACGTCTTGTATTGCGACATGAGGGGTTTTGATCAGTTCTCAATGTCCTGGCATGGAACTGAACTAGAATAAATTCAGTCATGGTTTAAATGCAAGCCCATACTGGAACTGAGTAGCAGCATTTGTTTAGTTTGATTTCTTCACTGTAAATCTGCGTAATTTCCTACATTTCAGTGTGTCTTTGCTCCCCAACCGCATACTTGGTGAGCAAGATTAAAAACTGTAATGATGATTAGGCTATAAATGGGTCATAAGGCAAATCAAATGCCAGAACCTAATGCTCAGACAACTCTATTTCTTTAAAGGTCTTTTCAAAACCTTTTTTGCATTTGTATTAACTGAGGTAAATTTCATCTTATGCAGTAGCTTTTCTAATAATTTACATTAACTTAATTTGAGAGATTAATTTGGAAAGCACTAGAAAGAATTTGGAAAGCACTCCATGTCTTAATGTATATTTTGTCATCTGTACAGTGTACAAATACAAGAAACCCAGTGTTTATTCAACAATGTGTCTTGACAGGTGTTGTTCAGGTTCTGTTGTGAAAAGAAACAAAAATACAATTTCTTGTCTTCTTAAAACAAGTAGAACTTTGTTTTGAGAATAAAATTCCTTAAACATGTATTTAGTCAGGAAATGTCTCGGGATCAGAGAGTACCTTTTTTTAGATCATATTACTAGTTAGTGTTAGTACTGAAGTGTCAGTGTTGCCTGCGTTCAACTTCACCATATTAATACTTACGTCTTGTATATGTATTTATATGTTTTATATGGACGGAAGGATTATTCTTTGCATTGAATTCTGACACTTGATTACTGGTTAAAATCTGTGACTTTGTTGGTGTCATAAAAGTACACTTCAAAAAATCCGTCAAAATGTTTTAATTGTTCATGTTGCTTAATTACACAATGCAGTTGAATCGCCAGGGTAAATTGATGTTGTTTCTACAGAATGATGGGAGTTGTGCTCTTTGACCAATTGTCCCTGTTTTGAAATGATTTTCGGAAACAATAGTTCATGTTCTGAATAATTTCATACAAGCTGCCTAACTACTTGTCCAGCGAACCCTGGCAATGAGCAAGGTCAGTAAATTGTAAACCTGACAATGCTTTGAGTAAAGCAGAATTTGATATAAAGATTCATTTTGATTAAGACTTGCTGCAGTGCTGTGTGGTGATTCACTTGAAAAGACAATAATATTTTTATCTGGAATAATTTCTGTTCCAGGACAGACATGTGCTGACAGTAGTAACAACAGACAAGATGCTGGAAAAACTGAGGAAGGGTAACGAATTTCTGGAAATAATTCTCAAGGGGCTTAATGAATACTTAGAGAAAAAGTGTTCTTCATCTGTTTTTCCCCAGATTCTTTTTTTTAACTGATTAGGAACTTCTTGAGGTTTTTTCAAAGGCCAAAGACCCTGCTCAGTATGGAAGTATTTAGCAGGGATCTTGTTAAGTGAAATAACCTTTGCTATAAGGAGAGGAACTGGGTTTGGGTCCCCATACACAGACTCGATGGTGTGCAGTGACTGCAGTGCGAAGTCACACAAGAACAAGCACAAAAGTGAAAAACAGTGTTCTAGTTCAGTCACAAGAGAAACATCCCTACAGTGCAAAGAACAGGTCAAGAAATCTTGTGAGGAAAAAACACTGAAAGGTGTCAGTTTTTTTCGTTTTGTTTTAATCATGGAAAACTGTTTTGTGAAGGTTGTACTTGGTTGCTTTACTCAAATTCCTTAATGTTTGCTATTTCTGGGAAGGTATTAATAATAACCTTTTATGTACTGTAGGTGGATTAGCAGTTGAAGAGAGAATTCTTGTTTATCCTTATTAGTTTATTTGTTACAGAGACTATAAATGAAGTTTTGCATCTTTAAACTGATCTTCAATAAATACAGTAGGAAGCATCTTGCAGGGGGTAGTACGCAAGAATTATTGCTGAGAATAAACTTCTTTTGATCTAACTTAACTTGGTCTTTTAAGTAAATTGTTCAGATGTTTTTCTTAATTATATATTCTTAGGCAGTATTAGAATAAGATGGAAATGGTGAAAGGACATGGACTATTTCCTGTGTTGCAGGAATTAAGTTGTGTATGCGGTTTCATTTGCAAATGTGTGCCATTGATGTTTTACATTCGGGTTTGTAAAAGTAAGAAAAAAGCATCTTAAACCCCTATTGAGCTACTGGTGATTGAAGGACATTGTACTGGTATCATAGTGAGAAGCAACTTTTTAAAACAGAGAAATAACAGTAATATAGTAAAACGTAAGGAATACAAGAAAACATAATCACGCCTTAGATCAGACATTCAACTCCTTACCTTCTAAAATTTTTTGCAGGCACTAGAGGATTTTCTGGGACAGGATAATAGACAGACTGAGGACATTGTCACCTTGGTGTGAGGAAAGCTGTCTAAGCAGAATCGAGTGACTCTAGGAGCACTTGTTGAGCTTGATGTTCATGCTGGGGATGTTCCTGCGTCTCTAGTAAGCAAAAAAGGCAAAGATGAGAGTGACTTTGAATGGTTAAGTCAGCTTGGGTGCTACTGGGATGTGAGTGATACCTCTCAATCCCATTAGAAGGTAATTTCTGTTCACAGTTTCTCAATTTCTGCTTGCTTGCTCACACAGGGAATGGTTACACTACAGCGAGAATTTCTGCTGATAAGAGAATAACTGGAACAATCATTTTATGGATTGCTAACTAGAATGGCCAGTAGCCAGACGTAAACAGTTTTTAATTAAAATTACTTGCTTCATCTGTGCTGAGTCTCAGTGCATTTGCTGAATTTGCAGGGAATGTTACAGATAGATTTTTTTCACTCAAGGACTGTATTTTGGTTTTGTGATGCTGCAGGATAAAGAATGCTATAGGGATGACAATTTTCAGTTAAATATTTTAATTGACTTATAAAAAAATAAAATAATATTGACAATAGTTACTGGAAAAACATGAATGCTTTTACTGGGTAGTGGTAGGTTACAATGTTTTACATTCATCAGAACAAGATTTCTCGTAATACAAAAGACATTTTATGTGAAATATATTAACAAAAAAAAAGTAGGGGTCATACATTGACCATAATTACAAATATTAGTCATGATTGCTTCTGTTTACCTTTTAGAAAGTCCACTAACCTTCTCAATAGCTAGACAAGAGAGCTTTACTCTGCAATACTGTTAGTAGGATCTTATTTTAGGTAATGGTTAATTTAAAAACCAGTGTTTTTGTTTGATACTTTATTATCTATTAATTGGTAATTTTTTCTTTATTTGGGCTGCATTGAAATGAGTGTCTCAGCAGCCTTTCAGTTGTTTCTAACAGCATAGAGTCAAAAAATACTGTGGTTTTTTTTGTTTTCCTTTAAATGGGTCATAACCATGGAGTTTCATGATATGTAAATATGTATTTTAAAAGATAATTAAATTTGACTAAAGGGATCAGTCTATCAGTGTAATTTAACACCAAAAGAGAGGTGAAATTACTGGTGGGATTCTTACACAAAAAACCAATAATGAAGATCAATTCATGCAAGATACCTGATAAGGTGTAGAGCCTGATTTTCAGCTGTGAATTTTTCTGAGAAGGCATGGAAGCAACGTTCTCTTCAGATAGCAACAAAGTTAACATCCTCTTAGAGTGTTGCACAAAACCAGGGAATCCTTGAAATGTCCTTGGAGGCTTCTGGTAGCTACATCAAGCCCACAGGATATATTTTGCTGTTCATTGTGTTTGGTGCACTGCAAAGTGTGCTTATTTTCGATGCTGTTTCTCATTTGGAACATCTGGAGCTGACATTTGAGCAGTAAATCTGCTCTGGGCACTAAGGTCACTGTGGCCCTTGAAAGCTGAGTCATGGCAGGGTTTTATTTGGCCTGCTTTTGTTTCAGAGGGTATTTTGTTACTCAAAGATTGGTAACTGCATGCTTGGGGGACTTCTCAGTTTGAGAACAACTACTAACATTGGAAGTACCAGCTGTTAGAAAATTATTTTAAAAGGTGGACTTTAAAGGAGAGCTGCAACTTACACCAATACGAGAGGGGATTCATTAATTAATGAATTAAGTAATTGACATGTCAAATTCTGCTTCAGCTGGTCCTAGGAACATTTTAACTTATTTTCCTGCTTGTTTTTCAGAAGATGAAGGACATGTGTTCAGTACATGTTATATCCAATATTCTCTTCAGAAAAATATCCATATAAAAGAGTGAAATACTCAGAACTAGAAAACAGAGCCTTAGAAGTGAAAACCTGTAAATATTTTCTTTGATTTTGTGTACATAGTTGGCTGGATGTGTGTGTTAAGTGTTACTTAATACATATTATTGTTTCTGTGTTTCTCCTGGCACAAATCCATAATGGATTCTAAATTGTGATCAAATGGAACACAGTTTGGAAGTATAAACCTTCTTTGTTTTTAATCACTGTATGTTGTTCCCATAAAAAAATGTAGAAACTGTATAAATTAGTATCAGCACAGGAACAAGTCATTAAGTAAAACCAATTCTCTTCAGATAAGAAGTTATAAAATGGAATATTGCACGAGCTACTGAGTTGCTGAGGTTTCCCCTCATCTTCATGTTCTTTTTTTTTTTCAAAGACCCTAGAGTGAAGGATGTATCTTTCAGAGGTTTACTTTATTTTTTGACTTTATTTACAGTCATGCAAACATTGAACCCAAAAAGCTAAAGTGGAATCGAGCTCAAGGAAACTTAAAGATTTCTATGCATGGTCTAAGAAAGAAACAAACAAATCTGAGGGAGGTTCAAAATAAATTTGCTGTACTCTAGCAGACACGGGAATCCAAGAAACATGACAAAGCTGACGTAGAAAATCAGGTGTGTGATGCAAAAGATGAGCTATTGTTCTGCGGGTAGCCAGAGAAGTTACTTAAAATTTGTTTCTTTATCAAATGGTTTTTCCCTTTTAACTACCAATATGTGGAGCAAGCTGTACTTTCAGATAACAATCTTTCTACTTTGGTGCACCAACTGCCTTCGTTT
>VZTG01002602.1:0-10221 GCA_013397845.1 Melanocharis versteri | reverse complement strand
CATCCCATCCCATGGATCCCATCCCATGGATCCCTTCCCATCCCATGGATCCCATCCCATGGATCCCATCCCATCCCATCCCATCCCATCCCATGGATCCCATCCCATGGATCCCATCCCATCCCATCCCATCCCATCCCTGGAGAGCAGGATTGGGGTGGAAGATGCTGAAGAGGAAAGATTTGGGATTGGGAGGAAGTAACCCCACACTCCTCCCAGCCCATTCCCATCCCAGCCCCATCCCCAATCCACTTTTCCAGCAGCGATTCCCAGGTTATTCATCAGGGAGAGTGGGGAAAGTTGCGAGGCTTTCTTTGGGAATTTCTGGGCGGGTATTCCCACCTCTGCCGGGGGTTTTGTGGGATCTGGCTGCTTTTCCCACTGACGGGGACCTGGGCTTGGGGAAACCCTTCCCAGGAATTCCCAGGATCTGGGCGGGTTTAGGGACGGAGCAAATCCGGCCTCAGGGATCCCCAGGCCCTTGGAAAAGGAGGGAAAACCCCGCTGCAGCATTCCAGGGGCTCCAGGGTGGATTCTCCCCTGGAGAGAGGGAAAAGCAGGGGGAAATCTCATTTATGGATTTAAAAAATGAGGATTTTACAGGGGTCTTGTCCATGGATTCCACTGGCAGGAGGGGATGGGAATAACCCGGGATCTGAGAAGGTTTGGGAATGGCCACATCCCGGTTTTTGGTGTTCCTCACGTCCAGGGGCTGAGCCAGGGATGCCTCCGACCTTATTTTATTTATTTACATTTATTTCCTTATTTTTATGTATTTTATTAATTGGGTACATTTTATTATTTATAATTTTATTATTTATAATTTATTTATTTATAATTTATCGATTGATTTATAATTCATTTGTTTGTAATTTATTTATTTTAAATTCCTTCATTATTTCTGTATTTACATTTATTTTATTCCTCCCTCCAGTTAAAGGTATAAAAGGCAGATAGCGCTGAACTGCTGGAGCTCCACAAGGAAATTTTTCCCAGTTTAACCCTTCCACAAAAAGGGAATTTTCCCAGTCTAACTCTTGCATAAGACTGGGAATTTTTCCCAGTTTAATCCTGGCAAAAGAAGGGAATTTTTCCCGGTTTAAGCCTGGCAAAAAAGGGGATTTTTCCCAGTTTAACCCAGCCACCAGACTGGGAATTTTCTTAGTTTAACCCTTCCACAAGAAGGGAATTTTCCCAGTTTAAGCCTTACACAAGAAGGGAATTTTTCCCCGTTTAACCCTGGCACCAGAAGCTCTCCCGGGAAATCCGCTCCTGACTCCGAGACTGAGAAATTCTGGATCCCTTTTATCCACAAAAATCCGAACTCACACCTCAGGATGCTTAGACCCAAAGTCCCCGCTGCCAGATCCAACAGCCAGGGAATGATTGATTCTTCCCCGTTTCCTCCTGGAAAAACGGGAATTGCGGGATGAGCTCCAAATGGAATCCAGCAAAGTGGGTTTTTCCAGGTGGCAGCTGGAATCCTTTCCCCAAACACTCCGAGAGAGGGGGGATGGACAATTCCCATCCCCTTTGACAGATCCATGGGAATGAGGGTTTGATTCCCTGCTCAGCATCATTCCCGTGGATTTCTGCCGGGGATGAGCTCGGATCCAGAGGAAGGATCGCCTGGGATCCCACGCTGCTCACCCCCTTTCTGTGCCTTGGGAAGAGCAGGAATGCCGGCCCAGGCGTGGATGGGGGGCAGAGCTTCCTTACAATCCCAGGGAATCACATCCCAGTGCCAGAGGCGCCATGTGAGCGTCTCCACATCCACATGATCCCAAAGAGCCTCTGCAGCTTTCCCCCACATCAAAGGGTCACGAGGTGCAGGAATTCCGGCCTTGCACTTGGAAGCTTTTCCCTGGGAAACTCAGATTTATTCCGGGACCAGCCCCAGCCCCACGGCTGGGATTTGGGATGGAGCAGGTGCTCCAAGGATTCCGTCATCTCCCATCATCCCAGCGCTGCTGCCAAGAGCAGCTTTTCCCTCTCCGCAGCTCCTGGAGGGCGAGGGGAATTCTTCAGCACATCCCGGGTTTGTTCAGGATGATGCAGCCGAGCATTTCCAAGCATTCCTTGGAATTTCCAAGAATTCCTTGGGATTCTTCCCACCAGAAAACTCCATTCTCCTTAGGAGATCTCCCATCCCTCTCCAAGGGAATTCAGATGCTTTTGCTTTGCTTCCCGCTCCGATTGTGTCCGTGAGCGGGGATTCCAGGAACCAGCGAGGAATGTGGGATAAAGGAAGCCTTTGTAGCGTTGTTGTTTTAAGGAGCCCCTTGGGAATGGCAGGGCTTGGAATGTTTCTCCGACAGCTTCAACTGAACCTTCCCAAATGTTTGGATCCTTCCCCTGCTGGAAATCAGCATCCCGGAGAAAAAAAAAAAAAAATTGGGATCATCCATTTGAACTGCTGCAGTTTGGGCCAGGAATGGTCACTTTTGGGATCAGCTCTGTATTGGAGGGAATTTTTATGCAGTTTAAGGATAAAATTCTGCTTTCCCTGGATTTTTTTGTATTTCCAGCTGGGGGAACATTTCCCTCCTGTGGGAGCTGGAATTCCCATTCCGGATGAAAAAAATCACCTGTCCTCTGTCTCCTGGACACTAAAGTGCCAGAGGGCAGGGATGGATGGGATTTTGGGAAGGAATTCCTGGCTGGGAGGGTGGGGAGGGGCTGGGATGGAATTCCCAGATTTGCTGTGGCTGCCCCTGCATCCCTGGAAGTGCCCAAGGGCAGGCTGGACAGGGCTGGGATCACCTGGGACAGTGGGAGGTGTCCCTGCCCATGGCAGGGGTGGATTGGGATGAGCTTTAAGGTCCATCCCAAACTTTCCAGAATTCCAGGGGCAAACAGAACCACCTTGTCTCAGTGTCGAACTTCCAGGGATGGAAAATTCTATTCGCACTCTCCTTCCCCTGGCTCACAGCTCCAAGCATTGGGAAATCACCCGATTTTTTGATGAGCAATCCCAATTTTTTGATGAGCAATCCTGAATTTTTGATTAGCAATCCTGATTTTTTGATTAGCAATCCCAATTTTTTGATGAGCAATCCCGATTTTTTTAATCCCAGACGCGAGGCTGAGCTCCCAGACCACAGCAGGGGCCAGGAATGCCCCGATCCAGACGGAAAAATCAGGATGCGAGCAGCTGGAATCACCTCCTCCACAGCCGCTGGCTCCGATAAGGGCCAATGAGGGACGGGATTGGTTTTTACTGCTTCAGCCCGGAACCTGTTCCCTGGGATCATAGGCCGGGATTTACTGCCTGGGCCTCATAAAGCCGCGCTTATCCGTTGGGCCGAGCGTGTGGGGAGCACGTGAGGCCTCTCCCGAGCCGCCTCCGGGGCCGTTTTCCCGGGAATTCCCAGTCCGCCGGAGCGCCGAGAAGCGTTCAGAGGCGATGGCCTCAAACCCGCCGGGGACACGGGGGGGACGAGGTCCCTTCGCTGGGCACGGAATGGCACCGTTCATCCCATTCCCAAACATCCCAGCAGGATCCACGGCCTTTGTCCCGGCGGATCCGCGTCCCCGTCCCAGAAAAATCAGCCCACGAGTGGGAACCAACGCCGAGCCCGGGGTGTTTTCGGGTTGTTGGGTTCCGTCCCGGGTTGGCACCTCAGGGAAGGCTTTCCAAGCTGGGAAAAAATCTGTGAAAATCACGGAAAACGCCACGGGGAAATGGGGATTTGATTTGATTTCCTGATAAAAATCTGGGGCATGGCACTGAGAATTCCGGGAGAGCAAAGGGAAAAATGGAGGTGGCTCCTCCCAGGCGGCTGCTGGAGCTGAGGAACGTCGTGCGCGGGATTTTGTTTGCGTGGATTCTGGCTGGGATTAGATAAGGAAAAAACCATTCCCAGCTTTCAAAACCTGGTGAAATGTCTGAGCCCCGGGGGGCCCCTGAGCTTGGAGTTGTTGGGGGCTGGGGAATTTCATGGAAAACCGTTGGATGTTCCCACCGTTCTCACGGTCATGAGGAATTCTGCTCCCAGGAGTTATCAGTGTGTTGTTCCCTCGTTATCCATCGCCAGCGCTGCTACAGGAGATTCCAGAGGGTGGAATTTCCATCGGAGATGGATCAGCAGGTCTGGGGTTAAAATTTAAAAAAAATTTTCTAAAAATGAGGGGAAAGGGATTTTCCAGGTGGAAAACTCCCCCCTGGCCAAGCTCTGAAATTCCAGAGCTGTGAGCAGGGAATGTTCCTGGTTTTCCAAGCCTCCTGTCCAGGGAATGTTCCTGGTTTTCCAAGCCTCCTGTCCGTTCTTCCAGGAACCCACGGAGCATCCACAGTCCCTCTGGGTGCCACTGGCTGCTTTCCTGGGAATTCAGGGCTCCCAGGGGTGGAATATCCTGGAAATATTAAAAGAATCAGGGCTCCTCCCTCCGTTTTCTCGCCCCGTGTTTTGGCGGGATCAGTCTGACCCTGGCTCTGGGAATCCCACCATTAAATCTTCTCCCACAAATCCCTGGGAAGTTTTTCCAGGTGTGCTGGGATTCATGGAGCCGGTTTATGTTGCTCTCCCGTCCTGGAGCGTCCCCTGATTATCCCGGATTTCCCTCTTGGGGTGGGAAAGAACAATTTGAAGGTCACCTAACCCAACCCCTCTGGAATGGGCAGGGACAGCTCCCATTATCCCAGATTTCTCTCATTTTCCACGTACAGGACCTGTGCAGAGCCCAGGATGAGCTGGAAAAATCCAGGAAAACTCCATTCCCACAGTAAATTCCAGCCCGGGGAGGGCTATGGCTTCAATCCATGATTTTCCCTCTAATAGAGGTTTGAACCTGAGCATCCCAGCATTCATTTTGTCAGGGATAAAATCCATGATTCCAATCTAAATGTCCTTTCCATCCAACTTCCAGCCCCTCCAAACTGATTTATTCGAACAGAATTCTCCCATTTACGGCTTAAAATTCTATTTTTAATGAAGAAATTGCACAGATTTTTTAGGAAGGTTCCAAACCAGCTGAAATCATGGATTTGTAGAAATTTAGGAGCCTCCAAGGATCTGTCACTTTCCAGGTTTTCCAAGTCAAGGGCTGGGGAGAAGGGATTTAACGCAGAAATTATTTTATTGCATCCTATTAAAATGGAATTAAATTATTCGGCATTCCCTGTTCTTAGATTCCCGTTTTTACATTTCTCACTACTTTAAGGACTTGTATGAAAAAGAAGCTGCAATTCCTGAACTTTTTTTTTGGGCTTTAATAAGAAAACCATGGATTTTTCCTTCTTTTCACAGGAATAGAAATATTTTTAAATAATTTTAAACGGTTCTGATGTTTCCTCTTTACATATTTTCATATTCCCATTTTTTCCCCACACCTGGCAGCTGGGAATTTGGATTTTCCTTAAACTCCAGATGGAATTTAGAAGGATCCCAGAGCTTCCACACTTCCACGAACCGTGCAAAGGCCGTCCATAAAATACTCCAGGATCCGGGAGGGTTTCACTCCATAAAATTTTTTGCTGCCTAAGGAAAAGCTGGAAGTTGGCTCCTGCACGTTCCAACAACTCAGCCAAGCGTAAGGATAAAGGAGCAGAATGGGAATAAAAAAAGGAGAAAGGAAGAAAAAAAAATCCACCTCAGCCTTCCTTTGGAAAATTTGCTTTTTGCCAGGATTTCAGGAATTTTCACTGCAGGAACACTTTCCAACTTGTCCAGTTAAATCCTCATTTTTAAATGGTGCTGCTTCAGCAGGAATGGGTGCCAAGGGAAATTTTGGGGCGATAATGAAATTCCCAAGTCAGGAATTTTTATTTCAGCACCCAGGTGGATACAAACGAGGTCTTATCTGTGGAAAATGCTGGATTTTACATCCAAAACGTCCTCACAGGGATGACTTTGGATGACTTTGGGATCCCTCTCCACGTGTAGGGCTGGGAAAAGAATAAATCCATGGATTAAATTGGATGGATCAATCTTCATGTTGGGGATTAGGAGAGATGCCTGTGGGGCTGCAATGACAGAATTCCAGGATCGCTGAGGTTGGAAAAGATCTCTGGGATCATCGAGTCCAAGCTGGGATCCCCATCAGGGCGCTGAGTGCCACATCCAGGAATTCCTCGGGCACCTCCAGGGATGGGCACTCCAAACCTCCCTGGGCAGCCCCTTCCCACACCTGAGCACCCTTCCCATGGGGAAATTCCTGCTGGTGTCCAACCTGAGCCTCCCTGAGAAGTGCTGGAGCTGGGAGTTAACTGCTTCCCAAAAATCCTGAGGAGTTTGGGATCAAACCCCAGCAAAATCCTCTTCTGGAGTTTCTGAGTTCACCTGGAGAGTTCTGGCAGGGGCTGGAGGATGTGGGGGAGGAACGGGGCTGGGAAAAGCGGCTTTTGCATCCAGAGGATCCCAAAATCATTGGGGCTGGGAAAAATTCTGGGATCATCGAGTCCAANAGAAGAAAGAGAAGGAGGAAGTAAAGAAGGAGGAGGAAATTGAGGAGGAGGAGATGAGGAGGAGGAGGACATGGAGAAGGAGAAGGAGGGGAAGGAGGAGAAGGAGAAGGAGAAGGAGAAGGAGAAGGAGAAGGAGAAGGAGAAGGAGAAGGAGGAGAGAAAGGAGGGAAAGGAGAATTCCCAAAGGGTGGAGAAAATCCCGGGAAAGCTGAATCCCAGGAACCCCAGCACCCAGCCAGGACAATGTGTCTGCCTCAGCGCTGCGTTTATGGGAAGATTTATGGCTCCTACTCCAAGAATTTAGTGGATGTGTCAAGGAAAAACGGTCTCATTCCCAGATGGTGAACAGAGCCACCCAGGAATGGAGTGATGGGATGGGGCCATAAAAACCAGAATTACAGAGCTGGGAATTGATCCCAAATCCCATAAATCCCTGCTGGGTGGCTTCGAATAAGGCTGTCCATGATTTTTTATCCTAATGGAAGGGGAGTGTCCAGGCGAAATCCATGGCCTGGATTCCTTCTTCCCGAATCAAGGAGCAGTTGGAGCTCCAGATGTTTTCACATCCATCCTCAGGTGGGAATATCCAGCTCGGAGCAATCCCTCCAGTGACTGAAAATGAGGATTTGGACAATGGGAAAAGGAAAAGGAAAAGGAACATGGAAATTTGCCTTGGAGGGATTTCCTGTCCCAGCACAAACCCTTTCATAAATAATTCCATGATGGACATTTTATGGAAAGCCAAATTTCCCATTTAAGCCCTGTGGAATCCCTTGCAGCGGAATTATTAATTCCCTAATAGATATCCCAGGATGAGATTCCTCGTAATTAATATAACTGTGTCTTAATTAAATAAATGAATTGAATATAAACTATTTAAATAGATGTGTTTTAAATGAAGAAATAGACATTAAATAAATATATATGGAAAAATAAAATAAACAAATCTTAAATACATAAATAAATATTTAAATAAATGAAATATTTAAAATTAATAAATATATATTTAAATACATAAAATACATCACACGATCCAGCCTGGAGAGGAGCTTCAGGCTCGTGTCGGACCCAAGTGCAAATATTTGAATCGTGTGGAAAAGTTTAACCCAAGAACAAGCAAAAAAAACCCGGAAAAAGGAATTTTCTTCCTCCATCCTGCCCTCCTCCCTGGGAATATCCAGGTTTCGGGAAGGGAAGAGCTTCCATTCTTTTCCTGGATCTGCAGGGCTGGGTCTGTCCCACCTCTCCACCGCCATAATTATTTCCTAAATCCAATTATTCCCGAGTTAATTGTTCCCAAGCCAGCATTCCTTACCTGGGGGCGAACAGAAAGCAGGGAAAAGGGAGGAAAAGATCACTTCGGATTTTTTTCCCTGTGGGAATTTCTCTCCCATAGGATTTTTCCAGGCTTAGGCCAATCATGGGATCATGAAGGTTGGAAGAGACCCCCAGGATCACCAATCCCAACCTCCAACCGAATTCCCGCTAAACCGTAAATTCCCACTAAACCGTAAATTCCCACTAAACCATATCCCAAAGTGTCACATCCACTTGGTTCTCAAACAATTCCAGGGATGGTGACTTCACCGCTTTGTCCCAAATATCTTCCCAGGGGAAGACTTTCCCTTTGGAATTTTTGACTTCTCCTCGTTAACGGAGACTTTAATTGTATCAACATAAGGAACTTTTTGCTGACTTAGAGGCGGTGGAGATGAACTGGTTGGTGGCTTCCCGTGTGGAAAAATCCCAAGAAACCCAGGAAAACACCAAAACCTCATCCATGACTGCTGAAAAGAGAGGAAAGCAGAGCCCGGAGGGAGAAAGGACGGAATATTCCTGGAATATTTCAACATGGGGCTGGTTTAGACCTTCCAACGTGATTTTCCCTAGGATTTGTTTTGTTCTTTTTCTGGAATGCAGGAACAGAATTCCCACGTGGCTTTATTGCAGTAACCCTTGGACCTTCTCACCCCACTCCTGCCTCCCCTGCAATTCCGATGGAATTCCAGGAGTTAAGAGGGACAAACACGGGAAGGTGATAAAAAAGCTGCTTTTGCAGCACCTCAGTTCGCTGAGTTCAAGGTGGGGGAGGTCCCAGACAAACCTGTCTGGGGCTGGATTTCCAGGAATCTTCACTGGGAAGGTCATGGAAAACGGACCTGAGAGTCCTGGAATGCCTGAGTGCTGTGGGTTGGAAGGGAACAGCAGCACCAGCAGGAGAATTCCCAGGATTTCTCAGCCTGGGATAATTTGGGAATCCCTGATTCCTCAGCGACATTGAGTCCCAAAACATCTCAGGTGGGTCAGGAGCCCTGGTCAGAGCCCGCAGGTCCCGGAGCTGAAATGAAATCCCAGATTTCCTCGGCAGGAGATGAAGGAGAGAGTCGTACAAAACGTTTAAGGATGTGGGAAGGCTGGGAGAACTGGGAATGCTCTGCTTGGAGAAGCTTTGGGGTGACCTCACCGTGGATCATCCGGTGCCATCCCATTCCATGGGCAGGGACAGCTCCCACTGTCCCAGGTGATCCAAGCCCCATCCAGCCTGGCCTTGGACATTCCAGGGATCCAGGGGCAGCCACAGCTGCTCTGGGAATTCCAGCCCAGCCAGGAATTCCTTCCCAAATCCCATCCATCCCTGCCCTCTGGCAGTGGAAGCCATTCCCTGTGTCCTGTCCCTCCATCCCTTGTCCCCAGTCTCTCTCCATCTTTCCTGCAGCTCCTCCAGGTCCTGGAAGGTCACAGTGAGGTCACCCCAAAGCTTCTCCTCTCCAGGTGAGCATTCCCAGCTCTCCCAGCCTTTCCTCCCAGCAGAGCTGCTCCATCCTTGGGATCATCCCAGAGCCTCCTCTGGATCTCTCCAGCAGCTCCAGGTCCTTCCCGTGCTGGATCCAGGGCTGGGGCAGCTCGGCAGGTGGGGCCTCACCTGAGGGGGCAGAGGAACAGAATTCCCTCCTGGAGCTTCTCCCCACATTCCTTCGGATGAGCCCAGGACACGATCGGATTCCCGGGGTGCCAGCACGCCCGGCTGGGTCACGTCCAGCCTCTCATCCGTCGGGATGTGGCAGAGCGGGATGTGTTCTCCCAGCCGCAGACAAAAACATTCCTCATTTTTGGGGGTTTTGTTTTGTTTAACGCGAAATTCCGGCTGGACTAAAAATAATCTCAGTGGTTGGGAGACCCAGAGGGCAAGAAAACCTCTGAGCACCTTTGGGATTATGGACCTTTATCCTTCTCAGCATTCCAACGAGCCATCGGAATTGGGGTAGCACAATTTGGGGAATTTCCTGGCAAATCTGGAGGTGACAAACCCAGGAGGGCGGAGAAGGGAAGGTTCAGCTCCTCGTTCCCGCAGCGCCAAAGGGAAATTTCTGCTCTCGAGCTGTTGGCCAAGGTCCACGCGTGGGGTTCTGTTCCTGCGAATCTGAGCAGCCCCTCCTGCACTAATTGCATTAATTAGTCGTGTTTATTACAGCCTAATTGATAAAATCAGCTGCAGAACCAAGCCAGGANAAGAATTTTATATCTTTGCTAATTTCTATACCAATTCTTTAATACATTAATTATTCCCTATATTTATAATTTTATATATTAATTATTTTATGTATTAATTCCCAGAAGTTTATTAATAACACTTTTCCGGGGGGATTACCCTAAAAAATATTTCCAGATTGGTCACTGGCACAGAATTCCTGGGGAATTGTGGCTGCCCCTGGATCCCTGGAAGCGCCCAAGGCCAGGCTGGAGCAGCCTGGGATGGTGAATCCCTGCCCACAGAATGGGATTTACGGTCCCTCCCCCCCCAACCATTCCATGAT
>VZTG01002587.1:1361-36913 GCA_013397845.1 Melanocharis versteri | reverse complement strand
TTATTATTATTATTATTAACTTTCATCCAAGGGTTTTTATTCAAGAAAGTGGTATTAATTTCAATATCTCCAGTCAAAGATACCTCAAATTAAATTTCTGGTTAAGGTTTTCAGTGCTGGAGGAGATTAATATGGGCTTCAAACACGTACTTGGCAGAGACAGATTTAGAGTGAAAATCTCCAGGTTTCAGTCCATTGACTTCCAGAGCTCGTTTCAGCAGAGGAGAAAATGTCAGCTTGAGTTGTTTTGCCATTGTCCAGCTTCAGGCCTTTTAGCATCTGATTGGTTTCTGCAGGTTCATTTTTCAGCCTTAAAAAACATGGAAATCCAAGTATAGAGCTCATGAAACAGAGAAGCGCTATAGTCAGCTTTTACTGGGAATAAAAGTCAGGCTCCAAGAAACATTTAAATTTAAAAAATTACAGAAATCAAAGTGTCCCATGATACACAAGCTGAATTTGGTATGATTATTGCTCATTGATGAGAAAAGCTATTTTTTAAAGGAAAAAAACCACATATATGTTTATATATATATGTATATTTTTGTGATAACCCTGTAAACAATAATTAAAGTAAATTTGTTAAATCCTAAACTGAGTACTTTCTGAAATTCATTATCAATAATGCTTTTTCATTGTATTTTCCAGGAGCTTGATCTCTAAAAACCAGATATGGCTAACAAAGATATAACCTAGGAGGAACAAGGTTAGAGGAATTTGATTTGCAAGCAGGCCAATGTGAGGGGAAAAAACCCTATAAAAACTGGATATATTTTTGATAACATTTTGACGTGGAAATTACTGTTAAAGCAATTCAGAAGCCTTGATGAAAACCACTTTGAAATTGAGGTGAAGAAATTTTCTATTTCAGAGGTGGACCAGAGTCCATCTTAATTAAAATGAATGAAAGAGAGACTTCAAGAAAAAAACACATCAAGAAAAAAAAACATTTTTATTAATAATGTATTTAGTGAACCTGATGTTTGGAAAAAGGGAGAACAGTTGTGAGACACCAATAGTCCTTTTGTAAAACATGATAAATGTAAAATATTTCTAGTCACAGACCAAGTGTTAGAACACCAAATACTTCTATTTCATCATTCGTTCAATAAAACTTATTGATTCCCTGCACATGGCAACCCTTGTTCTCTAAGCTGGCAAATTACAGAACCTCTTTCTCTATTATCATTCCTTCTTCATACCTCAAAATATTGAGAAACTGAAAAAATATCTTTATGTAGTCTCAAATACTTTGAGAGAAATAAAAGGAATTTCATTTCACTTCACATATTTAAGACATTCCTTACTTGAGGAACCACATCTCCAGTCCTTGCCCTGCTGTTTTCAGATGCAATGTCGAGCTTTCCTCCAGTTTTATTTATTTATTATTCTAAGCATTAACTCATAAATCCATTTTGGAGCTCAGAGTATGCTGCCCACTAATTTCATGAGTGTCCTGATTCTCAGCAGTTCTCAGTCTTGCACAGGGTGATGATTTTAACACTCATATTACAACACCAGAAAGATGATAAAGTCTTTTAGCTATTACTCTAGACAGTTGATTTTTTTTTTTGTCTGAAGAGCACAGCCTGAAATACCAAAATGAAATGTTTAATGGATTTTATCTCACTCATGTATTGCAAAGCCGTAAGTAGTTATGAAAATACCTGCTTGAAATATGGAATATTCTGGTAAAGCTGGCGGTACTTCAATTGTTCAAAATGTCAAACATGGTTTTTCTTCTCGTTTGCACTTCAAAGCACAGCTCAGGGAGACAAATGCTTCCTTTTGGGTTTGGGTGTCTCTTTTCCAGGCGCTCATGAGCACTGCTAATTAAACTGTGAAAATTTTCAGCTACTAACGAGCAAGTGGAGGAGGAGTTGTTTGCAGGACAATTTGCTTGTGAACTGCAGAAAGGAATGAAGGCTTCTTTATTTCAGTCATTCCTGAATTAGTGAAGCAACTGCTCTGTCAGCTGAGCCTTTCACTTCTGAGGGACCTTGGAGCAGGAGCAGCTGCTCCTTGGGTAAAAAATTGGAGCACTCTGGCTTTTTCCTCCATTGAAACTTCCCTGCTAGGAGCTACCTGCGGGGTTTTCAGGAAGGTGGAGGCTGCCTGAGCTGATGCTGTCCTGTC
This sequence comes from Melanocharis versteri, assembly GCA_013397845.1. Lineage (NCBI taxonomy): Eukaryota > Metazoa > Chordata > Aves > Passeriformes > Melanocharitidae > Melanocharis > Melanocharis versteri. The sequence continues at coordinate 34,777 of VZTG01002587.1, read as the reverse complement.
CCTCCTGACTCTCATGGATAGAGGTGACGTTCCCAGCCTTTATAAACATCTGTGCTGCACACAGCAGGCCAGAGTGAGTTGTATCACCTCAAAGTGACTTAACTGGGAGCTACTGATCAAAATCCTGCTTCTTCTTCCCGTGGAATCACAGAATGGGTTGGATTGGAAGGGACCTTAAAGACCATCCAGTCCCAACTCCCTGGCATGGGCAGGGACACCTTCCACTATCCCAGGTTGCTCCAAGCCCTGTCCCACCCAACCTGGCCTTGGACACTTCCAGGGATCCAGGGGCAGCCACAGCTTCTCTGGGCACCCTGTGCCAGGGTCTCACTAGCCTATGTTTTAATTTCTTCATACATTCCAAGTACAGTATTCAGAGGTCCTGAGAAAAAAATTAGTCCTTCTCTACAGTGAATAAGATTGATGAATTCTTTTTTCCCCTGTAGCTTCAGAGTTCCTTCCACAAGTGTAGGGAGGAAACCATCTCATCAAGGAGTGAGTTCTAGATTTCCTGAGGGTCAGGGGGGTACTAATCGTGTTCAGTATGACACTAAGCACTAAATAGATTTAAAGTTACATCATGGTAGGCACAATCCTTAATGCAAAGAGGTGATGTCTAAACAAAGATGACACACAGAGAAAAGAAAGGATCAACACTGCAAATAGAACAAGCAATGCAGTGGCAGCAGGTTTCACATTGGTCCATTTAGGGAGTGAGAGGACACTGAGAGCAAGGGTGTGCTCAGAGGGAGCACAGCTCTGCAATCTCACCACTGCCTGCACCAATTTTCCATTCAAGGGTTTAGTTTTCAGAGCTGAAGGATATCTCACACTGAGACAATCAAGGGCTTGACAGAAGCCAGAGGTGTATCTGACTTGAGATGGCAGCAGCTGTCCAAAACTGTGCTCACCCTGCTCTGAGCTGCAAGATCAGAGCTGCTTTGTCAGCCCTCAGACCAATTTACACTTCCAAGGTAGGGTTTTAGCTCAGGGACTTCATCTTCGATTGGTTTAACGTCAGTCCCAATCATCCCTTCCCGTCACGTTCCCTTCCTCAGTGCCAACACTCACTGTGGTGTCAGTCATGGATAATTGATCCCTTCTGTTCGAGCTCCGGCTTGGTTGCTCCAGAGAGCAGCGGTGAAATCTTGCAAAATAAGCGTTCTCTGAGAGAGCAGGGTTTAGAGGAGGCAGTGCCATGTCCTGAAAGTGGCAGGACCTCAGCTGCTGTGAAAATGTCAGGAGGCTTCTGCAGAATATTGCACATTTCTTCGGGAAGACTGAGTTCAAAGTCTCTGTTTGGAACTGAGTCCCGTGTTGAGGGTGGTTTTGAGATCACTCACTCACAAATACAGGTAGACACACAAATGACAAGCTTAGGGCTTCTACATCTTGCAGAAAAAACCTCAACATGAAAAAAGACTCTGCTCCTAGGACTGCTGACAACCCACCATCCCTCAGCACACCAAACAGGCCGTCTCTAGGAAAAATTGGTTTGCAATGCTGAAATTTCCAATAAACTCCAGTAAATGCTGTGTAACAGAGTAGTTTAAAGCATGGCAAACATTTCAGAAGAGCTTTCACAGGCTCCTAAGTGCTTACAGGCAATTACCAGTTTATAACTCTCCCTAACAGAGATCCCTGTGGTCATAATAGCTGGTTTTCAAGATCTGAGAATCCCAAACGCCTCCTTGATTTGCCCAGTGCCATCATCGTATAATTATGTTAATAGAAAAGGCTATTTTTTCAATGTCATAATGAAGATTTGCAGATTGCAGTGGTGGGTTTCTTCTTCAATGTAAGATACATGGGATGGTGCCTTGGAAAAATAGGGTTTGTACAAGTCTAGAATGTCTGCAGTGAGACATTTGACCCCTCTTCCTGTCCAGCAACATAAATAGAGGATTATTTCTTAAGATTAATGATTATAGTCGACTAAAAGTGTCCTAAATTACGATGTTTTTAATTTATAAACTTATATTTGTTCTTCCTTTTCAAAATTTATTTTTGTCTCAGCTGGCTGAATGGTACTTTAAACAGGTAAGGAAACAATGAGCTTGTGTAACCTGTTCACACATGGATCACTGGGAAGTTACTGAAGGCAAAGAAACAGCTCTGCTTAAAAAATGAGGGGAAAAAAAAAAAAAAGAAAAATAGTCTCCAGCTGGAATTAATTTAGTTTAACCTTTATTTTTTTTTTCTTTCCAGTGTGAGCTAAACACCCAAGGCTCTCCTAAGTATTAAAAGAGAACGGGGCAATTTTAAATCGTGACTCATCAGACCTCCTTTACACATCTGCATCAGGAGCTGACTCATCTTCCAGGCTCCTTTGGAGAGCCTCACTTGATTCCCACCAGGTGTCCAGGAACCCTGGAGTGATTAGCTCTGGTGTTGATGTCTGCACTGCACATGTTCATGCACAGTCTGTGTCCTTCCTTCAGCAGGAGTCTGATTGCAAAGCTGAGATTTCCACCATCCAGATTTTCATGTCTTTTGAAAAAGTCTGAGAGGAAGACAGTTGTGAGATTAAGAGAAAATTTAATTTTTTTAAAAAACATTTTTATACTGTTTATTTATATTGACTCTTCTGGTCACTTGTAAATAAAACCTCTTTCCTCCAGAAATTCAGTGAAAGCTCCTCCACAGAAACATTCCTCTCTCTCCTGTGGAGCCAATGCACTCTATAAAAAACATTTTCAATGGTAAATAGTTGAAGTGTTGTCCTTGGTGGACAACTTGGGTAGACAAAAACTCCTCAGAAAGGAAGAAGTGGGTTGTTATCAGAACCTTCAATCTGTGTTGCATTAGCTTTAAACACTAGAAAAGACCAGTAGCAATTATTCTCCACCAATTAAATTTACTCCAAAATGATCAACTAGCTCTATTGAGAATTTATTCTGAGCTTCTCACACATTATCCACTCAAATCTGATTATAGGAAACTAATAGCAAAGTGAACAAAGTCTGTTTTGGAGACTAAGTGCCGTGTAGAAAAAGGATAAGGAATATTTTGTTATTTCTTGGATCAAGCTTGGAGCAGGAGGTCCAGGAGACTCCACAGGCTCTGTCTACTCTGCACAGCACACATTTGCTGAAAAATAAAACAGGGCTTCCTTTGCATTATCAGCAAATGAAGTCAAACTTGATCCAAATATTTCCAAAAGAGCAACAGATCCTTGGTTCTGAGATTCAGCTGTTAGTTTAGAAGGCACAGAGCTGAAGTGGTGGCTGTTTCAGTGCATGTACACATTTTCTCAGCTTCGTTGGTGGATTGAATTCCACCTTCACAGAGGAAAAACTAGAACACCCCAGGAAAATGGGGGATGGTTCTCATGTTAGACAGACAGTTCGGATCATAACGGTAGGGAAACAAAGGGCAAGAGTGCCTCAGAAGAGCTAATTACTTTTAACTTGGTTAATGAAGTGGGATCATGAACACAGCTTTAACAAAATCTTTTAACCGATGTCATCTCTTCAATTGTAGCATTTTTCTTCACTGCAGCCATGCAAGATGGTGGCACTTCCCATTTTCCAGAAGCTTCTTTAGCAAATGACAGGAAGACAGACATTTCTATCAAAACACTGATCAGACACATTGATGTCCCAGATGCCAGAACAAATCTGAAAGTTCTTTCAGGTCCTTGGCATCTGTGACCACAGATTTGGTGTGATGGCAGCATATTCACACATTTACTGCTGGGCTGCTCAATTCCAACATCTCCACACTTAAAAAAACATCAAATAATTGTGTCATCTTTTAACCTCAGTTCTAAAAACACCTCTGTTTTCCAAAATCACGTGTTATCCCATCACAGGATAACGGAATGGTTGGGGTTGGAAGAGACCTTTAAGCTCATCCCATTCCACTCCTGCCATGGGCGGGGACAACTTCCAGTATCCCAGCTTGCTCAGAGCTCCATCCAATATGGTCTTAAAGACTGAGTCTGGTCCCTAAAACAGCCCATAAATCTCTAGGCAGAAATTAAGGGGGGATTTACACACCCTGTGATCATAATTGATTCGTCAAAAGAATAACCAACCCAAACCACTGCATGACTCTATGATTCTGTGAGTAAAAATGAGCTGGAAATGCTGCAGGTGATCTTTTGTGAAGGAAAAGAGAGAGCTGCAACCAGGAAAGGGTGCTGTGGATGGCAGGTAGTAGGAAGCTCTGAAAGTTGGCAAGTGTCACACATCTTCTAAAAAACACAAAGTGCCTGTCAGAGTGCTTTTTGCATTTTGAACATTTATTTTCAACCAATGTTGAGCTGAAATGTGAAGGAATCAGTGAATTTGTCTGAGGAGAGATGTGAGTGTACAGGGACGAGAAGATGTTATTGTCTGATCAAACAGGTTCTATATGTCAAAGATACAGAAACCTGAAATTACAGCATGGGAGAGCCTAAAGCTTTGGGAATCAGAAAAAACGATAAAAATTAATGCAGGGACTCCCAAAAGTGAATTTGTGGAAAGGAGGCAGAATAAATGCAGTGCTTCTCAAGTGTGTGTGATTCCTTTAGCCCTGGCCTTTGCATCTGGTTTATGAATAGTGGTGCCAACAAGGAGCATTGTGCAGTCTGCGAGTCACAGAAAACACTGAAAGGGTGTTTGGTGCTAGGATACCAGGGCTTTTTTTTCTTCTTCTTCTTCTTATTTGTGGGGTTTTTTGTGGTGTTTTTTTTTTGTTTGTTTGTTTGCTTTTTTGTTTGGTTTTTTTTGTTGTTGTTATAATGCCATTATACCTGGGGTTGTGGAGCTCTCGAAGTTGTTCACCTTCCTTTGCTATTTCTGTGTACGAGCACTTAGGAGAATTAATGGTGTTATTTCCTGTAATAACCTGTGAGCCTGGGTGTTGCTCTGACTTAATCGCACTCGTGCGTTGCCCACATGGTTTTTTAGGATGTGGAGACTTTGAAAAGCCTTAATAAAAGAAGCCAAAGCCTCTGATGAGTCACAGCTGGTTACTCACAGGTGGGATTGACTTCTAAGGGGTTGGTTGCCCCCTTGCAGACCTGCCCTTCAAAATTCCCAGGAGCTGTCATGCTTTCTCCCACACTGCCCTCAAGAGCAGGAAGAACTCTGGAAATATCCACACAATCACCTTGCTGTCCCCTAAATCAAACTCTCCAAATGCCCCGAGAAGAGGGAATCAAACTCAGCAGGGAGAGTCCGTTGTGGCATTACAATTTTATCAATATGAATTTTCTTGTGCTGTTCCTGCTCATTATTTTCCAACATGTTCTGCTTTGTTTTAAGGAAGCTTTCTGGGACAAGGGCAGTCACATACACTGACATTTTATATACTGCCCAGCAAAACAGCACCTAAAGCTCATCTCAGACACGAGCAATACCAGGCGAAGCATTGCATTAGTGTGACACCATGAAATTGTGAGCATATGTGAGGCTTATAAACTATAATTAAATCTGGATTATGTACAGGACCTGTATCAAACCTTGCACTAAGTGAGGAATAACTCTTCTTCCCCTGGTAATGGCCTTAGCAGCTGCTTGGAACTGAGCAAAGGATTCTGAATTCAAACAGAGGTTCAAGAGGGCATAATTGGTTCCAGAGCCATCTGCACACACTCGAGGAAGGGATTTGCCAGTGTTGTCTGCCATGGCCAGGCAGGTTGGGAGATTGGGCCAGAGACAGCTGAGCCACTGAGGCAAATAAGCCTTTTCACAGTGTCTTCAAATAAGGCTGTTTCTTCCTAAATTTCAAGCTAAATTTAAAATTGAGATAGTTTGCCAGTACCTTCTTAAGAAGGGACCTTTTGTAGGGATGGAGATCCTTTCAGCTGAAGGATTGGGTAAATTACTTGAACACAAATTCACATCTAGTTCAACAGGGTTTTTTCAGAAGTGAAAATATTTGCACAAAAATGGTGGCCTCCATTGCTAGAGAAAAGAGCTTGTTCATACCAGAAAAACATGGGCATATATCCTCCTCCGAAATGTTATTCTGAAGAGAGTTTTTAAAAATAATAAAAATTTTACATTTTGAGATTAAAACGTAAATCAACAGTATGCAACCAATGCCATTGTCTCTGTAAAGGGTTTCTTCATTATCAGATGAAGAAAATTATGAGCTAGAATTGAAATTCAGAGAAAGCAATAACATTTCAAGGCCTAAGGTTATTTTCAAGCAGCAACGTAATTGAGAATTCAGGAATCAAATCTATGATTACAGCAAATTATGGGAGAAGTGGGTAAAAATTCAGGCCAGAGCCATCTTAAAAAAAAACTTGTTTTAAGAGGACCCTTAGAGCAGTCTTAGCATGTTTATTTAATATATTAAATAACTGACAACAGTCATGACTCCTGACAGCTTTAAAGGGTACTAATTCCCTGGATAAATGTGGATGAATAAATAAAATCTGTTAATAACTAGAGGCCAATCACCACTAAACAAACAGGGCTCAAATAGTTGCGTGGATCCTTTCAGGGAGACTGGCAAAGACAAAGAGGGATTCTTTGGGATTCAATTAGAGCAGTTGGGTGCTCTCCAGCTGCTCAGAAAAGAAAGATCTTGCAGCTCACTCTGCAACATGCCAAGAAAAAACCAAGAGCTTTGGGTTGTGTGGGTTTTGGCTTATTAATACATTTTAATACGGAGTGACTCCTGGCTGTTGGAAGGGAAACGTTTTGACCAACAGAAAATCACGGCCATTAAAAACACCCATCAAAATGGAGAATTGATCTAGAATGGTGAAAGGAGAGGAAATGATGTAAAGTGACCCCATCTCAAACGATGACCAAGAACCAGCATTTTTTGATCTGGCAGTTTCTGCAATTTTTAACAGGAAAATGGTGGCGGTGGCTGTCAGTAAGGAAGAGCACTGCTGTGGAAATCTGAGATTGTTTGGATTTATTGAGCTTGACATTTGAAAGTTTGAATTTCATCATGGCAACTGTTGTTTCTTCTTGCTGCTTGACTGGTCTTAAGACCTTTACGTGCTCGAAGAGCTGCAGATTTTACATGAACTCACTTAAAACAGATGACTGCAACTTCCAGAAGGAAGGCACTGGAGGCTTGGGCTTGAGAGCTGCAGGAAAGTCTGGAAAACACCTGAAAGTTGGTCTGACCCTGAGCTGAAACAAGAAAACTTGAAAAATAATGAGCTGTGCTTGTCAAAAATCCCTTGAAAGAGAGGGACTCATGAAATTGCTGGGGAAGCTCCTGCTGGCTCCGGTGGTCACAAGCCCAAGAATGACCCAGCTGATCATTCACATCAAAGGGCACTTCCCTCCACCCTCATCACCAGTAATTAAAAAGTGGTAAACACACCACTTCCTTGCTTGAGCACAAACCCATGTCCATGTGCCAGCCCTAGAGATGGAGAGGCTTGGGTGATGAGATCTCCTAAATTTACTCTTCGTGTGAGTGTGCTGGCCCACTCCGATGACACCGTGATGCACCAGGCTTCTCAGGGGAGAGAGGAAATTCCACAAAAAAATATGGAGAAGCCACTTATGACTGCTGGTGACATCAAGAAGGAAAAATGTGTTATTTCTATTTTCCCAAGCTCTACTAGAAACCTCTAAACCACCAGTGTGTGCTACCAGTTCTTTCGACTTAAACCAGTTTTCGCAAGCCCTGTGAACAAAGAAATAGTTCAAAAATAAACTAAACTATGAAGGCAAGGCTGCAAAATGGGACATTTTGAAAATTGCCCAATTAGCATTGACTTGATTACTAATTGTGCCATTTGAGAGGCAATTGCTTATAGACCTTTAACTTTATGTAACTTATATCCCAGCAGGGATTTGTGGAATTGGAGTGAAGACAATCCTAGACCAATTCACAGACAGCAAATTTCACACTTGGCATATTTTAGGCATCTGCCAAGTCGTGAAGGGTGCCTATATCAAAACAACAGCAAACTGTTCACCAAGAAACCAAAAAATCTGTGTGGGCAGACTTTTAAAACCTTCAGATCAAGGATGAACACAAAGAACTCAAAACTTGGCCTGATATTTGCAAAGGAAAAACTGATCAAGTGGTGGACTTTGCTGTCTGCTTTGAGCAAAAATCTACCAAAGTTTGGGATGCTTATTATCTATAGGAAATACAATGTCATGTAGAGGCACTATACATTATAATAATCTAAAATTTATTACCCTTTAAACCACCAATTTGAATACCTTCAGTTACATAATTATTACCTGATTCCACTGTAAGGCACACAAGATTTTTTTTAAAATCAGTTTTTTATCTTAATATCTTGTGTTTCTAAATTAGCTTTTCTAGTTTTATTTTGCTTAATTTTGGAATTACACATTCTTATTAACTTTTTACTGCTTTTCTAATTGGTTCTTATACTTTCAGCCTTAGTGCTATCACAGTTTTTTTTTTAGCTGAGAATTAATGTCATTTGGCGAGTTAATCTTGTTGGTTTGGGCTTCAATCAAAAAAGATTAGATCATTAGACAGCATTATTGATGCACAACACAGCTACAACACAACAAGGGGGAAACAGTCCCAGAAGTCTTGTCACAGATGAAGGCAAGGTCAAGATGGGTCAAGATATTGGTGACTCATTTTTGGTAGAAATGAGTGTCTTTAGTTTTTAAAATTCAGCATTATAGGGCCAAACAAGAAAAAAGATTGACTAGAAATTTACTTTTGCAGATGATGTTTCCCTCTTACCCAAGAGGGCTTTTCATCAACCTATTTTGTTGCCTTTTTCCCAACCTGGAAAGGAAACTCAAGATAATTTTAGAAAGGAGGTAATAATAAGAGCAGATCTTTATTGAAGGCCTTCAAGGGGCAGTTATGGAAAGATGTGCACAAAAGCCCGCGCCTACAGAGATGAGTACACATTTATAGGGTTTAGGAAATTAACATAAGTAATTAAAAGCACCAATTAGGAGGACAAGTGGTCATGCAATTCCCCCCCAGGTCAAGCCCCTTCTTTGGATCCCCCTCCTCCAGCACTAGCTGTGCTCTGTCCATGAGAATGTATCTCAAAGGGTTGGTCTCAACCTTGGTTCCCAGGAAGAACCAAGATAGCACAGGGGCTTTGTACATCCCGGGGCTTGGAGCTCTGGAATTTGTTCTGTCTTTCTGCTTAGGGAAAGGCCATGGAAAAGTGCTGGGAAAAACTAGCTACTCATACAATAGGTGACAGAGTTACAAACATATGTGTGAAGAGTACAGAGAACATATAAAAGAAAAAAAGGCAAAACCCAAACGGCATCAATTTCACCTTCCAACTATTTTGCAAAGCTCCTGCGTGTGAAGTGGCTCTTTTCTCCCTCAGCACAAAAAAAAGAGCTCAAAGCTTTTAGGATTTTTTTCAAGACTATCCCCAGAATCGATTTAAAACAGACACATTTTGGAAATGGATTTTACAGTTTTACTNCCACCCCCTGGCATGGGCAGGGACACCTTCCACCATCCCAGAGTGCTCCAAGCCCTGTCCAACCCGGCCTTGGCCACTTCCAGGGGCAGCCCCAGCTTCTCTGGGCAACCTCTCCCAGGGCCTCACTATTAGGAGGAATACATTTTGTGTTTGCCAATGTTAGCAGAATGGGTACTGAAGATTTTTACAAGTTTCCAACCTGGTCTGTGCTTTCATGCAAAAAACTGCCTTCCTGAGCCAACAGAATCTATGTGGATTTCAGAGTATTTTATGCAGTGATCTTCTTAATCTAAAAATGAACTCGGAGAAAACTCACCTGCCGTAACCAGCTTCGTGAGATATAGAATAATTGATTTTATTTTTAAAAAATAGACAAGCTATTCCACAATGGGTGTGTGTGTAAGGCTACAATAAAGTGCTGACTGCAACTGAAATATATGAACAAAGCTTTTGGATTTTAACACTTGTTCACTCCAGATCAAGATAAATCAAGTTAAACTGGAGGAGGCTTTCAGAAGGGCTGGGAGGAGGGAGCTGGAACGGAAATCTTAACATGGGAAGAACAAAGAGGATTTTGTGTATTACGTGATGAGCTGAATGGAAGATGTGATTGCCATCCATAAATGCCATGGGGTAGAATTGAAATCAGCAGTGGAATTGAGACAGGGGAGGAACAAGAACAAACATGACCAGTAATATATTTAGGTTGGAAATTAGAAAGGTTTTTGCCATTTCAGAGCAATGCGGCTCTGGAACAGCATCCCTTTAGGACTTGCAAAAGCAATTAGTTTGCAAAAGGTAATAAACTAGGAGGTCTCACAGATCCCATGAGAATTTTGGAAGACAGGCATAACATTCAAAATTATCTGAAGAAATGAAAGATACGGTCTGAATTAAACAGGATGCTGTTCCGTGCAGGAAATTAAAAGATACTGCTTCTGACTGGGAATAAACAACTGCATGGAAACATGATGAAAATTTCCTTGCTGCAAAGTTCTGTAGAAAACACACGTGGAAGGAAGAGAAATCAAGAGTCAGCCTGGAGAACATGCTAAAGAGGGCTTTGTATCAATCTGTTTTATCTTTTCAACTTTCATGCAGAGTTTCTGTACATGAAGTGGCTCTCTTCTCCCTCAACGCTTTTCCCAGAAATGAAAGCCCAGAACTTTTAGGCCTTTTTCACAATTTTCCTTAATACTAATTTAAAACAGGCACATTTTTGAAATGGATTTTAAAGCTTTACTTCCTCTAAACTGCTTTATTTCCTCTCATTTGCAGCAAGAAAGAAAAGAGAAGAGCCAGAACATGTTCAAGAATAGCAGAGGAGTGAAGGGAATCCTTCAAATTCCTTTTAATACTTCCCATAACACAAGAGAAGAAAGCAGAGATGGAAATAAAGCCATATATCTCCATAGGAGATCCATCAGCCAGCTTCCTTCTGTCTCTGTCTCTCCTTTCACCTGAAAGCCCTGATGTTGCTTTACCTGACCCATCAAGGAAAGGTCAATAAATCCCAGCACCGAGACTGGATGGCTGCTCAAAGGAGCCCTGAAATTGTTGGTATTTATTCTCGGTTATTTTGACCGCAGACGATGCAGAGGGAACTTGTTTAGATCAATATCCACAAAAGGAGAAGTAGTTTTGAGCAGTTGGAGTCTTTCTCTGAGGTTCTCTCTTCTTTCACTTACTGAAGTTTTTAATTCTTACTTAAATACTTCTTATCAAGTTGAAATATTTCTTATGAAGGTGCCTCCACCACCGCTGTTAGTGAAGGGTGTGAGAAGGAGCACATCCTGCTTTTCTCAGGCACTGGGAATATCTCAGCCACCTCTCCCAAAACTGGAGCTACAGAAATACGTGGTCAGTTCAAAGCCTAAAAAAAAGGCAACAAGAATGAGGAGAATTTTGGAAAAGGAGAGCTTCTAAATGAAAATCCACAGGGACCCAATGCAGTTTAATTTTAGGGAAAGCAGCATTGCTTCAAATAAATGAAGTCAATTCAACCTTTTTCTCTAAACCTTCAAAATGGAGGTTTAGAGAAAAAAAAATTCTCTTATTCTTTTCAGGCATTCTGCCTAGTTTAATTTATTTGGGGTTTGTGCCAAGCAAATATTTTAGAAATACTCAAAATAGAGTTGTAATTTTTCTTAACCAAATTATAAATCCGATGGACATATTTCATAGAAGCAAGACACACCAAGAAAGTCAAATCTGGAGTAATGTATCAAACTTTATACACATCAAAAATGTCATAAAAGCAATATCTAATAGATTCCCAGAAGCTAAAAAGTCATCATTAATGAAATTATGTGCTGGTATTGATTATGCAACAAAAGAAAAATAAAATATTTCCCTTTTTCCCAGGCTGGTCTACAAATAGAAGCAGCCCTGGAGGTTTTACGGATATTTTTACACAGTCAAAAGCAGTTATCTAGATTTTTCTGTCATTTCTAATTAATAATATCATGTCATGCACTGAAGAATTTCAATGGCATGGTGACTAATTACCACAAGACAAAACATGTGCAATTGATCTTTTAAGCGGCTGTGCTAATTGCAAACCTGCCACTTGAGGGTGTTCTAAATATTGATTTCTGCTGTAAAGCCTCACTCAGCTTTTCCATATGGACATTTCAGCGTTGCTCATTATCGTGGTGCTCAAGTGTATGTGGACATCAACTTATTTGAAGAGATCTGAGACACTTAGGAAGGGAATTGGGTACTGAAATAACCCTCCTAAAAAAAAACCAAACAAACTGTTTTTTACATATGACAGTGTGAAAGTCTGGAGGTTAATTAATCTCTGATAATATGAGCAAATTTGAAGTGAGAAATATAACAGCAAGTAGTGCTATTTTTCGGTGTGCAGCTGTGAATATGTGGATCTTTCCACTTCTGCTGTTTCTGGGTTTTTTTTGTCAAGCAAGAGGATCACTGCGAAAAACCCCAAACCAACGACAACAAAAAAACCCAAAACAGAACTAGGATGAGATCACCTCATGTGCAGATGATGTCGTATCTCCACAGAACAGTTGGGGTTGGAGGGGACCTGTGAGACCATCCAGTGCCACCCCCTGCCATGGGCAGGGACACCTTCCACCATCCCAGGTTGCTCCAAGCCTCATCCAGCCTGGCCTTGGACACTTCCAGGGATCCAGGGGCAGCCACAGCTCCTCTGGGCAACCTGTGCCAGGCCCTCCCCACCCTCACAGGGAAGAATTTCTTCTTGCACCTTCTCCAGGCATCCCTTTTTACCCAAAATAAAGGCAGAACTGGAGGAGACGTGGTGGCCTAGAGGTGCCCCTATGGAAAGCACAGGGATTTGTGTCCCAGGTGGCATCAAGGAGGGAAGAGCTCCTGATTTTAGTCCATTGCTCTGCCCAGTGGGAAAGTAGCAGAGGTGATGCGAGTAGAGGAGAAATCCAGCCCAACCTCTGCAGATGTATAGAGAATAGCGAGAGGATTGAGGGATAATAGGATCAGAATGACTCAGAATGGTAGAGTTTATTAAAACTTTATATTCCACCCATACATAAGGGCAGAACAGCCCTTTCGCTGCAGGGCCAAAACTCTTGTACTAGTAGAGATCAAATATCTTTTTTGTGTGTGTTTTCTGCAAAACTTTTGGGATGTAGGTCAAGATTCTCAAAGGAAAAAAAAAGAAAAAAGTGACATTCTCAGGATTGTCCATTTCCCTTTTTTTTTTCCCTTATCTGTTCTTAACACTTCTGGAAAAGCATCTTTGCTAACATCTACAAATATCTCAAAGCTTTAAGGAGGTGGATGAGGAGAGTCCATCCCAGTTTGCATTGGAGTCTGGCAACGGAGCAGCTCCGTGCAGAGCAGAGCTTTGGTGGCTGCTGTGGAGAACATGCACCAGTGAGGAGGGACAAGTTAAGGCCAGGAGGCACCTTTAGGTGGCTTTGCAAGAGCTGAAAAACACATCCAGGAACACTCACTTTTGCACAATAAGCCCAGTTCTCTGCATTTGAATATTTTCAGCAAGAGAGTTTGGTCTTGAAATCCTCTTGAAATCCTCGAAATCCTCTTGAAATCCTTACATGTGCAATCCATCACAACCCATCGAGGTTTTTTCCAATCGTTGCTCAACAATTTGTGCTCAAATTACTGGGTTTGGATTTGGAGCAGGCAGAAAACTAGAATCTTCCTCTTTGCAGGCAAGAACACATTTTAAAGCACATTTTAAAGGAGAATAATAAAGTTATCCTGGAAAACAGATCCTGAGAGGCAACAATCCCCATAAGATTATTGACAGATCTTCAGCTTCCTTGCAACAACAATCAGCTGATCACTTCAAACTGAAATATATCAGTGTCAATCATATGGACTTGAAATGCATGGGTTTAGTATTAATTTAAGAGCTGGGAAATTTTGGTTAGAAAAGTGGAAATTTTCAGGAAAAGTATATTTTTCACTATCTGACATTAAGGGGGGAGAACTCTAAAACCCAAGGAAAATCCTTTGCCAAATCCTGACTTTCCAACTTTAAAACGGACTAGGATGAATTTTCCAGTATTTGTTCTTGTCAAACTTTCCTCCTGTCATAGGAGGAGAAAAAATAGCTGCAAGCATTCCCTTCTCAGCAATGCCTGCCTGGTTTCGTGGAAAACCAAGAGAAATGAACACTCACTTCAGGAAATGCTTTCTATACACTTCATCTCTCACTTGTGGAAAAGAAAAAAAAAAGTATTTAAGATCTAAGCACCAAGTTTTTTTCTTTCCTTCTCTTTCTGGTTAGTGTATTTTGAGGCTTTTTTCCTTTGTTGGTTTTGTTGGGATTTTTAGGAAGAAATAGTTCATAGAGCACAAAAAAGATTCCAAGTATATTCTTCTCGGAATATTCAGTTCTCGACTGTGTGATCTTTTCCTTGCTCAGGGCTATAGAGGCCTTTCAAACATCTTTGGTGGGTCTCAAGCACACACTTTAGTGTTATTTATAATAAAGAGTAAAAAAGCACATGGCTGCAGGCTATAAGAAATGAAGTCTTAGATTTATCTGGGCTCCTCGACATGTTGATTCATAACTCACCTAAAAAGGATACTGTGCTAACTGCATTTGTACACTAAATGCTTTAATGGGGGTTTTATTGCGCTATTAAGTTTAATAAGACACTTCTATATAAAATAAATACATAGGCTGGAAAACAAGTGATGCCTCAGTTTTAGAACAGGCTTTGATTTCAGTCCAAGTGCTTAAGATTTTAGGTTGAAGACCGTAGTGATGGTGAGGAGTGTTACTGACTAAATAAACCACCTTTCAAATCTAACAGGGGGTTTTAAACCAAGCAGCACAGGAGTTAAATAGAAAAGGTTCCAAAATATGGTTCTCTATAGTATTATTTAACCTTGCTATTCATAGTTGGAAAATTTATAATTTAATTATGCTAAAAGTCTTTGATAATCCATCCCTGCACCTTTCCAGCACCAGCTATGGATGTAGGAGACACGAGCAATACAGGGACTGGATTTCTGGCAAAAATTCCGTTTATCCAGGCTTTATTCCTCTGTGGGTTTTACTGGTGTATTGTAGAGCTTATCCAAGGAAAAGGAAATCATACAAGAAATATTAACTTTAGTGAAACCTGGCTCCAAAGCAGAGCAACAGCCACTGCCCACAGACTGTCACTGACCTTGGACAGGCAAATGGATGAAGAAATGAGGTAAAGATGAAGTTTTGTGGCTTCGTTTAATTGAAGCTTCATCCATGTTCCAATCTAAAGAATGAATTATAAAAAGGAGGTGCAACTCTGGTGTGTAACATGCTCCAGAAGGTGCCTGTGGGGAGTGCAGGGTACTTGTCTATTTATAACTGTATGTTAAACCAGCTGCAATATTAATAATGTCAAAGAAAACTATCAGATATTCAGTGTAGAAAAATGTCTGCTTTCCCAGTTCATCAAACTTACTTTCAAAAGGTCATGTGAGGTGATTAATAATTTTTAGGACCTTTTTCCTCTGAGAAAAGAATAACATTTCTCGCCAGCTGCCTTTCAATTCTTCCAGAAGTGCTCAGAGATAACTGAGATAGAATCACGCTGCTCTATTATTATTTATACCTTTCTTACGCTCTTTAATTTCATCTGAAACATCTCACATGTTGCATCTTCAGAAGCCTGAGTCACTTCTGCAGCTGCTTCTGAGATTTATACCTTTCCTGACACTAACAGCCTAATTTTGCCTCCATGAGAAATAAGACTTACATAGAAACCAATCTCCAAAAGCTTATCTCATCTCTGGCTTTAGACACTCTGGGATTTCAGAGCCTTTTCTCATCCTGCCTTTAAGACACCATTTAGTACAGATACTTAAAGAATCAGTTAAAACTATTCTTAAAAACTCCTGGTTGGTGGGAGGGGAAGGGATTCAAGAGAATGGCAAGGAGGTGCTTTAAAAAGAGAATCAGCAATACCTCTCTCAAACTCCCTCAGCTTCCGTTTCTGGAAATGGTGGAATTAAATTATTAAATATTTCACAAGCACGTCATAGAGAGGTGATAAAAATATGGAACTGTCAAGAAGAAATTCCGTTAAAGTAACCTGATTTTCCTCTCTGACTGATAATTTAGCCTACATAAATGGAGAGGAAGAAGGGGAAACGGGTCTTAAAAGTTTCATAATGCTCTGGTATGATGTTGTCCACAAAAATTAGGGAATATGGCGCATATTTTACACATAAAGCCAAAAATTGTTCCCTAAAAGCTTGGAGCAGAAGAAAAGGACATCCTTTTGGTTATCTGTAAACAGGAGGATGTTTCAGGTGGAAGTCCTATGGAATGAATCTGTTCTGCACCTGGCTTTATTTAATATTTTCATTGGTGACTTGACTGTGAAGACACAAGAGATCTGATAGCATTCGTAGTGAATGGGCTAGGAAAAAACCTCAAAATACTCTGGAACACAGAACTGGAATTTTAGCTTGGTAACTTTGACAGAAGTTCTTAAATCCTTGTGGAATCACTCAAGTGAAGAAAATACAAAGTGGTTTAAGAATTAATCAAGGAGAATCCTGCACCAAAAACAAGGGCCTTTAGAGGGATGCCCTCCCCACACAATGGGGGTGAACACAGACAAAACAGAATCAGCATGGATCCTCATGGAAAAAGCTGAATTCCAGCCTGGACTATATTAGTGTAAGGCCATGGTTTTTCTCTCTTTGCCCAGCAATGCCTGTTCCCATCCTGTTGTCTCATTTTTGGGGTCAGAAGAGAACCCCAGCCACCGGTGGAGGTGGGGTGGGTGCTGTGGAGCAGGAGCTGAGACACCTGACTGAGATTCAGCTGGAGCAAAGGGGACGTTCTGCACCAAATCAGCACGTCAAAGATAACCTGATGAGAAGTGAGAAGCATCTAAACTCTGGAATGCAACATCTCCTGACCCTCTTGGATTTCTACCAGCAAATTTCTAATTTAGAAAGAAAACTATCGTCGGATGCAAGTGTTTGCAAGGCTGTCAAATCTTTTCGTGTCAGCGACTCTCCAGCAGCCTGTCAGTCACAATGACCTTGAGTTTTGAGTTGCTTGGAGCTTCTTTTTCAATAACACTTTCCCTGATTTTGAAATTCAAGGTAAAAAGAGGAGTCTGTTGTGAAGAAACACAAGTTCCTCCCGCTAAAGAAGAGTTTTGTTGTCACATTTTGCCAGAGGCTCTGGAGAAGAGAATGGGAAGCCGCAGTATATTTATTTACGCAGATCAAACTGCATAAATGCAATTATTAGAATGCATTTTGCCATTATTCTTCTGCCCTGCAGAAGCATTTTATGGCATAGCCAGCTTTCTTCAAAAGCTCTTGGGAGCTCTGGAGGTTCACCTCACTTTTCCACTCTGGGCTCTGCAGTTGCACATGCACTTTTTACTGATTGTTCTTAAAAGGAAAAATATCCCTGTTATACACCAGGAGCTCTTCTCCAAAATAGGGCCTGAAGGTCCAATTGGGCAAGAAGTTGAAGTGTTACCTTGTGGCCATAAATGCCCAGCTCCATCCTTGGCAAGGGTGCAGCCAGCAAGCCCAGGGGGGATCTTTTTCCATGCATGCAGAACTTTTGAAATGTTCTTTTCCCCGCTTTTTTGGTGTAATTCATCAGTGTTGATCTGAAGGACATTCTTATCTCTACTGCTCTGGTATCTTTCTTGCTCTGCACACCATTATGCCTTTTTTTTTTTGGCTTCTCAGGGAAAAACACACTTCCTGGACTGTCTCTATGTTTGTAACTTCTTTATGTTTTACAAGCCACCCAAACTGTCCTTTGTGTTTAAATGAAATCTGAATTTTTACTTTAAAATCTCTCCCATCACACATCTTAAATTTTTTTACTGTTTTGTTTGATCTTGATTTGTTTTTTCTCTATTTTCTTGAGATTTCCAGAGATGCTCCATTTTTCTTTAAATAATTTCTACCATGACAGGCTATAAATTTTGTCCTAGGATCGCTGCCTTCTCAAACTCCCAGCAATACATCTGCATTTCAAATGCACTCAGCACAGTATCTAAATGCCAGCAAGGCATTTAACCTTGTCATTTTACCTGAAATTAGATATTCAAATTTTTCCTCTTTCACTTTTACTATTTTGATTTATTAGTGAAACCCTCAGGTTGCAAGCTGCCATGTCAGGATTGGCTCTGAAGGTGTTTCAAAAGCTCTGCAGATGGAAAGGGGAATTCTCTGCCCTAGTAAGAGTTTGCTGGAGATTATCCATATGCCAAATTAATTTGTATTTGGGCCAGAAGTGATTTAAAAGGTTCACTCCATTATTTCAGAGGTCCATTTAAAAAGCCCTTCACTCATTTATTTTATTACTTTGGAAGAAAGATTCATTACAGGTTCTCTAACCCTCTGGCTGGATCCTTAAATACATAAAATGATCTTTTACACCCTACAAAATCCTGGCAGGCACAGGACTGACAGGCACTGAGTGCCTGTCAGCCAGAGCTGTCACAAGTTCTTGAATGACATGAGGAACAAGGAGGGTCTTTTTCCTTTTATTTTGCCTTTTTTTCCTGGATTTTATGATCCCATATGCAGAGAAGTCTACTGCAGACAGGGATGTATTTCCCCCTTGCCAAACTGGATCCGTTCTGTCAAGGCCTCCTAGGATGCTGTTAATAAACCCCTGGTCATTTATTTGAAATGGTTTTGTCTGCTTCTCTTCCTCGTTGCTTACCAGGCTTCCCTACATTTGTTTATCCACTGGAATGCTGCAAATTCTCATGCAATTCTTATCCTACATAAGACCTTTTAAAAATCTGTTACCACAGCAAGCCTTCCCCTACAGAGAGGCCATTTCTCCTGTGCCACTGAAGAATTTCCTCAGGGGATAAACCTGTCCTACAGTGTTGTGAAGCTCTTTGGAGCCTAACAAGTGGCTTCATTTCAATACCCTTATATTGACTTATTTTAGATTCTCTCTAATGCAAAAAGGATGTTGAGTCTTCCCATCTAAAGCTTGAACATTTTAGGAAATTCTCTTCATTTGATGAAGTTCTCTTATTAAGAGGAAGCTGCAAGTTTTGCCCATTTTTATAGAGTTCAGGTATCTCTGGTGAAGAACTTGGACTCAGAAGGGATTCAGTCTATCTTACTAAAAAAATGATTGAAGGCACACGTTGAGATGGTCCCTGCAAAATGCAAGTGCTCTTCTCCCCAGCTTTGAAAGCTTTGCTAGATCATTTCTGTCAACTCAAGAGAATCAAAACTTCACCTCACTGAAAACACATGAAGCCTGACATGGTCAAAGGCCAAGGTTTCTCACTTGTACTTGGGAGAATGGACAAGTATTCTGTTTCCACACTTCTTTTTAATCCCTAATCTGCACATTATGTCCATCAAGGGGCTTTCAGGGGAGACATCACTTGCAGAAATGTGAATATTACTGGAAATGCCATTCAAAAGAGGCCTGACTTTGCCCTCTTGTGAAGGCATTAAGGCATAACAAATAAAAAAGGTACAGTCACAATAGAAATGATTGCAACATCTTTGCCAAAAATTACCCAAAGGGCTTTTGGCAAAGAGGCATCATTTTCTTAAGTGGTTGATAGTGCACAAGGGAGCCTTTCTTTATTTCTAACACTCAGACCTTGCCACCTGAATACAGAAGAGAAAGCACAAGGAAAGTTCCTGTAAGGTTTTATTTTACCTCTTGCACTCCTGGTGTCCCAGTGTAGCAAAATCTCTGTCTGAAATCACAGAATCAGCAGAAAAGCCCTTTAAGATCATTGATCCCAACCCTTCCCCCAGCACTGCCAAGGCCACCACTGACCCCATGTCCCCAAGTTCCACATCCACGTGGCTTTTAAATCCCTGCAGGGATGGGGACTCCACCACTGCCCTGGGCAGCTGTGCCAGTGCTCCCAGTTTCACAGTAACATCAGCTGTGAATTCTATAAAAACTTTCCAGTTTCAGTAATTTTGATCTCTGCAAGGGACTCAAAGCCAAAAGCCTACAGCATCATTTGAAGCTATGTGAGTCAAACAGGGCGTGGAGGTGTTTAAACCCAAGCAAAGAATGGATCCTTACTCTGCTGCTTTTCCAGAGGCCCAAGTGTGTATTTTCTTATTTGTTTTCAGGATTCCTTCTGTGATCTTTTCAACAGGATGCACTGGACTTTTGTACCTTTCCTGGCTACATTTTTTATGGATCATCACAAAACCTAAGAAGGAAATTTTTCATCTATTTCAGCACAGATTTCCCGCTGCTGGCACCCACTCCTCCAGTTGATGCATCCCAGCCAGAGCTTTTCCAGGCTGGGCAGAACAGGCTGATCTGTGTCTTTGTGTCACTCTGCACTTGTGCCAAAGCAAATTAGGACTTTGGTTGGGTCTTTGACGGCCCTCAATGATCTCTTCTTGCTAATTCCTAGTGTGTGCAAACAAGTCTGCACCGAGAGAAGCCTGACACTGAAATCTCTGGATAATGTGCCCGTTCCCAGCGTTTTGTGTCTCCTGTCAGGGTGAGAATGAATACCTTCAGGAGCCTCCATCATTTGTTTTTTTGCTGCAGCAGCAGCACCAGGGTTTCATCCAAAGGATTGCCTTTTTCTCCTGTTCTTCCCTGTTCCAATGTGCTTGGTTTGATTCAGAGTTGGGGTTTTTTTCTGGAACAGAGAACAAAAAGGAATGACGTGGTTTTGATATGAACATTTTTGCATCCATCTAAAATTTTCAGTAATCTCCAGCCAGGCTACTCCTCAAAATCTCATACACATATGTTGTACATATCATTTACTCGGAGTATTAATTTCTGTCATTGTTTGCAAAAGTCAAAGATGCTCAGCTGGAAAATACCTGTAGAGCAAAGTCTCTGTCATGGAGAGACAAGAAAAGCAGAGATTAGATTAAAGGAGGATGAAGTTAGTGAGGTTAAAAAGCTTTTGAAAGCCAGGACAGAATGTGTGTGTGAACAAAAGAACAAAACATAAAGCTAACAGCATGCTCAGGGTGTTAGTTCTTAGTCACTTATTTCTACTGCACTATTTGTCAAAAAAACAATACTTCTTCAAACTTCTTCCCCCTCTTTAAATCCCAGTCACACGCACTTCTGCTGTGCACCAAGACTGATTATTCACTCCATCGTCATTGCCCGTTGTTCACTGAATTCTGACCTTTTCTTTTAATTCAAGGAAATTCCTGCTACAGACTAGAAAAAAATAATTCCCTGTTCTAAGAGATGACTCATTTCTTTGCTGCCACATCAGCTTGCATGGCATATTTAACTTTGAAATATTACTGGAACAGGGGAGGAGAAAAGAAAGATGTGGATCAAAAGGTCATTAGTAAGTAATGATTTAGGAAGGAACAGGTGAATGCCACGAGAGCAAAGTTTAAAAAGGGATGTGAAAAGGTTCCCTGACAAAAATTGAAAGGGTCAGCAGTAAGAAATGTTGGGTTGTCTTTAGGGAAGATCACGAAGTAGACAAACCAACCTGAATGCATTAAATTAAGAGAACTAGCAAGATGATCAATATTCTCCCAAATCCAAAGAGATCCATGCCAAGCTCAAACCCTTTGGACAGCAGCACAGCTCTAAGTGGCCGGGGGAAGATTATGAAACTCAACCACAGATCAGGCAGGAAATGTACCAAGAGCAATGAAAAAAAATTAAAAAAAAAAAGAGAGATCAACACTGAAAACTCTTATTTTAAAAAGCTTTTTCAATACGTGAGGAACAGCTCACCCCTCCCCTGCTCAGCTGTTGATTGCTCTGAGCACTACCTGGAAATTCATGAAAGATGATGAGCTTCTAGAAGCAAGGAAATGATAATGAGTGTTCATCAGAACTACACCTCTCTGGCACTGGAAAGACAAAGGAGGAGAAAGCTTTGTTCCTGGGACTGAATTTCTTTCTTATTTCCAATAACCTGGATGTGGAGAAAGGCAGAAGTTTGTTTGTTGGGTGTGGGCTCTGTCCTATCAAACTCGCAAAATTATGAAATATAAGGTTGAAGTGGGATTGTGATCCCAGAGAGAAGTTTAGGACTGTGGTCATATTGGGAAGAGTGAAGATGAATTAGGCACGCCACTATTTGGAGCATTCAGATGAAAAATATATTTATGTTTTAGTAATTTTTCCCACTTGGTGGCAGAGGGGCAGTGTCTACCTGGGAAAAGGGGAACACAGAAGTGATTTTAAAAATGCCCACTGTACAATCCACAGTGGAAAAATGGGTGGGAAGCCGTCACTGAGAAAAGGTGATGGAGTTTTTAAAAAGCTAAAATATGGTCTATAAATTTGACTGGATCAGAGATGCAAGTGACACCCTGTCTAAATCAGTGCTCTTAGCATGACTGACTCTTGCAATGAGTTATGGGCTATCTTCAGACATCACCTGGTACAGAGGGATCTCAAAGTCTTCTTTTCCTCACTGGTATCCTTTAGGTATTTAATCAAGAAGAAAAAAAGTTTCATAAAATTGATATTCCCTCAAAAGTCCCTTTTCAAGCCTATTCCCACACTGCAGTCCACATTTTCAGCTCTTCCACAAAGATAAACCACAGATTCAAAGTAAAATCACAGAATCCTGGAATTATTTGGGATGGAAGGGAACTTGAAAAGACATCGTTTTACTCCTCTGTTGTGGGCAGGGACACGTCCCACTATCCCAGGTTGCTCCAAGCCCCTTCCAACCTGGCCTTGGACACTTCCAGGGATCCAGGGGCAGCCACAGCTTCCCTGGGCTCTTTTGGCACCAAAAATTCTCCTCTGACAGTGGTTGTCCAGTGACCATATTTTATTCATTAAAACAACAAAAATAACTCACAACAGGCCTCCTTAAGCTGGAATTGGAGATCCATTGTAACTCAATCTCCAAACAGAACCAGTCACAACAGCAAAAAAACCAAAAAATGTTTCATGTAAAAAGGTCTACTTTACAATGTTTGAAGTGTTTGCCTGCCGAGATTCAGAGGTGCCATTCGAGCTTCTTTACCAGAATAGGCAAAATGTAGGCATTGCTTTCACAATTTACTGCACAATATACCAAATGAGTGAATTAAAGCTTATTAACTCACTACACGGGGAAATTAGGTGGGTCCCAACAGCTCTGACTTGACAAAATCTGCAGTTTGTCAGCACAGACCCTTAATTTATCAGGCAATTATCTGTCTAACACAAAAGCAAGGTCAAGCTAACAGGGTTATAGTTGAAAAGTTCAGTCTGGATAATCCGTATCACACACACCGCGCACGACGAGCGGGAAGGTGACTCCACACATCCCTATAAAACACCCCACACTGAGGGCATGAGGCACACCCAGGACAGCTGAACTGGGATTTGGGCAGGCCAAGAACACAACTCCAGGCAGTCTTGGAGAGTTTGTGCGTTTGCTGTTGCTGTTCATCTCTTCGCCCTCCATCTTTGCTTTGTAGACTTCGCCATTTCTGGTGTTTCGAAAGAGTTTTGCTTAATTAATTAATGTTTGCAAAGGAGGGGATGTTGCTGTTGCTGTTATAACTCTTTGAAAACTGCCTGATTCAGATGCAAAGCACAGCCAGAACAGCTGTCAGAACAAACTCCTGTGCTGTCGATGCCCTGACAAGGGAGAAGACAACAGTGGATACAAATTCATCAGCAATTAGCTCTTCTTTGAGTCACAAAATAAATTCTAAAAATTGTCTCAATGAAATGATTCCCCGCATCTGTTTTTTGTTGCCAGATTGTTCAGTAAAGGCCCTGTACTGCTTCCCTGGGTAGTTTCACCTCTTCTGAGCAAGCAGTTAGCCAAAGTCAGTGAGATTACCACAGAGATAATTAATTTATCAGCTACTTGCTGCTGTGAACATTTTCCTGTTGGAAGAGTCATTCTAGGTCAGGCTTTTCACTAAGACACAAAGCATCAAGTGGACCAAAACCCCAAGCTGACATAAAATCGTCTTCTCCCACTGAATTCAGACTCACACTGGCTGACAGCAGCTGAACTGGTCCATTTCGTTTTCCAGTACCAATTAAGAAACTGAAAAACTCATGTCATTTGCTGGATCATAAAACTTTCCCCTTCTTCACTTTTTTCCCCAGTATTACCTAAAAATGTCTTGACTCAGAACACTAACACCATCTTAAACTTCTTCATTTTCTCACTGCCCCATGCTGAAATTCCAGGGTAAGCTGCTGGGAAGTTTTGACTGAGACACTTTTGGATCTTTTTTAAATTGCTGTGAATGGAACCGCAGGAGAACACAGCTTGAAGAACCTGAGCTGACACATGGCCAATGAAATAACATCCATTATTCCAACCTTAAAAGACTTTTTTCGGAAGAAAAGTTAATCTTTACAGGATGCAATCATTCCTTATGACTTCGGATTAAATTAGCCCTGTTTCCATGGGAAGCTTATTCTTTAGGCTCAGCCATTGCTGGCTGCCTTTACATTTATTTACAATAGCACCTGGAGTCTTCAACTGAGCTCCCATTGTATTTAAGTGCTGCAGCACCTCATTGTAACAAATGAAAGTACTTTAGGGAATGCAGAATAATATCAGAAAAATGTGTTTAAGAATAATCAGTGGATTTATTTTAAGGCAAATGGCTTTTACAAAGGATATAGACACATATCTAAATACTTTAATGCATTAGTGAAGGAGTTCCCCTTTCTCTTCAGAATTATTTTCTGATATTGCAATTGTAGTGCTTTTCTTACTCCCTGCCTCGCACACATGAACAGACTTATTCCTCTTTTCTTTTGATTCCACTGAGCAGAAGTGGATTTAACCCTTCTGACAATTCAGGACCAATCTTCCCCAAGACAGAGACAAGAGTTGGGGAATTTTTTCCATACAGGTAGATCCGAAGCCCATGGACCTGAAAGAATTTGGATCCTGGGTTTTTTACAGCTGCTTTCCATATTACCATATCCCTGTTGCTGACTTTGGCTGAATGACCAGATTTCCAGCTAATTCGCTCTGGGACATTAATATCTTCAATCTTATTTTAATTTCTAATTTTAAATTCCTGTAGAGACTCCTCTCTCGTATTGTCCCAAATGTGTCAGAGGGAGCTGGCATCTGTGTACACAAGCATGAATAAATTAATCCCTACAGGTAAAGAAAACTTAATAATTGGTTTACAGAAAGAACTGTAACAAAGACCACAACACGGCCTTGTAAAAAGTCTCTCCCCATCTTTCTTGTAGGCTTCCTCCAGGTACTTAAAAACAGGGAAAAGGAGAAAACAGAATCACAGACTGAACTTTTTTGATTTCCATTCCCAGCAACACACCTGAAAAAAAACCCCACCAAATTGTTTCTAGATATCTAGGAGACAAATAAACCACTGAATTGTATTTCATGAAGAGAATGTCAAGGCTCTTTTCTTTCTGCAATATGTTAATGCAGCAATGACACAAGAAGCAACGCAATATTTAATTTTTGGAAAGATCGCTGTCAAGACAGAATCTTTTTGTGGCTATTAAGTAATGTAAAACAAAAATGGAGAAAGGAAGATTTGGTCAAACAGCAAGTAAAAACTTCAGAGTGAGCATATTTAAGCAACTAAAAGGGAAGAGTTGTGTGTTTATCATCAGAAGATTTTAATAAGAAACACCTAGAAAGTCATCTGTGGTGCAAATAGAGGTGACCACGTCTTGGAGAAGGGGAGAGATGGTCCTTTGTGGGTGCTTTTAACTTCAGCTCTGGGGGGCAATACTTGACACTAAATAGAAGAAATCTTCAACACGTTAGTATTAAATCAGGCTTTATTGGATATATCAAATGGTTTTCTGCTGCCTGCCACTGGTTAAACACCAGCAGCTCCTATTCTTCATTCCCCTTTCCCTGATAACACACACACACGAGGTATTTTTCATTTTAAGATGAGCCTCAGACAATTCCAAAAGACAAATCTATACACCCTGCTGTGGCTCTAAGAGCAGCTTAGATGGAGATGTCAAAGTTTGGGATATCAGCAACAGCTGACGCAAATCCTATCTCCTGCTCAGAAATACAGGAGAGGATGTGCGGGACAGAACGGGAATAAAACGTCAGGAGTAGGAAGCGAAGACTGAAAATAGTTTGAGGCTGGAAGGCAGATTAGAACAGCGAAAGGAGCTGTTATTCTACCTCTCATAAAAAATACAAAAGGGCTTCCCGAAGTATATTACAGAATCACAAGGGATTCAGAAATTGGTCAGGAAAATGATCAGGGTGCTGGAATAAAAATTTCATAAAAAGAGATTGAAAGATTGTAGGATTGTTTACAGAAGAGATGAATACAAGGAGTTATGATGAAAATATATTAAATTTTGAGAAGTTAAAGGAAAGAGCTGCTTATTCTTCATTTTGCTGTATCTAAAATCTCAAAAAGAAACGTCCATAAAATCCTCCAGATTATAAACATCATTAATGGAAGTGCTGCTTTTTGGAATAGGTAAACCAGTTATGGTTTACTACTGCTGAAATGTGGTATTGAGGATATATGAAAATAAACATTAAATATTGGTAAACTATACTAATGATAATTACAGCAATAATTGCTCTGTTTTACCTCAGAAAAGTATTGTTTTTTCAAAGAAACAAGCCCAAATTTGCACCTCTGCTTAACACTTAAAATGCAGCTCACAGTTACCCCCATTACAGTGGATTTGAGGGGTATCCTTGCACAAAATTCATGATGGCTCCCCGTGAGCAGATGAACATAATGGACAAATTAAAATGTAATTTGGTTTTTGCTTTTTCCTTGCGCTGTTACCACTGTGTGAAACAATCGTGGCCAAGTTCAGCATCAGTTTGCTCTGCCACACTCCTGTCTGACCCTTGGAGCAGTATCTTCTTTTTCAACATATTTTATTACTCCAGGATTCTCATAGGGGAAGAAAATAATGTGAATTCCATCTATTCATAATCTTCCTCTGATCACACTCACAGAATAAATCGCCAGAAAAAAAATTGTTCAGGTATTCTAAATGAAAATGAATTTTAAAACGCTGGTTCATTGGGTTCCTTTTTCTTTCAGAAAAATCACCTTTCATGGGATGAAAGTCCTTTCCAAGCTCCTGTTTCTCTCACTAGCTACCCAAGGGTCCCAGTGCTTTGTCTTCTCTACTTGTGCCGTATTTCTGTTGTCCAGTTGAGGTATATTAAATTAAAATCAGGTTAACTGATAACAGCAGCACAAGCAGCCATTTAATTTTTTAATTTATAAGTGTGTACCTTCATAATACCAAATGTAACGCTGAAATCCGGATTTGCTTCCTGATGTTCAAACTTTGGGTATTCCAACCACCATTGGGCTGTTTCTGGCCTCAGATAAATTTATTATTATAATATAAATTTATTATATGTGCAAATTTCATTCAGCCAATCAGGCTGCCACCCAAACGAGACCCTGGGTGCCAGGTCAGGCCTTGGCTCCTGTGTTTGAACGAGCCATGCACCAGGCAGGAGCAATATGGGATGTAATTACACGTTGGTGGTGTGGAATCAAGCCCTGCAGCTCTCTCTGGTGATTTACATTACCCTGATGAAATTACACTCATCTGCAAGGTTATGGAATAATTAATGACATTAATCAATAAGTGGAGGAATTTAATACCTGGAAAGGCTTGTAGATGAATGGGCAGAAACAGCAATTTGGGTAATTAATGACAAACAAGGTGATCATTACACAGAAACTATTTAAAAATTACAGCACTTGAGTGTCTAAAATAATTTTGGTAAAAGATCGAGTTACAAAGTGATCAGAGCTGCACTAAAGCTCAAACTGAACTTCTAAAAGCATGAACCCAATCTGGAAAAAATGTTTCCCTGAAGAGCCAAATTGCTGGAATTGGCAGGGGTTTTCACTCTCAGTTAGGATTTTTAACCTCTGCAACTGAAGGATTTGGGTAAATCTTTAGGAAAGGACAAGAACTACCTCAGAACAAGAAGCACCTCAGAAGTCCAGTTGCTATTTCATTTCGAGAAGATCCATCACAGCAAATCTTCAATTCTTCAAATACATACGAGAGGAGGCGTTAGGGAAAATCGTCCTTCGTGAACTTCTAGAACATAAATACAGAATTGGAAGAGCTGGACAGTGAGCACGCAGCATTTAATGCCCCAGCTGAAAAAATATTGGTCCTGGAGTTTTATGGCCGTGCTGAAATTCTCCTGAAGGACAATTTTCATTAACACACCTCAGGCCATCATTGTCACCATGCAGTTTTACTGCAAGGCCCATAGTTCAATATTTTGCTTTGAACCTCAGCCCTTGCAGTAATACTACATGAAAAAAGGGTTCTGACAGGGAAGAAAAATGTGAAATAAAGATATTTACGACAAAACTTGGTGAATTTTTAGTAATGAACTGTGGACATCTGTACACTAGAGCTGGACATTCTGCATTGGGCTAAATTAAACTCAGGGGGTCAGTAAGAGTAACCCTGATAAAAATATTACCTTACTGATCCATTTGTATAAAGATTTTTTTTTTTTTAATACAGCCTGAGATTAGCCAGATCCCCATTACATCTTTTACTACAAGTTTGTAGCTAAACACCAGGTGAGCAGATGCAGAAGTGAGGGGTGTGATCTGAGCTCCTCCAGCTTCAAAGCTGACTTCATCCTGCTCCATGGATTTGCTTTGGTCAGACCTCCCTCCCTGTATTTTATTTTCTGAGATCATCTTTCACATTTACAATGTACTCACTATGGCAGAGCATCAAATATTAGATATTATTTATGTTTTGGAAACAAAAAAAAAGACTAAAAATTTCACCAGAGCTTGCACACAAGCACCTTTAGAAGTAATTTAATAGTTAAAAAGAATAAAGTAAAAGGAAACAGTTGGAGTGTGAGAGAAAAAAATGCAGCTTTGCAATGTACAGTACACCTAATTATACTAATTAGATCATGCAAATACAAACTAGGGAAATACAGGTGTAAATAGCAAAACATTTTTCCAACAACATAGCAAGCATTTGCTTGTAGTTTCAGGGGACTGATTTCTAGGAATGAGCAAACCTGGGATTTGTTTTTTCTTTTTAGTGATGAAGCTTTCTTCAATGCTCTCCAGTTCCAGCTGGATAAAAAACCACCCAGCAGACGTGGAAGCACGGTTTGAACTGCATTGAATATTGATATACTGGCATTGAATACCTTAAATACAATTTTTTTAAGTCTGTGAAAAGTTGGAGTGGATTTTTTTCCCCTCTCCCTGTTCTTCTGTACCTGGGAGGTGAAACTTTTGCAGCAGGAGCTCTGTATTAGAACTAAAACACCAAAACAGAAGCATCTGGTTTTCCTCAGTTCTCTGGTCAGATTAAATAATTCTGGTTTGAAATAAATTCAGGGATTTGTAGCCAACAGGTTACGTCGTGGGCGTGTAATCTAATTTATCACAACACCTGAACATCAGGCCTAAAACAAGTGCACAGTAATGCAGAACAATCAGTTCTTAAAAATTCTTTGCCTTAAGTGACCACATAAGAAAAATTATTAATAATCAAGCAACTTTCTCTACTCATATTTGATAGGAAACTTTTGACCTAAACTACAAAAAGGAAAATATCTTATTATGCTGATATTTAATAATAAAATACTTAAAACAGTGTTCCTAGCAGGCTAGAAAACAACGCCACATAAACAAAATATGCTTACTTGCATACGTGTCTCAGTGAGTTGGAATTCCTTCTCTCAGCCTAGAACTTAGAATATTTCAACAACCCTGCAGCTTTTATTTCTCCTTGCTGTGCTCGAGCAAGAATTTTCCACTAAATGTCTTGGAAAGGACTGAAAATTATGAGTTGACTGTTACATGCACTAATTATTTGGCCTCATCTTGATGACCTCAAGAGAAATTTATCAGCCAAGACAACTTTAATTTTATTGTTTTATTTAGGATAAATTATTTTCATTCTCCCTTGCACCCAAGTTTAGAAGTACTAAAAGAGCCCAGCTATAATTAAAACTACCTAGAAGTATCTGTTCCTTTATTAAAAAAAAACCAAAAAAATTCTCTTGAATGAAAATTGCTTAGCACCAGCCAATATTAAAATTAATTTAAAAAATGAAAACAAAGAACAAACCAACTCTCAACTACTCTTTTTTCCCTTATTTTCACTTCAATACAGCCTCTCCTAAATATGTGCAACAAGCTTAAATACATTACAGAAGGATTATTGACTCAGAAGGACTCATTTATAAAATAAAGTCTCACTGGGAGGAGCTCCACTTATTGGCAATTAAGTCAGGTCATTATCTATATAGAGAGAGAATAGCTGCAGATATTTGGTTTCCTTGTGCAGGACCTTTCAGCTGCCTGTGAAAGGGAGTGTCTGAGGGAAGGAGAAAAGTAGTATCTTTGTCTAAGGCTTTTATAGAACTAAAATATTGTTCCTGAAAAAAAAGTCAAGTATTTTTAATGTTAACCAATGTTGGCTTTTCAGGTTTTTTNGGTTTCCTTGTGCAGGACCTTTCAGCTGCCTGTGAAAGGGAGTGTCTGAGGGAAGGAGAAAAGTAGTAGCTTTGTTTAAGGCTTTTATAGAACTGAAATATTATTCCTGAAAAAAAAAAGTCAAGTATTTTTAATGTTAAGCAATGTTGGCTTTTCAGGTTTTTTCAGAACTGGGTGTTTGCTCATAAATTTTTCAGTTTTAAGGACAAAGATATTTATGACAAAACCAACCCCTCTGGTTACCTGCAGGGTATGGAAGGGGACAAAGCCTGTGTAGGGCATTTCCAGCTGGTGTTAAATTCTTTAGGGACTGCCACGTTTCTACATAAAGACCTTGGGAGATAAAGCAGGAAGAAAATAGGTGTCCTGACCTTTGAATCCTTAGCTTTTCCCTGAATAATTTGAATAATAATTTAATAGTAGTTTTTCCTTTTTCTGTTGGTCATCGTGTCCTTGTGTAGCTGCTGTAGTAGAGAAATGAGTCTTTGTTCCTATCACTGCATCCTAATTTCTAAATGATGCCTCTAAGCTGTGAAGACAAAACCTGCTGCACCTTTTCTCATCTCCTCCTGGTGAGGGGAAAGAAAAGCTGCAAAATAGCTTTCCCTTATGGGCATAAGTGAAAATACTGAAGTTGTTTTAAATGAAAAAGTTGGGTTTTCAGCCACCTGAGCTGCTGCAGGTGCCTCCATCAATCCCTTCGGTGCACGTGGTCCTTCCTTGAACATTTCCTCTCAGGTGGCATCGAAGTGAAATCAGACAGATGCATTTTGCTAATCTGAATTTTAGAAATGCTTTGAAGCATTTCCTTCTCCAGGGGTAAGGAAAGCTGTTCATGCAGTCCTGGTTTACTTTTTGGAAATACAAATGGCACTGAACTCTATAGCTAAACTTCTATTCAAGACCTCTCCCAGTGGTTTAAGACTCTGATGTGAATTTGGATATGCATTGCACTGTCTAAATTCTGAGAAAATTCCCTTAAGCCTCAGATTGGGAAACAAATTGAGCAGAATTTGGAGAAATATAGATTTTTTTTTTCCCTTCAAGGCTCAATTGAACAGCACTAAACACACTGGTGGTTATAATTAAACTAGTTATCATCCTGAAATTTAGCCTAAAAATTCACATTCCACCCTGAGAAAGATAAACATATCAGAAAATTTGTAAAGCACTTGGTTAGTTACCTGTATGAGATGAAAACTTGGTTTTCCTCAAAATAAATGAGAGTTAGGGAAAAGGAAAAATAAGTTTCCTGCTTACTGGCTCCAGGTGGTGAACTTGGGAGTTTCCTGACCCTTAAATGGGGTCAAATATTGATGTGTGTCGGAGGAGCCTGAGCCTGTGCAAAGCAAAATACAGCACCTGGAAATATTCTCTTATCAAATTTATGTGGAGATTTGAGGAAAAAAATTCCAATTTGCTGATTTGGTGCTCGGGTGTGTAGAGGGTAATTCAACTTCAGGCTCCTGGGCACTGTCGTGAGTCCTCAAAGTTAAAGGCAAGTGGGTCAGTAACAGGGGACTGCAAAATTCCATTTTGTGTGGAATTGAGCCCCTGTTCCCAAGCCTTCACAGGAGTGTGTGTTCTACCAAGAGCTGGGAGGAGCTGACCCCTCTCCTGCTTGAAAAAGCATTTATATTCCAGGCTGCATCATTTGCTCGTATTCCTGTTGTTCATATTTGGCTTAAAACTATCTTAGGAACTGAATACAGGGGTCGGAGTAAAGTTATTTCTTACCAAGGTTTTAATTGGTCACTAATTCATCTGAACACACAGAATAGAGTATTCCCGTGGATTACTGGCTTGTTGAACTGCAAAGAGCATTTTTTTTTTTTTTTAATTTCCAAAGCAATTTGAATCCTTCAGGCAAATCTGCATGTGGGGTTATCAATGGGATTGCAGGCAAAACTGGCCACCTTTGCTCTGGGATCTTCCCAATTCCTGTCTCTCCACGGTGGGGAGAGCCCTTCCTTGTTTGCCTGTCAACACAAATCCCAAAAGAAGATTCAGTTGGCTACGTGTTCTTAGAAGAAGGGGGCAGAGGGTGGGCAAACAGAAGGTTTGGAGAAAGAGGCTGTCACCATTTGGGATTACACGGCAGACCATCAGCTAGACAATTTCCCTGGACCTGAGATTCAGTAACAGATCACGTCCAATTTCTCTTCCTCCGCTGCCCTTCCATAGGAGAAACAGGCTGGATTTGTGCTAGCAATCTTTTCTTTATAAATAAAATATTTGCCCTAAAATTCTTGACATTCCTGCGAGCCTTGAGCTGAGGGGCAGGGGTGTGTGTTTTCTCTTTCTGTTCTTGTTTTGATGCCTCCCTCCCATTCTGCATCTGCTGACTTCTAACCTAAGCACCAATCCCACAGCACCGCCCATCCAGCTGTGGGCTGTCCCAAACATCTGCCTGACCTTGCTGCCACATACAGGCTGCCGTGACACAAGCACTGGGAGGGGCAAAGGGGATTTTTGGATCCTCCATCACTTCACGTTCCGTCTGGGTTCCTACACTGAGAACTTCTAAAATATCTCACGTACCTGGCAGGTCTCTGTCGTGCAGCTTCGAGCGAAGATTACCTGAGAAGCCCCAAGCCCTTGGCTGCCTTCTTGCTGTCCTCCCAGAGAACACGATGTATTTTGTGTGGAGAATAATGCTCTGACCCTCTTTGCCCTGCCCAAAACATCGTGGGCAGCGTGCCGAACGCGCATTCCCGCGACGCGCATGTTTATTAAAATCCTCCTCAGCCTCGCAGCTCTCGGTGAAATTTATCACGCTGCAGGTCACGACCACAATTTCTTCAAGAGGGGGAAATGTGAGGTTCTGCTAAGGCTTTTGGGAAGTCCTCCACGGTTTTAGTGAAAGGGTATTTACTGAGTGCTGCTGTCAGCTGTAACACCAAGGGATGTTTTCAGGCATGACAAACTTGTCTGCATTGTCTGAAAGACCTTCTAGAATTTTTTTCCCCCACAGTTGCAAAGTTATGGGTGAATAATGCCCAGGGAGGGTTTCCAGTGCACACCAATGCATGAAAACTGTCGAGGACACTCTTAAAATGCTCAGTATTTTTTTTTACCACAGACCACCTCCTGTATCTTCACAAGAGACCTGGTTTCCATCACTTTCTCCTTGTTTGTGAAGGTCATAGAAACACAGGATGTTTGGGTTGGAAGGGAC
>VZTG01002586.1:0-12132 GCA_013397845.1 Melanocharis versteri | reverse complement strand
CCATCCCCAGAGTTCCAGGCCCTCCCCTCCATGGCTTTTTTGGATCCCTGATGCATTCCTGCTGGATTCCCTGTTTTCCCATGGCTGCAGAGGCGCTTCCCTGACTTCTCCTACATCACCCAGAACGGAAGGCTGACCGATTTCCTGGACTGTGTCATCATCAGGTGAGGCACCTTCCCTGTCCCAGCTCTTGATTTTTGTGCTGTCCCTGCCACCCCAAACACTTCCCAAACCCATCCCTCCTATTTCAGCTGGGATTTCCACCTCCTGCAGAGCTCTGGGAGCCCCCAAGCTGAATTCTGTGCAACCATTGTGGGTTTTTTATTTTGTTTTTTATTTTATTTTTGCAGCCACTTCCACCTGGACCACTGTGGGGCTCTGCCCTACTTCAGTGAGATGGTTGGCTACGATGGCCCCATTTACATGACCCACCCCACCAAAGCCATCTGCCCCATCCTGCTGGAGGACTACAGGAAAATCACCGTGGACAAGAAAGGGGAAACCAACTTCTTCACCTCCCAGATGATCAAAGACTGCATGAAGAAGGTGGTGGCCGTGCACCTCCACCAGACAGTGCAGGTGAAGGGGCTTTGCTGGTGTTGCAGGAGGCGAAAAAAACCCCAATTTTGGTTGAAAATATTGGCATTAACGAAGGGTTTTGCTGTTGAGGTGGATGAGGAGCTGGAGATCAAGGCCTACTACGCAGGGCACGTGCTGGGAGCTGCCATGTTCCAGATCAAGGTTGGCTGTGAGTCCGTGGTTTACACTGTGAGTATGCCCAGATTTAAAATTCCTTCCCTTTTTTTTTTTGGTCTATAAATATTTATAGATCCCTCCACTGGCTCAGAAATGCCACTGGGTTTCTCTTCTCCCCTCAGGGTGATTATAACATGACACCAGACAGACACTTGGGGTGAGTAAAAAGCTGAATTTCTCTATGAGTTTTAAGTAATTCTGACTGGAAGATTTCAGCACAGCTGCTGTTAAGAGTAGAGGCTCATCAGCTTTAATTTTTTGGAATATTTAATGATGTCTCTGCTGGAAATGCAATTTTGAATTGTGAGGGTGAAGAGATTTACATTCAACCTGCCAGATAGACCTTAATGTAATCTCAGTACTCAATTAATCTATTTTTAGGGCTGGTTAATAATTGGGCTTTAATATTTGAAATGTTTTTTCATGGTGTTTTTACTTTCTAAGAGAGTACTAATCACCAACTTTAACCCTCAGTGTATTTTCACTGGTACCTATAGTATAATACTTAGAATATTATAATTTTTGTATCTTTATTTATATTTAACTTTATTAATATAATTGATAATATTCCTGCTATTCAGGTGAATATTTTAACGCATTTAAAACTGGTAATAGACTGGATAAATATTCCTCTTCAATGTCTGTAATCTCAATTTTGAGCTGGATTAATTTAAAGGAAGCTGCCACAGAATTCCCAAGGCACACTTCATCCCCGTTTCCTCTGGACACAGTGCCATTTCTCACCCAGCTTTGACACCTTCAGATCAGAAATGCCAGAAACCATTTCTTAATTTGATTTTTGGTTTCTTTGGATCAGAGATGCCAGAAACCATTTACTAATTTGATTCTTGGTTTCTTCAGATCAGAAATGCCAGAAACCATTTCCCAGTTGGAGTTTTAGTTTCTTCGGATCAGAGATGCCAGGAGCCATTTCCTGATTTGATTTTTGGTTTCTTTGGATCAGAAATGCCAGGAGCCATTTCCTGATTTGATTTTTGGTTTCTTCGGATCAGAGATGCCAGAAACCATTTCCCAGTTGGATTTTTGGTTTCTTCAGATCAGGAATGCCAGAAATCATTTCCTAATTTGATTTTTGGTTTCTTCGGATCAGAGATGCCAGAAACCATTTCCCAATTTGATTTTTGGTTTCATTCCCTCTCTTCAGAGCTGCCTGGATCGATAAGTGCCGCCCTGATCTGCTGATCAGCGAATCCACCTACGCCACCACCATCAGGGATTCCAAACGCTGCAGGGAGAGGGATTTCCTGAAGAAAGTCCACGAGACTGTGGAAAGAGGAGGGAAGGTACCTCTCCTACAAATCTGCTGCTCCCAATGCCTTGGTTTCAAATCCTCCAGGAGAGAGCAGCAATTCCCCTCGGTGCAGGGAAAGCTGTGCCTGAGCCTTTCATCCCCAGCTGCAGAACGTTCCTGGGAATTGAAAGAATATCAGGAAGTGAGAGGGATTTGTGCAGGAATCATAACCACGGTGCGTTTTATCCTGAATTCCATCTCCATTCCAGGTTCTCATCCCGGTTTTCGCCCTTGGACGTGCCCAGGAGCTCTGTATTTTATTGGAAACTTTCTGGTGAGTGCAGCCTGGCCGTGTCCCAGCTGCTTTTTGGGATCCTTTGGATGTTGAAAATAGCAGGAATTTTTCTGTAGTGAGAAGGGGAAGGGGGTGGAGCATTGTTAAAATACTGATTTATAACTCACAAAAATAGGGAAAAACACCCCAAAAAAACCTTGGGAGACTCCCCAGCTTTATGGATAGCCAGGATTTACTTTGCCCCTCCCTTCTTTTCCAGGGAAAGGATGAACCTGAAAGCTCCAATTTACTTTTCCACGGGCCTGACAGAGAAGGCCAATCATTATTACAAACTCTTCATCACCTGGACTAACCAGAAAATCCGGAAAACTTTTGTGCAGAGGAACATGTTCGAGTTCAAACACATCAAAGCCTTCGACAGAGCCTTTGCAGACAACCCAGGGCCCATGGTAGGAGGGTGTTGGTGAGGGACTGGGGGTCTGGGAGCTCTTTTATTCCCAAAATCCTGGTGGGAAAAGCACCCTGAGCATCCTCCACCCCATCACTCCCACCTAAAAACCTCCTGTGGCCAGGCCATCTCTGGAAATATTAAAGCTCTTGCTGATTTTATTTCATTAGAGGTGAAACACCCAGAGAAAATTTAAGTTTTGCTTGTTTGTGTCATCTACGCATCCTGATTCAAACCAGGATTTTCTTTTCCACACAGTTTTTTATTGCTGCTTTAATTCTGGCTGGTTTATTTGGTATTAATTACAAAACCACTCTGATTTTTCCATCACACACTGTGGATGCTCACAAATATTTCCTAAAGCAGGGAATATTGTTTTTATTTCCTAAACCAGTGGCTCAGCTCCTGGGAATTTTAGGGTGGGAAGAAAATCAAATAGCAAAAATCCCTATTTGTGTTCTGCACAGATTTGGGATATTTATATAAATAATGGGAAAAAATGGTTTTCTGTAGTGATTTATGGCACATCTTTGACTTGCAGGTGGTGTTTGCAACCCCTGGAATGCTCCATGCAGGACAATCCCTCCAAATCTTCAGGAAATGGGCAGGGAATGAGAAGAATATGGTAAGAAATGGATTTTTGGGGTGAATATTTTATGTCCTAAGGACTGAGGTTGCAGGAAAGCTTTTCCTGAGGAGCTGGAATTGAAGGACACAAATCCTCTTTGAACCAGCAGAGCTCTCCAAGCTCTAAATTGGTGCCTATTTTGATGTTTCCCAGCCCTGAGGGCCCAATCCATGGAATTGTTGATTTTCCTGGTGTTTTTTCCCCAGGTGATCATGCCTGGCTACTGCGTGCAGGGAACTGTGGGCCACAAGATCCTCAGTGGGCAAAGGAAGCTGGAGATGGAAGGAAGACAAATTGTGAGTTGGATTTTCCATTTCCAGCACTGAAAATACCTCAAAAGAATCTTTTCTTTGGAGTTGCACTTGGTTTTTTTCTCATTTTGCTTTAGCAAAGTTGGATTTGGTTTTTTCCCTTTTGCATTAATTTCTGCCGTAAAATTTGAGGGGCCCTTTGCTTCTGCCATAAAACTTTTGGAGGCACTTTATAATGTTTAATAGCAAGGCCTCGTGGGGCAAATGGGTAAAATTGATATATTTTTAAGCAGATTTGGATAATAAAACACCAACTGACCAATATTTCAGTTTTTTATGTGACAAATACTGTCTGAAACGGAGCAGTTCGAGCCTTTCAGTTACGACAGCTTTTTCTGAAGACAATTTAAGTTTCCTCCTCCTTTCTTTTAACTAAACCCAGAGGGATGTGGGTGTTTCTGTGCGTGTTCCAAAGGGATTCCCAGCTCCCAACCCCTGTGCTCTGCTCCTCGCAGCTGGAGGTGAAGATGCAGGTGGAGTACATGTCCTTCAGCGCCCACGCCGACGCCAAGGGCATCATGCAGCTGATCCGCCAGGCCGAGCCCAGGAATGTGCTCCTGGTGCACGGGGAGGCCAAGAAAATGGAGTTCCTCAAGCAGAAAATCGAGCAGGAATTCCGTAGGTATCCGTGGGAGAGGAGGGAATGGCAGCAGAGCTTGAAAAATCCCATTTTTGGTCCCTCAGCAGAGTTAGGTGGGGTGGCATTACAGCTCCTCTCAAAGAACTGATGCCTGTAACGCCTTAATTAGCATTAATTAAGCCCAGTTAATTGCAGTGACCCCCTTGGACATGAATTAGGATTGTTTTCCATGGGAGAGGAGGGAGTGGCATCAAAGCTCTAAAATCACATTTTTGATCCACTGCCCCTCAGCAGAGTTAGGTGGGGTGGCATTACAGCTCCCCTCAAAGAACTGGTGTCTGTAACATCTTAATTAGCATTAATTAAGCGCAGTTAATTGCAGTGGACCCCCTTGGGCATGAATTAGGATAGTTTTGTGCATTTCCAGCTGCCCCAGAGGAGCTGATTCCGTAGGTATCTGTGGGAGAGGAGGGAGTGGCATCAAAGCTCTGAAATCACATTTTTGATCCACTGCCCCTCAGCAGAGTTAGGTGGGGTGGCATTTACAGCTCCCGTCAAGGAACTGGTGTCTGTAGCACCTTAATTAGCACTAATTAAGCCCAGTTAATTGCAGCGACCCCCTTGGAGCTGCAGTTTTGTTGCTGCTGTCCAAGGAGGGGCTGACAGGAGCTGTTTCCTGAGGTATCCACTCGAGAGGAGGGAGTGGCATTAAAGCTCTAAAATCCCATTTTTGATCCTCAGCACAGTTATGTGGGATGGAATTTACACCTCTCCTCGAGGAACTGGTGCCTTGAACACCTTAATTAGCATTAATGAAGCCCTGCTAATTGCAGTGACCCCCTCGGAGCTGAAGTTTTCTGTCCTTTTCAGGAGCTGTCCCTTTGTCCCTTTGCAGATGTCAGCTGCTTCATGCCAGCCAACGGAGAGACCACCACCATCCTCACCAACCCCTGCATCCCCGTGGACATCTCCCTGGGCCTCCTCAAGAGGGAAACAGCCATAGGTGACACTTCCCACCCCCAATTTCCCTCCCTGCTGCTGTTTTTTGTAGTGCTGGTGCCTGTAGAAAGCTGTAAATTTATATTTATTAACGTTTAAAATCAACTGCACGCACCCTGCCTGGTTTGCTACCCGTGTGTGCTTGCAGCAGCTTGGTTTGGGAGAGCTGGAATGACTTTTAGCAGCTCAGTTTTAGAAAAATCCTGGAATTCTCACATCAGGAAGTGCTCTGGGAAGAGAGGGAGTTGCTCTGCATCACTAAACATTCTATTTTAGGTGTCAATATTTCTGATAGTGGTTAAGCACCACTGAGGAATTGAACAGATAAGAGAAAAAAGGTGTAAAATTTTCATGTCTGAACCTCAGCCGGGCCTCAGAGCTCCAGCCTCAGGCCTAGAGCAGTTTGGGGTGAAAATGCAGCTCCTCACGTGGTGTTTTTCTCCCCTTGGCCTGGCTTTAGGTCCTTTACCAGACGCCAAGAAGCCAAAGCTGATGCACGGCACGTTACTCATGAAGGACAACGTGAGTAAAAGAGTCCTTGTGCTCGTCCTGTGTCCTCTGAGAGTGGTTTTTGACCTCTCAGGGTGTGTTTTGTGTCCCCTGAGGGTGTTTTGTGTCCCCTGAGGGTGTTTTGTGTCCCTCCGAGGGTGTTTTGTGTCTCTGAGGGTGTTTTGTGTCCTCCGAGGGTGTTTTGTGTCCCCTGAGGGTGTTTTGTGTCCCTCTGAGGGTGTTTTGTGTTCCCTGAGGGTGTTTTGTGTTCCCTGAGGGTGTTTTTTGACCTCTCAGGATGTGTTTTGTGTCCCTGAGTGTGATTTCTGTCCTCTGAGGGTGTTTTTTTGTGTCCTCTGAGGGTGTCTTATGCCCTCTGAGTGTGTTTTATGTCCTCTAAATGTGTTTTGTGTCCCCTCAGGGTGTTTTGTGTCCTGAGGGTGTTG
Source organism: Melanocharis versteri (assembly GCA_013397845.1). Lineage (NCBI taxonomy): Eukaryota > Metazoa > Chordata > Aves > Passeriformes > Melanocharitidae > Melanocharis > Melanocharis versteri. The sequence continues at coordinate 5,928 of VZTG01002586.1, read as the reverse complement.
TTTTGTGCCCTCTGAGGGTGTTTTGTGTCCCCTGAGGTTGGTTTTTGACCTCTCAGGGTGTGTTTTGTGTCCTCTGAATGTGTTTTGTCCCCCCCTTGAGGGATTTTTTTTTTTGTGCCCTCTGAGGGTGGGGTTATTTGTGCCCTCTGAAGGCATTTTGTCTCCTTTCAGGGTGTTTTTTGTGCCCTGTGAAGGTGTTTTGTCCCCTCTCAGGGTGTTTTTCATGCCCTCTGAAGGTGTTTTCTCCCCTCTCAGGGTGTTTTTTGTGCCCTCTGAAGGCGTTTTGTGCCCTCTGAAGGTGTTTTGTCCCCTCTCAGGGTGTTTTTTGTGCCCTCTGAAGGCGTTTTGTGCCCTCTGAAGGTGTTTTGTGCCCTCTCAGGGTGTTTTTCATGCCCTCTGAAGGTGTTTTGTCCCCTCTCAGGGTGTTTTTTGTACCCTCTGAAGGTGGTTTCACGTTCTGGGTGCACCAGGAACCCAAATCACAACGAGCGGTTCTGCTTCCTCACGAAGGAGATGCCTCATCTTCAACCTCATCTTTACTTTCAAACATCATTCCCCTGCTGGAAGTCAAATCATCTTCCAGAGACCAACTTTACAGTGTTAAATATTTATTTATTATTGTTTAGATGGATGTTTTGTCCCTCGGCTGCCCGCCCTCAGCAGCGACAAACACGGAGAGGGAACTCCCTTGCTTCCCCCGACCTCAGGGCAGCAACACAACTGCACAAATCTCCGAGGACTGGTTTCTCATGGATTTATCCCTTTTTTCCCCCCAGAGTTTCCGGCTGGTTTCCCCTGAGCAGGCCCTGAAGGAGCTGGGGCTGGCGGAGCATCAGCTGCGCTTCACCTGCCGCGTGCACATCCAGGACCCGCGCAAGGAGCACGAGACCGTGCTCAGGGTCTACAACCACCTCAAGGGGTGAGTGAGCCCTGCTCTCCTGGGAGGGCTGTGAACCCCCAGGGATGGAGCTGAGTTCATTCCCAAGGGGTGAGTGAGCCCTGCTCTCCTGGGAGGGCTGTGAACCCCCAGGGATGGAGCTGAGTTGATTCCCAAGGGGTGAGTGAGCCCTGCTCTCCTGGGAGGGCTGTGAACCCCTAGGGATGGAGCTGAGTTGGTTCCCAATCCAGCTGAAGCACAGGTGGCCTCTCCTTTGAGCTGCCAACAGCAGAACTTTAAAAGTTGTTTATCCCCACGTTGAGTTCTTTCCTCGGAACAGGGCTCAGATTTTCTCCCAGACTCCACAGCTCCACTGCAGGAATGATTGCTGTAGGAAACCCTCCAGGATTAATGGATTGCCAGAATTTCCAGATTAATGGAAACGCCAGAATTTCCAGATTAATGGAAACACCAGAATAAGCTGTGGATCAGCCCTGCTTCCCCTACCCTGGGCACAGGGTGCTGCCTCAGACACAGCCAAGAGAGGAAGAACAGGCTGGGATTTGGGACAAAGATCCAGCATCCCAAATCAATCCCCTCTCCTCTCTCCCTGCAGGATCCTGAAGGATTACTCAGTGCAGCATCTCCCTGATGGCTCCATCACCGTGGAGTCCATCCTGATCCAGGCCACAGCGCACTCAGAGGATCAGGGAACCAAAGTCCTGCTCGTGTCCTGGACTTACCAGGTAAAATTCCCCATTTCTGAGCCCAATTCCAAACCATTCTTGCCCTGAGGGGAGCTTTCCTCCTCTGGCTTTGAAGGAGTTTGGAAGGTGAGGGGAGTCCCTGCTGTTTTCTGACCATTTGGGGTGGAGTAGAAATGGTTTTCCAGCTCTCTTCTGCAGAGAACTCGTGGGGTAATTACACTTAATTACAGTTAATTCCAGTTAATTCAGTTCTCTCTGTGTTTCGAGCTCTGCTGAGTATTTCGCATTGTATTTCTTACTTGGAAAACTTAAAACAAGCAGAGAACTATTTCTGATCTTAACATTATTTTATTTGACAGTCATTCCATCTTCTTCACTTTCTGTGGCTGGATTATTAAATCCATTCTTGACAGCAAGGAAATGCCTTCGGAGGGCACAGCAATAAAATCAGTTTATTCCTTGATTTCAAGCAAAAATGGGGCTTTTCCTCAAAGGAAACCCCTCCGGTCTCCTTTGAGAAATGGGATTTGCACCCCAATATTCTGTAAGAACACCCAGAAATGCATCTGTGGATTGTTCCAGTTTCTGAACACAGCTCACATTGAATCTTGCAGCGTCCAGGAATTCTCTCAGTCCATTTCTAGGGACCAAAACTGAATTTACTGCCCCAACTGGGACAGGCAAGAGGAAGATTCTGCTCTCATCCCATTTCTTTTTGTCCCTTTTAGGATGAAGAGCTGGGCAGTTATCTCACATCCCTGCTGAAGAAAGGGCTGCCCCAGAGCACGCCCTGAGAGCAGAGCCCAGCCCACGAGGGGCACAGAGTCAGATTTTATTTTGTTTACATTGTCAGGGCTTTTTTCTGCTTGGTTTTAATAAAAGAATTCCAGTGTTTGTCCAATTCCTGCAGTGACAGTCACCAGCACTGGGAGAAACCTATCCAGGGAGTCAGAACCTGTTCTAAAACACACCTGAGGAACAATTTTTGAGTTGTTTACACAGTAAAGTAAAAGTTACTCATTATTCTCCCCTCCCTCAGCTGATTTCCCTTAAAATCCCCTCAGTGTGGACTGAAACAATTAAAATTCAAAGTATAAAAGCATCCCAGAGCCTGTGGAAAGTGTAAAGCCCTAAATGTGCTGATCACCAAGCAGCAAAACTGATTTAATTCCCCATTTTTCCCTCAGGGCCAGCTGCAAGGAGCTTCCAATCCATTTTTTTTTACCTTTATCCATAAAGATTGTGCTGAGCTGATAAAACCAGTCCCCCCCTGGTGCTGGGAGGATTTTCCACAGCCTAGAAATGGGATAAAAATAGCAATTTCTGCTGAAGGTGAAGGATTCTTTTGAGGCTGATGCTCCCTCCGAGGCTCTCACAGTGCCAGGATTTTCACCAAACCCTCCCAAGGAACACAGGGATCATCATTTTCCAGAGTTTAGAGAAGTTGGAGCTGATTTTTTCACCAATATTTTAAAAATATTGGTAAAATACAGGAAGGGAGAGGCCAGAGGCCAACCTGTTTTTTATATAGTAATTAATAAGATTAATAACAGATATTAATACTAATTTAGAATGACTAGAACAAGACGTAATTAATAAAAAGCAGCTGGGCACAGTGTGAATTTTAGGCTGCTTTTGGAAATTCAGATCCTGATCTTCCCAGTCCTTCACAGAGTTTTGGGGTGAAGGTTGAAGGAGCAGAACTGAGCCTGTGCCTCTTGTTCCACCCAAACCCCACATCCTCCGCAGTAAACTCGGTTCTAAGCAGGTTTTAAGCCAGGCCTGTGGTCTTCTGGTGCCTCAGAAATCGCCCACGAATGAAAAAAATCCTCTCCAGTCTCACGTTTCACAGGGGATGGAAACTCAGTTCTCAGCAGCCACGTGGGGTCTGTTAATACAAGAAAAGGGGTGAGGAAAGGTCAGAGAATTGTGTTTATGGCACCAAGTGGGGCTGGAAAAAAGAACTTTTGACGTCTCAAGACCACACAGTGCAAAGAGCTGGGCTGTTTATCACGGACTGATAAATCCTGGGATTTATCAAATGTCTGCTCCCTTCTAAACTTCCATTAATCAATGTCCAGCTTGGATCCACAGCCTGGAAACCCTGGAATATTCCTCGGGAAGCCAAGGCAGGATGAGAAGCCCCTATTTGGTCGTGGAATGTGGGCAGCAGCCTGGGAGGGAGCAGGAAAACAGGGAAAAGCCCAGCAGGGCTGCCTGGATCCAGCAATTCCCTGGGTTTCCTTCAAATCCCCCCTTCCTGGGATGTGCTGCTTCCCAGGAAAGAGCCCTGGGTTCTACCAACCCCAAAATTAAACAGATTGAGCCCAAAACATCACTGAACACAAAACCAGGAGTGCTCTGCAGGCCCATCCAAGGCTCCAGCTCCCCTCAAGGATTATCCCAGTTTTCTGATCAAAATCTCCAGCTGCTTTAACAACCACCACAAGGGGAAAAAAATAGGTTTTTCAGGCTTGTTTTCAAGGAAATAATTGGAAAGATGAGCTCTGTGTGTACCTGAAGTGCATCAGTTGATTCCATCCCCGGGGATTTTCCTTCCACGCCTCTGCCTGGGTTTGTAGTCCCAGGAAGGGTCCCCAAAATTGCGGTCACAGATGGTGAACACCCTCTTGGACCTGAGCCTGAGCCTGCAGGGGCAGCGCCAGGGGCTGCTGGAGGAGTGGAAGTGGTACAGCAGGGGGTTCAGGCAGCAGCTGCAGCTCGCCAGCACCGAGCTCACCCTCTGCATCTCGGGGATCAGGCTGGGCAGAGACTCCTCTGGGACCGGCTGCAGCCCCTGCAGGAACTGCAGCAGCTGCGTCAGCTGCTGGGGCACGAAGCAGAGGGCACAGATGCCCAGCAGGATGAGGATGGTGCCCAGGGCTTTCCTCCTGGCAGCTCTGCGCCCGCGCTGCCACACGCTCCTGGCCGCCAGCGGCACGCCCAGCAGGATGGTGGCCAACGGGACGAGGACCCCGAAAACAAGAGCCAGGATGGCAGGAGGGGCTGTGGGCTCAGCCCAGCTCTCAGCAGAGCTCCCGAAGCAGCTCCTCACCTCCCTGCTGCGCAGCACGAGGGGCACGGTGCCAGCCAGGGCCACCAGCCACAGGGCTGTGGCCAGCAGCACGTAGTGGGCGGCCCTGAGCTGGATGGAGGTGAAGGGGTGCAGCGCTGCCAGCCACAGATCCGCGCAGAGGCAGCTGAGAAAGGCCACGCTGAGCGAGGTGTGCAGGCAGAACAGAGCCCTGGTGACCCTGCAGGCCGTGTCCCCAAAGGTCCACGTGTCCCCGAGCAGCTGGGAGTGGATCTGCAGAGGCAGCACACAGAGGAACAGAGCGTCCAGCAGCGCCAGGTGCAGCAGGAGGATGTAGGAGTGGGACAGTGGCTTGGCTCTGCAGGACAGCAGGGACAGGGACAGGGCATTGCCCACCAGCCCCAGCAGCAGGACAACGCTGTAGGTGACAGCAAGCAGGGAATGCTGCAAGTCTGCTCCCAAAACAGCTCCTGAGCTGGCGTTTGTCCCGTTGGAAATGGGGAAATCTGTCCCGTTGGACATTGGGAAATTTGTCCCATTGGAACGCTGCAGATCTGGTCCCAAACCGCCTCCTGAGCTGGCATTTGTCCCGCTGGAAATTGGGAAATTCGTCCCCTCAGCCCAGGAAATCCCTGCCATGGTTCCTGCAGGAGAGCAGGAATTATTCCCTTCAGGAATTACTCCCTTCAGGAATGACTCCCTTCCCATGGGGTGAAGTCTCAGGCCCTCCCTCACTCCTGGAGTTTTATCTCATCCCAGGCTGGTGGGAGCTGAAGTTTCACCCCACAGCGATGCTCGGCCTGCTCAGGTCTGTGGGTCAGAGCTTGGGGGGGTTTAGATGGGAAGCAGTGTTCCTATAAAGGAAAAAACAAACCGTTTTAAAACACAAAAATTTGAGTTTTCCCAGTGGACAGAGCCTCTAGTGGCATTAAAATCATCCCAAGGTGACAACACTGCAGTGACAGAAGGGGAAAAGGGGAAATGTCCACGCTGGGTGAATTTTCAGCACCCTAAACCTTCTCTGCAGGGGGAAACCACCACTCACCAGTTAAAAAAAGCAGCCTAAAGGACTGAATTTTGTGTCTGAAATAGGGGAAAGAAGCACTGCACAAGCAGGGCCCTCATCCAGGTCACGAACTGCCCCCCAACAGTGCAGCTCCCATCAAAGAGAAAAGAAATCTGGGCAAATAAATCAAATTGTGGCACCTAAACTCAGCCCCTTGCAGGCAGGGAGGAATTAAAGTCACCCACAATGTCCCCAAACTGAGGCTGAAAGCACCAAGGCTGGTGGGTGCTTTCCAAAGGAAGCT
>VZTG01002584.1:114897-209907 GCA_013397845.1 Melanocharis versteri | reverse complement strand
ACAGCTTCCACCAGACCAGGCTGTGCAGAGCCTGTGCAACTTGGCCATCGTTGATATCATCGAGGCACTAATGATCTCTGGATTTTCCAGCTTGAGTATTGTTTAGAAAAAACCAAAAGATACTCCACATTTGCTGCTGGGGCGGGAGAGCTGTTTGTAGGTGTTGGTTCAGAGTGGTACATTCTCCTCCACATGTGTTTCCTTTTCCTCTCCTTTTGAGGAGCTGATGTTGAAGACTGATACTTCACTGATCTCACTCTGCCCCTCCCCAAAAACTCAGCAGGATGTGTGCTGTAAAAATAGCCTCATTAGAAGCCATCTGAGTACATATGCAATCACAGATGACTCAAAGGGAGCACGGAGCATGCATGTTTCTGTTGCTGTCTTCAGAGAATTACATGACAAATTATTCCTAGCTGGAAGAAATGTCCTTTTATAATTGGGGTTTTTTTCTCATTCTTTCAGAAGGGAGGAGTGTGTGTTTTTTAAGTAGCTTTTAGTCACTTTCATTATTTATGAGGATGCTACTCCAGATCAGAAACAGCAAACTGCAAGCGCAAGTTTCTTGTGGCTGCAGCAGCTGATGGGCCCCGTTTGCTTTCACTCATCGCTGTTCTCATCACAGCCAGGGAGACCCTGCAGAGACCAGAACAGCGGCACACTGCAGCCTCCAGCCTTCACCCTCTTGTCACCCCCTCCTGCCACAGAGATCAGCTGCAAGGGGCTGGTGGATGTGTGGGTGGTGTCACCGTGCAGAGGGGACCCGTGTGAGCACCCAGCGTTTCCTTTCTGTCCTTCCCTTGGGAAGAGCTCCTGGCATTGCCCTCGTGTTGCTCCTTGCACTGATGCTGGTGAGGCTTCACACCCAGAACTGTTTTGGCCCATAAAGTTGTGCTGCTTTGAGCTCTGCCAAAGCCTGAGGCCTTCATGAACTGCCACAGGTGTAGGGCCAAGGAAGCTGTACCCAAACGGGTCCAGGAACCCATTTTTACCCCTGCCTTTCCAGTTCCTCATGCTTAGGCTTCATTAGACCTTCTGAATATCTCTTCTGCCTTCACACACTTGTATCTGACATGAAAGTGGCCGTAACGTCATCAGAAGATGAAAGTCTGATGATCAAAGCAGGCAGCAATGTTGAAATGAGCATTGTGAGATGGCAGAGCTGGTATTACAGTAATTGGCTGTGTGGCCTACTTAGTGAGAGCAGTGATACATGCAAGTGCAATGTTTGTTTGCCTCTTTCATGTTGGAAATCACAGAGTCTGTTCTGGAAAGTGAAACAGGACCTCACCTGTAGGAGCAACCAGGCACCGAGTGAGCACTGTGTGCTTCTGCCTCCTCTCCTTGGCAAGGAAGAGCCTCTTGGATTGCCAGGGCCCACAGTTCAGTAGAGACAAGACATGGAACAGTGAAGGAGGTTGGTATTTCCCAGGAAGGGTCAAAGCCGTGGAGAAGAAGTTAGATCCCCCCTGTGGAAGGAGGTAGGGTTTAAACCAGGTGCGCCTGTGCACTCTGCTCCTCTGTGGCCTGATGGCTCTGAGCAGTCTTTGCCCTGGGCAAGCAGTGCTGTGTTTGGAGAATGTCCTCTTCCCAGGGAACATCAGCCCATGGATGGTTAAATGCAGGTTGGACCTGCAGAGGGAGGTGCAGCTGACCCCTGGAAGGCCACACCGCACACTAAACCTGCATTGTTTCATGCAGAAAGGTGCTGGCATGAGGCTGGGGACCGAGCTCGGAGCTACCAGGAGAGGGTGGCTGGGGGACCCGGCGCTGGGAGGTGGCTCTGGCAGGTTCTCCCTTGGCTCCTGTGCGCTGCTGTCTCCACCAAGTGGAGGCTCTGACCATCACTGGTCCCAGTGTGGCCCCAGCAGTGCCTGCAGGGATCTGGAAGCTGGGGCAGGTCTCTGTGTGGGCACCGGGGGACATCGGCACTGCCTGGCTCATGCTGGGGAGTCCTTCTGCTCCCAGCCTCCAGGACTGATACTGAACTTATCTGACAACCTGAAAGCTTTCAGTCCTTTTCTCTCTGTGCCCTCACCCAAACCCGTGAGACCTGCTTGGAGCCTTGGGAACTGCAGAACTGAAAATTCACTCCTGTCCTCACTCATCCTCTTTCTGAGCCTTGCCAGCAGCTGTGCCTCAGCTCCAGAAGTGCTGCCACGGGACAGGAGTGGCAGAACCAGGCCTGGACACGGCAGTGCTGAGGCCTGATGGCTTCCCTCCCCCAGGCAGGATGTTCTCTGTCCCTCCCCGTGTCTCTCAGGGAATTTCTGGAGAACAAGAATGTTCCAGATCTCCTGCTGCTTTTTCCTCATCTCCAAGTGGAGGCTCTTTGTGCTGCTCAGAAGCAGGGGAGGCAAAATTCAGCACATCACCGAGCAAGTGCAGCATCAGGGGCTTGCAAGGGCTGATCCAATGGCCAAAGACTGGCAATGAAATGATGCTTTTTGGGTCACCTCCCCTGGGTCAGTGCGTGTGTGGTGGAGGCTGTGATGACTCCTGGCTTCCAAGGAAAACTGGTTCTGCTGGGGCTGTGCACGTACCCCTTTCCATCCTGCCTGAAGCTTTCCAGTGTCAGTAGTTTCCTTTTCCTTCCTGTTTTGCTCTGGGATGTTGGAACTCTTTCCCCAGCCAAACCAGGAGGCTTCAAACTCTGCTGTCCCATGAGGATCATTCCCTCAGCCCAGATCTTCCCTGCACGCTTGGGTACATTTATATCCCATTCAGCAGCTGAGCTTTGGAAAAGACTGGACTGGTCCTGGTTCTGCTCTAGCCACAGGAGCATGACCTGGATTTCACAGGGGACCACAGGAAAGTGATGCTCGTTCCTGGTGGGAGAGCTGGATCCCACCACTTCTGCCTCCTCTCCAAAGCTGTGCAGCCCCAGCTGAGGCACCGAGTGGCTTTTGGAGAGCTCAGCCCTGCCCCCAGGAATGTCAGTGCTGCTGGTTTTATGGTTTCACTTGTTTTTGAGGGGAACAGCAGGCTCCTTTCAGGGTTTGTCAGCCATGAAATCATGTGGAAGAAAGTTGCTGAAGTATTTGGGGCTGTGTCCTTCTGCACATCAGGCACCTGCTCAGAATTAGAACATATGGGGCAATGAATTGCTTTCAGTTAATATTTGCAGGGTTAGGTCCCACCTAGGAGCAGACATTCCAGCTGGGAAGTTACTTTCTTGGCAGAGCTGGATCCAAAAAGTCAGCGTGCATGAAGGGCAAAGGTTCTGAGGGTCCATTGGTCTGGTCTAATAATTTATATATTCCTGCAGCTCCAGGCCACCACGTGTGGCCGGTGCACATCTGCACTGAACCCAGGGACCTGGGGCCAGCCAGACACACAACTCCAGGTTTGAAAACTCGGGGGGATCTGTTCTCCTTGAGCACATCCTTTGGAAAATGGCTGTTCCACTGGACCACCATCTGTGCTAATGCTTTCTGCCTCATTTCAGCTGGTTCCAGCTTCCAGCAATGAGTTGGCACTTGACTCTTCCCCGCCAAGTTAAGGCAAGACAGTATTTTCTCCCTATGAAGATGATGATACACTGCAATCAAATGATCTTCCAGTTTTTCTTTTGGCATGAGAAACAGATTGGAGCAGTTTGGTCTCACAGAGTCATAAAGTGTCTTTTCCCAGTCTTGAACCATTTCAGTGCTGCTTTTTGGAACCGTCTTCAGATTTTGTGATTACCTCTAAAGCTTTTGTGATTACCTGAAGCTGCTCACTGTGTCTGCAGCACACAGGGAGTGGCTTCACCACAGCTTCAGACAGGGAGGAAATGACCTCCTCGTTCCATCTCGGGTGCCTGAACTGAAAATTTGGTCAGTCCTTCAGCTCAGAGCGTGGCTCTGTGTGGTTGCAGCATCATGTGGGTGCATCCACAGTCCTGGACTTGTCTGACTGTGCTGCAGCGACTGGTCTTGGGCAGAGCCAGCTACAGAGAGAGGGAGCCACTGGTGGTATGTCCCGTTCACAGTCTTTGCTCTCCACCCCTCCATGGCTCCACCCATAATTTTTAGCAGCAGTGGTGTTAAATTTAATTCCAGAGCATGAATAAATCTGTCTCACATCAACCATTCCAGGAGTCCTGTGGAAATGCCTCTCTCTATTCAGGGGCAGTGCACATGGAGAACAGCTTTGCCTCGCAGCACAGGGACCGTTGCTGATTTGGTTTGTGTTTGAGTGTGGCCAATGCAAAACTGGGCAAAATCAGAGTATCTTTGTATTCTTGGCCCTTTTATAATCTCCTCAGAAGGCTCTAGCCTCAGTCTCACTGCCACTTGTATCAGCTTCTAATCCCGAATCACTTGGCTCATGCCTGGATTTTCCTGTTGCTTTGCCCAGGACTGGCAGGTTCAGGTTGCTGTGCCATCGACAACCGAGCTCTCACTGCCTGCTCCCACCTTCCAGCCTCCCAGTGGGAATTGCACTGGCTGGCTTTGATCTTCCTCCACAGTCCTCGACAAGGAAGGGAAGATTTTCCTATCTACCCTATTGCTGCCTTTATCGGTGTTTTGCATTTCACACCTTTTGGGTTTGATGGATTTGCAGTCAATCCCACTTTTTTCTGATCCCTGAGTGTTCTGTACTCGCTGCCTTCCCCTTGGAAGGGTGCTGAGCCACACCGTGGTGGCTGAGATTGATGGGCCTCTGGCACACCCAATAATATTACCATAAAGACTGTCCAGTTTTCAACCACATCTTCTCTGTCTCAATCCATCTTTCTCACTTGTCAGAGCCCTGTATGATTTTGGGAGCACAGTGAGGGGAGTATGTGTGAAGAGGCAGGAAATGAGTGGGAAGGCAGGTCAAGGCTAATTCTCTCTATTTAGGGGCTATTAATTGTACATTTCATTCCATAATGAGAATGAAGGGATGGATAATAAAACCTCTGGCAATAGGATGTGCCTGACCCAGTTTGAAATAGCGACTCCATGTCCATGTGGGAGGTTGGGCAGTAATTACTGGAGGATTGTTCTCTCTGTTCCTCTGCTCCTCTCATCCTTGTCCTCCCAGGAGCTCCACACTTTCACCTCTGGTTGCACCATCCTGCTTCCTCTGTGAGCTCCATAACCTGTGTCAGAACCCACTGCATGTGTTGGTTCTCTAACACTCTAATTCATACTTTGTCCTGGTGAACTTTATGATGTTCCAAGCAATAGGATTTTTTTCTCTGTCACTGTTGCATGATCTAATGATCATCCATAAGTTCAGCCTATTTTTCACTTATTTTGTTACTTCTGCCTAAAATGTTTTCAAACACCTTTGGCTGTTCCCAGTGTTTACATGACTCTATATATGTCACAGTGGATTCTGTTTCTGGGTAGTCTGAGCCATTATATATTTAGTTCTGATTTCTGCACAAACTGAACCAGCAATTATTTTATCTTTGTATTGCGTGTTGGAGTATATTAATAACCAGTATGAAAAATTGGGGGTCCATAAAGAGTGGTGCTAAAGGAGCTTCACTGGCTTATTCCCACATCCTTGTCTGGTGGGCTCACATCCCCTTTGCCTTTTGCCACCATGGCACCCAGTTGATGTTTTACAGCTTTGAGGTGTCCAGTTTCCTCTTCTTAATGGGTTTTGAATATTTGTTTAGGTTGTTTTCTCCCACAAATTCCCAGCTTTTCTTTCCCAGATGAAAACACATGCTATTTCCTAATCTGCTTCTGAGCACAGCAGACCCCCTCTGCCCTTCCCCCTCCATCAGGCTTTCCCTGTCATCCCCAATAGTTGTACCTGTCCATAACGTGGTAGTCTCCCTAAACATCCTCATCCTCCAGATGATCCCCTTTGATCAGCACTGTGTATGTTCAATAAAGCCTCTGAATACCAGGGGATGTCAGGTTGCTTGAAGGGATAAAAGAGAGGATGCGATGGAGGGTGGAGATGATAGCTCCAAATTAAAAATGTCAGGGAATCATAGAATCGTTTAGGTTGGAAAAGACCTTTAAGATCATCAAGTCAAACTTAATCCAGCAGTGCCAGGTCCACCAGTGACCCATGTCCCCAAGTGCCACAGGAGAATATGGCTTTGTGTTTATGGACTAGTGTTGACAAAATACCTCAGTCAGAACTGCTGCAGCTGTGCCTGTGGCCTGCTGGCAACCAGGGCAAGTTCTGTTCTCTTCTTTAGGGGTGCCGTGTGTTTATGAGCACTACTGTTGTTTGTGATGATTAGGGTTATTTTCATTACTAGCAAATAATTTTATTGCTTTTGTCTGGTTAAATTTTAATTACTTACCGTGTATGGCAGACACACATACTTGTTAATATGCTTCTTTTAGATAACCTGCATAAACCAAAGTACCTTGAGTTAGGTCCTGGTGATGAGAAAACGAGTACTTGGCATTGAGGATTCACGTTCTCTCCTCTCTTTCCCCCTTCAGGGAGTGTTTGAAGAGGAGCCCACGGAGCCCGAAAGCCGAGGGCTCCGACTCGGTGACATCTCAGTCCTCCCCCAGTGAAGAGGCTGGAATGATGACTGAGGTGAAAGTGAAGACAGAGGTACCAGATGACTACATCGAGGAGGTGATCTGGCAGGACGACACCAAAGATTCCAAGAAGAACATCAAGGATGGGCCGGGGGACGTGCCTGCGGAGATCTGCGTGGTCATCGGCGGCGTGCGCAACCAGCAGACCCTCGGTAAGACACGGCACGAGGCACCATCCCTGAGGGGGTGTGGGGACAGGATGAGGCTCTGGAGAGCTGTGCCTGGACACTCAGCTCTGCTCGAGGGCCTAGAGCCAGCGTGAACATCAGTCTCGGGGTCCTGGCTCAGGATTATTGACCTTCTGTGTCTGTTTGCATCTGGTTGCCCCTAAAGGCTCAGCCAAGATCAGAAAGAAAAAGCTCCTTATCTTCTTTCAGCATGTTCAGGGACTTGCCCATCAGTCACCTGCGGCTCCTGGTGAGCCCAGGGCTGGGGGTGTGTTTGACATGGATGAGGAACTTGGAGAGGAAAGCCTGAGAAACAGCTGAGATGTTTTGAGGAAACCTGCTCAGAGGAATGTGGATGCTTTCTGTAAATGAGTCAGAGCTCAAGAGCAGGTTTTACAGGTTGCTGTTTGTTTGTTTTCCTGATCACTCGTCAGTTGTGGGAATACTTTTGACTCTGGGCTGGCTGTGGTGTGCCCTGTTCAAAACAGTGCTTCCTGTCCCCACCCCACCTCCCGCTGTGATGAGAAGAAGCTTTTTCTTTTTTCTGTGAACATCAAACTGTCCTCTCGTCCTGCTCCAGGGAAAGGGGCTTCCTGTGGGAGCCTGGCAAGGAACCACCCTTGCACTGCCTCTGTTGTCCCCAGCCTGGAGCAGGTCCCTGCAGCATCTCTGAGATCCAAAGGCAGTTGCTAATAAAAAGAAGGAAGAGCAGTTGGACCAGGTTTCCTTTAAGGGACTCAGAAGGAAGCTAATTTCAGCTGCGCAGCATTGCAGTTGGGGTTGGTTTGTGTTGCAGGGGGAGAGAAAGAGGAATTGATGTTGGATTTTCTCCTGGGTTTTGCTGATCATTGTCCACACTGCTGGAAAGAAACCTGGGAGATATCTTCAGCTGCTGATTGTCTCAGAAGCATCATTGTTCTTCCTGTCCTCCTTTCCACCACAGGACAGCCACTAAGAACAGCAGGGTGGGAGGTCAGTGCTGTTTATGCAGGTCTAGGGAAAGCCTAAGAAGTCCATAAAGATTTTACAATTTGGAAGAAATACTCAGTGTGTTTTCAGAGTTTTTGTGCCTCTGCAGCTCTTGAGTGGTTGATCATTACATGGGCAAAGCTGAAAAGCTTCCCTGGTGCCCTGGGAGGGAGAGGTGGAGCTATGACTGATGGGCAGCACTGGGAGCTTTTCCTCCAGCTGTGGTCACCAGCCCTTGGTGAAAGCATCTGCAGGTGGGGTGGTTGCCCTGCAGGACCCTCTTCTCCCCACAGCTCCTGGCTGGGCAGCAGCAGCTGCTCTGCAGTCCATGTCCCCTGGCAATGGTGGTTTCCAGCTGAGCTTGGCTGCGTTGCTGTGCAGTGGGGAGGGGGCTTTTGCTCTTGGCTGACTTGGATGGACTGGAGGAGAAGCCAGTGAGGAGCTGCTGAGGGCACTGGGATTGTTCAGCTGCAGCAGAGGAGGATGAGGGGACACCTCACCGGGGCTGCAGCTCCTCCCGAGGGGCAGCTCCGATCTCTGCTCCCTGTGACAGGGACAGGAGCCAGGGAACGGCTGGAGCTGGGCAGGGCAGGCTCAGGCTGGAGATCAGGGCAGGGTTCTTCCCCAGAGGGTGCTGGGCACTGCCCAGGCTCCCCAGGGAATGGGCACAGCCCCGAGGCTGCCAGAGCTCCAGGAGCGTTGGGACAGCGCTGCCAGGGATGCACAGGGTCGGGCTGTTGGGGTGTCTGTGCAGGGCCAGGACTCGATGACCCTTGTGGGTCCCTTCAGTTCGGGCTATTCCATGGTTCTGTGATTCTGTGTTGTCCCTATGGAGAGCATTGGGGACAGACTGGTGTGAGGGGGACACTCACAATGTATGGGCACTGTGAGGAGAGGGACAGATTTATTGACCAGTTAAAAGTAGGGGTTGAAAGCCGTATAAACTGGAGAGCTGCTGTCTAGAAGGGCCTTTTCCCATGAAACAGACATTGTATTGGTTATTGTAAAGCCTGGGCTTCTTTAAAGGCAGCTTGGTCTGGAGGTGATGGGAGTTGGTGCCAATTCCTTTGTGCACAGAGCCCTGGAAGTGCCCTGTTTGTCTGCCATTCACATGACCCTCATTTTTGGGGAGGAGGCTCTGAGTAACTCCTGTTTGGCCACCAAGTTGTGTGCTCTGTGTGCACAGCCCGTGGTGTCCAGAGAGCAGCTCCTTGTGCTTGCTGAGCTCTGGCACCTGGTCCCCTCTGTCCCCCCACAGAAATCACACATGGGCACTGTGCACACACCAGGGTACCTCACAGCAGGAATGTGCCCGTGTGCCACTGCTCCACTGGCCAGCCCACTGGCCACTTGGGCTGCCCCACTGGCCATTCCAGCTGCCCCACTGGCCATTCCAGCTTCTCCACTGGCCATTCCAGCTGCTGCACTGGAGCAGCCCAAAAGTGTGACCTGCTGATGCTGCTGGTGCCTCCTGCCTCTGGAGCGAAGGCTTTGTGACTCTGCTGCTGCTCCCCAGCACTTCCAGGAGCTTTCCTTGCCCTGGGATCTGGGAGCCCTGTATCTCAATCACTGCCTCCGTGCAGACAGGCAAGGCTTTGGTAGGATTTTATTCCCCTTCATCGGGGAAGCTGAGACTGGAGGTGTCGAAAATGGTTATTTTTATAGCAATTCCTGATGAAGTGGTGGATCAGCAGTGAATGAATCCCTCTCCTCTGTGTGGAATTGCTGACCCCCAGCCTGTCTCCTTTCAGGGGGTGCTGGGGACAGTTGGTTAAACGAGAGAAGTGAATGAGCTGGGACCACGGTGCTGAAGGCTCAGGGCACACGAGGCTCCAAGTGATAGCTTTCCTGCAGGGCTCAGCCTCAGGACTCGGCTGAAATGCACATTGCAAGATTTATGTCTCTTTTCTGAGTCACACATCTGCTCTATTTATATTTTTAGTTGTTACTTGGAGCAATTTATAACAGGGATTCCCAGCTCAGTTGCTGCTATTCCCTTGCAGTGTTTACATCAAGCAGGCCTTGCGTCTTTTGCCTCCTGTTTGCTTGCACAAGCTCCTGTCTCTCCTGGCACTCTGGACTGCTCCAGACTCTGCCTCCATCCGTGTGGAGCATCCCAAACCCCACGTACTGGAAGGGTCTGTACTGGGTGGGATGGCTGGGGACACTGGCCGCAGTCCCCCAGCCAAAGAGCTGGTGCTGTTTGTGGCTTTGGACCATTTTCCTTTCAGCTGCTTTTCCACAAAAGTCTTTCAATCCTGTGGGATCCCCCTGTGGCATCCCAAGCAGAGGAAGCCAATGGAGAGCTTGGCTCTCACCTGGCTCCTGCAGCTGCTGCGGATCCCCCACTCCCCCCTGCACCCACCTGGACCCCCATGGTACCCCCAAGTGTCCCAGCCCTGGGGTGGGGGTTCCTGCCCTGCACAGCTCAGATGCCACATTTCCTGTTCTTCTCTTCTTTCTTCTGGCCAGATTCACGTGCTGACCTCAGGCCAGGGTCACTTGAAGAGCCCCAGCACATGGACACTTCTCAGGGCAGGGAAGTCAGGGCAGAGAGGCACAGAAGTGCCACCATGGAGCTCTCTGGAGAGGAGAGAAAAAGCAAAGGGCATTTCTGCTGTAGCTCAGGAGAAAGAGGGGGAGACTGTTTGTCAGATGTGGATCATTTCCTCCTGCTGGGAATAGCATCAGGTCAGTATTTGTGTTTTGGAGGACTGAGTTATCTGTGAGCTGATCAGGAGAAGTTTGATACAAGACTCCTTAAGCTCTCAATCTGCTCTCCCAATCTGGTGCTTTACGAGGAACATTTTGGAGAGGACTTTTCAAGTAATGCATTAAATCAGAAATGTTTCTGAGACAGAGTGAAGAGAGAATCCTTCTGCTCTGAGCCTCTCTGTCCATCTTTCCATGCACACACTGGGTTCATGCCATGGTGCTGATGTCTCAGTTGCTGAGCTGCTCAGCATATGAAATTCAAGGGCACTTTGGATTCTCCCTGGTGAAGTAAAATAGTACTGCAGAAGCCTTTAGAAATTCTGTGAGACCTCTGACATCTTGTCAGGAAGCCGCAGGGACAGATGGGTCTTGGAAATTTTTAATAGGCTTCAGCCATCATTATTCCTTGGAAATGGATCCACTTTAAGGGCTTTTTTCTGATTTCTTTTTGCACAATTTAGATGGAAAAGCAGTGGAACGTGGCTCTCCCGTTGGATATACACGAAATCGATATTCAGGGACCTGGATTTTTGACCATGCATTGAGATACACGTCCGGTATGTGATGGAAGGGTGTGAAAGTCTAACCAGGGCTCAGGGAGCAAAGGAAGCTCTGGAAGCAATGGGTGCATTGCCCGGATTCCAGCTGCAAGGCTCAGGAAAACCCTGGCCCAACTGAGTGCACCAACTAACTCCAAACCTTCCCCACCTCCCCTCCTGCTGCCACCAGCTGTGACCTGCATGACACACCCTGAGTGGACAGTGACCTCACTGCTGGTGTCCAAGGCCACGTGGGCACATTCTCTGCAAGGCCTTAACACACAGTGATGTCCTTCTTCCTCCACGTCACCTTTCCTCCATTCTAACAGCACATTTTTTGTGGCAAGTCACCCCTCCCTTCTCTAATGTGAGGGCCTGTGGCGAGCTGAGCACACAGCTGTGGCTGCTGAGTTGTGTCTCTGCCTCAGGTCTGTAACACACCTCCCTCACCCCCTCCCCAGCTCCCTGTGCTCCTGGGGCACTGCTCTACCACCTGTGGGCAGGGGGTGAGTGCAGGTGCTCCCCTCAAAATTGACTCCAACCTTCCCTGGGTTCCACTTGAGATCAGGGAGCTTTAGGACACCTGCACAAAAGCCCTGGCCTGGGACAAGTGATCCCTCTTCTGTCTCAGCTCCTGCCCCTGGTGTCCAGCACAGCCCCTGCACCAGGGCTGCAGCCCCTGCTCGGGTTCACAGTGCAGATGGAAGGCACTGCACAGTTACTTGCACAGGTGACCCTCCTGGAGAACTTCTGCACAGCCAGTGCATTTACGTGGCACAGACTGTGTCCAGAGGAAGTAGGAAATACAACAAAAATGGGGAAAAAATTCAGCCTAGAGCCCCTTGCTGTGTTTGACCTGTTTGCACCAACTCATAGAATCCCTGACTGGTTTGGGTTGGAAGGGACCTGCCATGGGCAGGGACACCTCCCACTGTCCCAGGCTGCTCCCAGCCCCGTCCAGCCTGGCCTTGGGCACTGCCAGGGATCCAGGGGCAGCCACAGCTTCTCTGGGCACCCTGTGCCAGGGCCTCCCCACCCTCCCAGGGAACAATTCCTTCCCAATATCCCATCCATCCCTGCCCTCTGGCAGTGGGAAGCCATTCCCCGTGTCCTGTCTCTCCATCCCTTGTCCCCAGTCCCTCTCCAGCTCTCCTGGAGCCCCTTTAGGCACTGGAAGGGGCTCTGAGCTCTCCCTGGAGTCTTCTCTTCTCCTGGTGAACTCTCCCAGCCTGGCTCCGGGGCAGAGGGGCTCCAGCCCTGTGATTAACTCAGTGGCCTCCTCTGGACTCATTCCAACTCTTCCCAGTGCTCCATGTGCAGCCAGCACTGTTGGGATGTGGGTGGGCATCGGTCGCATCATGCTGCTGGTTCAGCTGAACCTCAGCTGTGCTCAGGGCTCTGGTTTGGAGGGCCTAGGTGATGGTGAGTGCACTTGTCTGCTGCTTTGGGGCTCCACCTGGAAGAGTTTTCAGAAAAGAATTTTGGAGGTTGGTGGTGAAAATAATCAGTCCCTGAATATGGGGAATGAGGGCTTACAAACGCTGCTGACCTGCTGATAACCAGGATTTCACTCAGGCAGCCTGTGTGGAGTGACCACAGGTGGTGGCTGTCCCACAGATGTGTATCTGTATAAAATACAGTGAGCTATGATAATAAAAATGCCCTGGAGCAGATCAGACACAGCCAAGTGCCTGTGCTATCAGAATATGTGAGTATTTTTTCAGCTGGGTACTCTGGTGTATCAGGCTGTGGCGAATGGCCTCTTTCAGCATCAGTGACAAGGGAGCCTCCTCAGCTCAGAAGACAGCCCCAAGTGGTGCTATCAGTGATGGACAGGAAATTCAGGTCTCTGACACTCTCAAAGGGGGTTGTTTTCTTCCCAAGCTGTAAGAATGGGACATGGGAAGGGGAAAAAGGATGGTGGGCATAGTGTGTTCAGACAGCACCCTGGGTTTGTTCCTGGCCAGAGCTCACTTTGAGTTGCTCCAGGTGAGTATTGCTGTGAAATGCAGTTTGGGAATGTTTATCTGGATGTGTGTCAACGTTTTTGTTCTTGTTTGTGGCTCCTCCCTGAGTTTTGCTGTTTTGAATGGTCAGGAAAAGATTGTTTCAAGGTTATGTGAGGAACGGTCCATGGAAATTAAATTCTGCATTCATACCAAATTAATTCAGCCCTTTTTTCTCTCACCTCCTCTTCAGTCAAGTGCTGCTCTCACCCTCCCAAAGAGCACCGAGGGGATCCCAGCTCCACAGCTCTGGTGGACAGTTAAGAAATGCAGTGCATTCTGCAAATAAGAGCCTGGAAAGTGAATTTATAGCCTGTGCAACAAAGTGAAGCGGGGAAAAAAGAGATTGAATCAACTCAAATAACAAATCTAAGGAAATTTCTGTCTGCCTGTTCAACAACAGAAGAGTCTAAATTCATGGCATAACTTCATCATTACAAATGGCTCTCCCAGCTCTGTTCCTCTGGTTTCATTTCAAACGACTGTTTGCAGATGTGTGTTTTCTGGAATTAGAGACACAAATTGAGAAGAGGGACTACTGTGGTCATGTGCTTTTCCTTAAAAAGGGCAAAAGTTCTTTTTGTATCTATTTGGTTTCCTCTGGGTGAATATTTACCAAATCTCTGTGGGTTTCTTGGGAAATTTGTACATTGTGCATTTCTTGAGAAATTTTGAAAACTCCTGGCCTCAAGATAACATATTGCCTTCTTTTTTCAGTTGAAAAGGATTTTTTCCCAGCTACTAGGAACTTACTGAAAAGTAATTCAAGGTTATTTCTGTCCATAGGAAACATTAGTCATTATTATAAAATTATAAGTCAGGCTATTTTGAGAGTGGCCCTTTCACGTTAGCAAAGTTAAAAAGATACACTGAAAATGTAAGTTCAGGGTAATATGCCAAGGAATCTTAAATAAGGCTGAAAGAAAGGATAGTGTCTGGGATAGTGATTTCCTGCGTTTATATCCATGAACCTTCCACAAATTACTTTGCTGCAAAGTGCACCCTTCTGCCCGCAGTTTATGGATCAGTGTGCAGAGAGGCTGTTTTTCCTGATCTCACATGGTGATGTGTGCTTCTCTCTCTTGTTTTCCAGGGTCTTACGAGTGTGGAATATGTGGGAAGAAATACAAGTATTACAACTGTTTCCAGACCCATGTGCGAGCACACAGAGGTATCTCAGTCCTGCTGAAATCTTGGGAATCCTGGGGTAACACAGGTTCAGGGCAGGGTCAAGCTGGAGATCAGGGCAAGGTTCTTCCCCCAGAGGGTGCTGGGCACTGCCCAGGCTCCCCAGGGAATGGGCATGGCCCCAAGGCTGCCAGAGCTCCAGGAGCGTTGGGACAGCGCTGCCAGGGATGCACGGCGGGGGATTGTTGGGGTGTCTGGGGCAGGGACATGACTTGGACTCCTGGATGATCCTGGTGCTTCCCTTCCAGCTCAGGAGATTCTGTGATTTTATGTCTATTTTCAGGAAGGTCTTGAAGGTTGCTCTGCTGCTTCCCTGGTCACCAGTAGTTCTTCTCTGGGGTGGCCCATTGAGAGGGACCCACTGATAAACTCTGGGGCTGGCTCAGCTTTGTGGCTCTTTACTACAGCACCATTTCTCCCCTGGTCAGGAGCAGCTCCTGTGTTCGGGGCAGTATTTGCGACCAAGGCTCTCAAGGGCATCACTGTGTGCAGGGGGAACTCCAATCCCAGTTTCTCCTGGCAGGTCCCAGTGCCAGCAGTGTGGTGGCATTTCCCCGAGGTGCTCCGCGCTCTTGCCCAGCTGGGAGTTCCATCAATCCCTGAGAAGTCAGCCTGGGAGGATATAAATCAGATATGGGCATTGTGGCTGCTGTATTTTTATGTTCAAATCAAAATGCTCCTTGAGCTGCCCCTGTACCCCTGCTGTCAGCTGAGGTCACTTCCCAAACGCACTGTGTGGATGAAAGGTCTCGTGCTTGGTCAGGAGTGGCTTGATCTGAGTTTTCTATAAGACTGAACAATCCAATGTTGCTTAATTGCAGAAATGTGAAAGTTAGAGGTGGTTTGTCCAATCAAAGTGCAGTTTGCAGGGTTTGGAGCTCTGAATCACCCCAACAGCAAGGACTGGAAAGCAGCTCCTCCTGAGCCTTTCTCTGGGTTTGTTTCCTGTCCCCTGAGGTGAGCACTGGAGTCACTGTGCCAGGCCAGCAGGAGCATCTGCTTTAGCTCCTTAGGTGTAACCAGTGGTTGAAAATCCAGGAATAATGAAGGCTAATATTAAGTTTTAAATGCTCAAACTCTCAAAAGTCAGTACATGCACATCTAAGAAGTGAACATGCATCCTTAATTGCTCAGAGTTTGTCACAATCTCAGAACACATCCCTTAACTGCATGGTTGCATATTCCTTGTGTGCTGTTTAATATCACAGAGCTGGATAGACACAGAATTGTTTTTCCATTCTGGTATTTCTTTTCTAAATACCAACAAAATTCTTTAAAGTCCTTTAAATGTACCTTCAAGTAGCTTCATTCTGCAGCTTAAGGAAAAAAATCCCTAAAATAACAGGGATATGCTTTACCATTACATCACAGCATTGCAATAATTTTGCAATAATAATTGTAGTATTTAAATCTGGGACAAGGATTGCTTTTATTTTACTTCTCTTCCCCAAGTACTATGGGATCTTTATTCGGCTGGAACTTCAGGAGCTCTGTTAGTATGAGGTCACCTCCTCATGCGTGATCTGATTGATTTGTATTTATTTATATTTTGATAATGAAATTAAGCTATATATTAAATTATATGGGTGCATCAACATAGACCTGTACATTTGATATCCATAGTTTTGACATTAACTCAGTGGAGACGTGACTTTACCTTTTGCTTCCAAGGTCTTTGTCATGTGTAGTTGCAGAAGATGGAAATTTTCAAAATTCTGAATGTGGAAATTTATCAGTGATCCTCACATCAGTGGTGGAGAAGCTGAATTTATATCTGTGATACTTAGAAAGTGTTGGTTTACATTACTGTAAATGGATGCATGTAGTAGTAACATTTAAAGTGCATTTGAATTGCCTTAAGACAATAAAAACAGAAATGAGTTATTTATTCATCTACACTCTTCAGCAAGAAATGAAACTGCAAACATAATGCAGCTCTGGCAGTGGGATTCTCCCAGGGAGCTGAGGCACTGGGCAGAGTGTGCCTGGCTGCAGAGGAATAACCTGCCAGTGAAAGGTTAAGGATGGGTAGGAGAAAAGAAGGAAGGATTCTTTGGAGGAAAGCCCTGTGTGATATTATCCAGTGTGAGTTGTGCATGGACTGGACCAGGAACAGTGCTGGGATGGCAGAAAACTGCAGGAGTGAAGGGAAATTTTGTGAAAGATGCTTTTATTGCCCCAAGGCTTCATAGAGGAGAAGGGGCTGGTGCTGCCCCAGCGTGACAAACGTGGGATAACGTGGTGGAATCACAGCACTGAGGGTGTCACCCTGCACATTCCTGTTCTCCCTGTGATCTCCAGTCCATGTCTCGGATACAGTGCCAGGGCACTGGCAGCCAGCTCTCCCAGGGCTGCTTTCCTCGAAGCATTGCAATGTGAGCTCCCTTGGCCCAGTCCGTGCAGTTCTCAGCTGCCAGAAACTCCAGTCCTGAATCCCTCAGTCGTTTCTTTCTGGCTGGGCAAGGGAGGAGCTGGACTGCAATGGCAGGACCTGGATTCCCTCTTTGCAGGATGGATCTTTGAGTGTCAGCCATGGTTTTCCCAAGGTCTGGCCACACATCAGTCACCCACTTTTCCCAAAGTTGGACTGATCTGGGAGACTCAGCATCAGAGGAGCTAGAAAAAACTGAGGCCCTTTCTTCTCTTTAGGTTTTTGGCCATTCCAGCAGCAATAGCTGCTGCTTGTGATTTGCTGAAGGATACACCCCATCCCAGGCCTCTGCTCTCTGCTTGTTTGTGTGGTTCCTGTGTCACTAACGGGTCTTGGCCAAGCCCTGGGATGATCCTGCAGATGACAGGGCAGGGGATAGAAAAGGTTCAGCCCAGGGGAGAGCAGAGAAACTGGCGCTGATCTGCTTTGGATCTTTGGGGCAGAACAAAACATCCATGTCACCAGCCCGTCTGTCACCACTCAGTGACACAAAATGCGAGGTTTGGGGGCCTCGAGTTGTCCTTGCTTTGACCTGGGTTATTTCTGAGCTGAATTTTGTGTCCAGGGCCCACCTGGGCCTTACAGCAGGGGGAAGGTCTATCACCCTCTCTGCTCATGCAGTCGATCCACCCTTATCCACTGCTTGTTTTGCCCTGTGCAGAACTTAAAGTCCTCTCATCCTTTGAGCTATTCAGTTCCACATGAAGAGTTTCGCCCTGGCAACATCACATTTTTCTTTGCAATGAGCATTTTTTGGGAGAAATTTTCTGGATTTTTTTATAGCTGCCCCTGCCTCCACTCCAGCTCTCTGTGGCAGACAAGCTGCGTTGGAGGTGACCCGTGTTCTTGAGGCTGATATCTTTTCTTGTCTGCCTTCAGGAGCAGGAGAGCTTGTATTATAAAACAGGGCATTTTCTTAGTTTATTGAGCCTTCCCTGTGGTGCTGAACATTGGCTGGAGAATTTCAGGGAGCAACTGCTCTGGCTGAGGCAGCTCTGCTTCAGGATGTGCTGCCTCGCAGGGACAAGTTCCCATTCTGCTTTCCCCCGAACGCCATGATCCAGGCACGGAAATCCCCGTGTAAGGGCTCTGCAAAGAACCAGAAATGTAGGTAAGAAATTTCCCCTCTGTTTCATCAAGGAAGAAAGGAGAAGTTTGTGTTCCTTCCCCTTCACCTCCCCGAAACTCACAAATAAAATAAAAAAGAAACCCAACAAAAAAGTTATGTTGTGGAGCTGAAAGGCTCCTTTGTGAGCTGCTGTGCAGCCCTGCAGGATCCCGGCTCCTTCCTCCTGCTGGAGTTCAGCTGGAGCAGAGGGGCTGCGCATTCCCGGTGCCGATGGAAGGCTCTGTCCCAAATGTTACCGCTTCACCTACATGCAGCCCAGGGCTTAAAAATGTTTTGCTTATGGTGCTTTTATTTTAGCTGTGTGGGGTTTTTCAGGTCATTAAAAGGTTTGGATTGCCTTCAGGAGTTAGTCAGCTAGAAAGTTCTGCTTTGTACAGTTGGGTCGTGTTTAAGCAACATGAGCAGCAAAACATCTGCATGTTTTGAGTCAGGAAAATTACTTCACTTTTAGATAACTCCAAAAAAAAGGCTGAAATTGCTTTATTAGACTTTCAAACAGCAAATTTATAAATCTCTGGGCTGAGGCCAAGCAAGGGAGATCTTGTACCCAAAGGAGAATTCTTCCAAAAGCAAAGAAAGAAAATAGCAAGGCTCGAGTTTAACCCTCGCAGGATATATCGCCTCTAGCCCAAGAATTGGTGGAAGTTCTCTGTTTCCAGATAAGCTTTTCTGGGCTGAATGATGATTTTGCTCAAGTTGTTTTTCATTATTATTTATTTACATTATAAGTTGTTGCACTGCCTCCCTCCAATCCCATCAGTTCTCCATGTCCTCCCCACAGGGCTGTGCCAGCCGAGGGCTGAGCTGCCCTCACCAGAACAGATTCTGGATGCTCTGAGTGGGACTGGATTCTTCAGGCCAAGTTTCAAGTTTCACCAGTTGTTAAAAAACTTCTCAAAGCTTTTCAAGTTTCAGATTAATGTTTTCCAAGAATGGGTTCTGCTCAATTCAAAAAATATGAAAAGGAAGATGACTCATTCAAATGGTGAATATGGAAAAATGTTTTTTCCCAAAGTGCACATTTTTTGGAGTCTGAGTTAAAGCAGTTCTGTCACTGAAAGGATTTTGAGGTGAGGAGTAGAAAACTAATAGAGAAATAACCATCTCAGAGGAGAAATGGTGTTCCTGAGCTGTAGAAAGTTGGGGTTCATTTGTTTGTTACTGAAAATATCAGATGATTCTGGGGGGTCCTTTGCCCTCTGCCCTGCATCCCAAGATCCATTTTTCCTGTGCACATTTCCCAGTCTGCAGCAGATTCTCACATGAGATGCAGGAGGTTTCTTGGGACATGGGAGTTAAATGGCCCATTTTCCAGCTTCCCTGCCCACCTCCCTATTCTTACTGACTTTTGCAACTTTCTCAGAAATTCATCTTTTGTTTCACAACTGTAATTACTTGGTCTGACCTCAAAGGTGATATAGAGTGGGCGGTAAGGGGATTTTTAGTTGGTCATTTTGTAATTCATTAATACTTTAGTCTGTCTTTTGACTAAGAGTAACAACATTTCTTGATGCAGTTCAGAAATGGCTGTTCCTTAAACCTTTGTGTGTTGCCTGATTCTTGTTAAATTTGACTAAAGTACTTTTTAAAGCTATTTAAATAGTCCATATCTTTTACAATTTATCTATTGCATTGGTTGTGAACACCAGGACAGCATTTTGCATCCATTGTGCCATAGCAGCTTTTCCTTGAACGATGGGTGGGAATTCAAAAAAGTAGCAGCTTTGGAAAAATCCTGGGCTTTGCTGTCGAGGTTCTGCATATGAGGGTTTCTGATCTGGCCCCTGAGTTTATGAAGTTGTGCCAAATTAATACCATTGCCTAAAAAAATGATCTAATCAGGCAGGTTAATCAAGTAGAAATGTACAAATTCACAAACTCACAATCATTTGTTTTTATTATTTTTAAGAAATAAGGAAATTAAATGCAAACAGTGCCCATTACTTAAGGTTGAAAATTTTTAATTCAACAATGCTCTGCCATTCTGCAGCTGTGGTTTCCAGCACAGTGCAAGCGTCATTCCAACAGACATATGGAGTATTTTGCAACGCAGTTACGTTATTAGATAATGTGACATACAGTGCATGTAATTTAGGATGAATATGAAACACTTCAAACTGGCTTGGAAATCCTAATCATTTATGATCCTTGACTTGTAACTTTGGGGTTTGTTTTCCAGCTTGCAGCTTTGCCTGCTGCATTCATTTAGGGCTTGAACATGATCTTTGCTCTGTGCTTCTTGCAGTCCCACACACGACAGTGGAGGGAGGTTTTTCTCCCTTCTTTTAACATCTGCCTTCAGCAAAAACAGGATAGAATCACCCTGGGGGAATTCGTGTGGCCCATCTCTTGTGGAGGCTTTGCCATCACTGTCTGTGGAGGGCAGGCAGGGTGGTGGAGCCGGCTGTGCCAAATCCCACGGGAGCTGAGCCTGGTGCACTGTTCACTGCTCTCTTTCCTGGGCTCACAGCACTCGCATGATAAAATGAGTCCAGAGGAGGCCGCGGAGATGCTCCAAGGGCTGGAGGCCCTCTGCTCTGGAGCCGGGCTGGGAGAGCCACCCGGAGAAGAGAAGGCTCCAGGGAGAACTTAGAGCCCCTGCCAGGGCCTAAAGGGGCTCCAGGAGAACTGGAGAGGGACGGGGACAAGGGATGGAGGGACAGGACACAGGGAATGGCTTCCCACTGCCTGAGGGTAGGGTTAGATGGGATATTGGGAAGGAATTGTTCCCTGGGAGGGTGGGGAGGCCCTGGCACAGGGTGCCCAGAGCAGCTGTGGCTGCCCCTGGATCCCTGGCAGTGCCCAAGGCCAGGCTGGATGTTGGGGCTGGGAGCAGCCTGGGCTGGTGGGAGGGGTCCCTGCCCATGGCGGGGGGTGGGACGAGATGGGCTTTAATGTACCCTGCAGCCCAGAGCATTCTATGACCGCGGGCAGCTGCGCTTTAACCACGAGCCCTTGTTGGCCGTGTCCAGCCTCGCAGCCCCGGAGAGCCCTCACCGCCCGCTCCGTCCCGCGATGCCGGGCAAAGCCGCGGAGAGGAGAGCGAGGGAGCGAGCGAGGCGGCGGTGGGGGCCGGGGCAGCGCGGCCGGCGGATCTAAGCGCAGCTCTTTCTCTTTGCAGACACCGAAGCTGCCTCAGGGGAAGGAGCCTCACAAGGCAGTAAGTACAGTGGGGCGTGAGGGGCCGGGTATGGCGGAGCGGGCCGGGGNGCACTACCAGCCTCTCTAGCGGCGTTCAGCCCTGTATGATTTTTAAACCCTAAACCTGCAGTTTAGTTTTAAACCCTAAACCTCCCCGGGGAGAGAGAGCCAGAGCCGGCGCAGGGCTGAGGAGAGAGGGCCGGGGTAGCAGTGGAAAATGTGGCACCGGAGGGAGCTGGGGACAGGCTCATGGCCCCTGTGAGGGGTGAGTGGGGAGATGGAGCCAGGCAGGTCCCGTGACAGAAGAACTGAGAGATAATGGGCATAGAGTGGAGAGAAGAGAGGTTGAGGTTGTGTTGAAGGAAAAGCGCTCCCTTCGTGCTGTGGAGCAGGCTGTCCAGAGAAGTGTGTCCTGCACCCTTGGGGTTTACGAGACCAGCCTGGATAAAGTCCCAAGTAACCAGGACTGAGCTCACAGCAGACCTGGCTTTGAGCAGGAGTTTAGACCAGAGATCTGCTGAGGTCTCTGCCCACCTGGGTTTTCTATATGTTAGGTGAGAGACATGATTCCCACTGGAAAGGTAAGTTCCCAACATTGGTGGTTGCAGACGGCAGCTTGGAAACTTACCCTGAGCGGGTATAGAAATGTTAGATAAATAGTAAAGAAAAGTAAAAAGTACAACCAGGTCACCTTTTCTGAGCTCTTTCTTCACCCCATTCTGTGATAGGTGAACAGTTGGTATTAGCATAAAGGGGTCTTGACTTTCTGTCTTTAAAAGGAAGCAGGACTGACTTCACTGCAGGTGGGGAATGGAGATCCTCAGCCCGAGCCGAAACATCTCAGTAGCAACCAGCCATCCCACATCAGTGTGTACACACAGTGTGCTGCTCACAGGGGGTGCTGGGCTCTGCGGCTGAGCCCTTCTCTTTCCTTTGACAGAGTCCAACTCTGTGCAGGGCATGGAAACTCCTTCCCAGGCTCCTGTCACCTCCTTTGGTGTCTCTCTTTCAGTCGTTGTTCAGCTGCCTGTTGGTGTTTTACCTATCCTGAGGCTTTCCAGGCTCCTGGCTCCCTTGCTCTGAATTTTGCTGGCAGGTGCTGCTATGTTCTGGGCTAGGCTGTGTGCATCCTGGGCTTGCCGTTTGGGTATTGGGTTCTTTTGCCAGAACTTGGGAACCACCTTGTGCAAAGAGGAGGTTTTTTTTCTCTAAGTCAGCTTCTCCCCTTCCCACCAGTTGTGGGAACTTTTTTTGGCTGGAAAAGATAGGGCAGAGTGAGGTGTGAAGAGGGAAAAAGACATGAGGGCTCACACCTTTGCTGTGTGGGCAGACTCGATGTTGTTGGAGCTATAGAAGGACTTCTGTAGATGTAAATGCCTCTTCTGTGGTGTCTGGGTCGTGGAGAGAGGGACAGAATGGAACATGATGGGCAGAAGTCTGGGAGAGAACAACGAGAAGCAGCTGCTCCCTACACCAGGCTTCCAAGGAGCTGCTGTGGTGGCACTGGAGATGGAGCAGGGAGCAGCAGGAGAGGCAGGAACCACTTCCATCTTTATGCAGAGTCGGGCCCCATCCCCAGTGCAGGAATTACTGACCCCCTTTTTACCTGCCACACTCATATTCCAAGATAGTCTCATGTAGCTGAAAGAGGTGGAGGCAAAACCAAGCCACCAGAACAGGGAGATGGTGAGTGGCAGGGTAGGGAAAGGGGAAGAAGGATCCACCATGGCCATGCCCTGCTGGAGGGACAGCCTGGATATGTCACCTGTCCTGCAGAGTGAGTGTGAAACTGCTGGGCCAGTGCTGCTGTGCCTATGTGCACATGGTTGTAATTTCCTGACAAAGTCATCTTCCTCTTTCCTCCTCGTGCTGCAGTGAAACAACTCAGCTCTCTTCTTTCCTCCCTGGGCCTTCCCCTCTGAGGCTGGATTAAATCCCTGGCCTACGCCGGTTGCTTCTGCACATCTCTTCTCCTTTTTCCACTCAATGGCTCTCTTGTTTCCTTGTCAGTCTGTTTGCTCCTCATATATTTTAGGAATTTTTTATTTATCTTTCCTTTCCTGCTATTTTTGCTTTGCCCACTGCTGCACTGCTATTCCTCTGTGACCCGATCTGGCTGTTTAGACCCTCTCTTTTACAGATGTCTGCATTGTTCCAATCTTCCTCTGCTATTTCTATCTCATTGGGAACCTCTACATTCATGGTCTCTGCAGACATGGTTTGCTGCCCTCTCCCAAAATTTCTCAGTATTTAAGGGATACAGGAAGGTGTTGTTTTCTCTCCTGTGCTTCTCTGTGGGGCATGGATTGCACCCATGCTGAACCTGTGAGTGAGGTTTGACCAGCAGTGGGGCCCTGGATTAGTTCACGTAACTACATTACACTACATCATACTACATCAGTTCACATCACAAGCTGCAGGGTTTGAAAAGCTGATCAGGTTTTCTCCATGGTCACTTGTTGGAGCCAGCTGTTACTCACAGCCACCACTGGTCACCCAAGAAGTGTTGATGAGACTTGTGTGTGAGGTGACAGCTGCTGCCTGTGCAGAGCACCTGGGCAGTGGTGCAGTTCCTGAGCTGTGCTCCCTGGGCTGCCCTGGAGCAACCAGCTCTGTTTTGGGAGACAGAGTCTGGCTGTGAGAGCAACCCTGGGCTGCAGGGAGGATGAGGGACTGACCTGGTGGGTGAGGCTGTGCTGGAACATGCCCTTGCTTCAGGTCTGAGGGGCTGTGGTCAGAACGGGCTGTTGGGGGAAGGCCCATCCTGGCCTTTTGTCTTCTGGGAAGAAGGGAGCCATGGGGCAAGCTGGGACTCAGCTGCGATCTGTTGTTTGTTTGCTGCCTGCCTAAAGAGGAGACAGTGGTGTTTAGACTTTCCAGCTGGGAAAGCACTTTGAAGACTCCCTTGAGGAAAAACTGTTGCATTTAGTTGGTTATTTTCAGCCTTTGGGGTTTATAGTCTATAGATGGTGTCTCTGGGACTCCCTTTATTTTTTTGGAGCCATTCTTGAAGAGCCACAGCTCTGTGGTGGTGAGGAGGGGATGTGCTCATGGGGACACGGCTGCATGGCTTTGGGAGCTCCTTTTCTAGCCTTGGCTCAGGGTACAAGACCAGAATTCCCACATGAGAGAGAAGAAAACAATGCAACCCACAGTGCTAATGTGTTAAAGAGACTTGTCTGACTGCTACCAAATTTAACTGGCAGGGAGGAGGAAGAGAAGAGTGTGACTGTGAAAAAAACTGACTATTTGATATCTTCTCCTAGACAGGTGTGGCTAGTTGACACCTGGGTCAGCTGGGTCACTGACTGTTCCCTTAGAAGAGTCTGAAGGTCTTTTCTGAGATGCTCATATGCCTGTGTGGTTTGCTCCAGACTTTGGGAAGTCCTCAAGGAAGGTGTTTGGGCTGGGTCTGTGCTCTTGTTCTCCATGGAAATTCCAGTCATATTTAGGGGACTTACAAACTTCGCACAAACAGTCTCCCTCCTGCTGCTCACATTCCACTGGACATTCTTGGCAACCAGACAGGTCACTGAATAAAGCCGGGGGCAAGAGGGGGTCCAGGGCCCTGCAGAGGCAGGGACATGGCTGAGGCAGCAGCTCCTCTCACCTGAGCAGGTGTTTGCACTGTGCCAGGGTGTGGGGCGGGGCTGTGTTCACAGTGGGCTGTGCTCAGTGCACATGTCCTGGGTTGGGGACACAGCTACAGAATCACAGAGGGCAGGGTTAGATGGGATATTCAGAAGATATTGTTCCCTGGGAGGGTGGGGAGGCCCTGGCACACAGTGCCCAGAGAAGCTGTGGCTGCCCCTGGATCCCTGGAAGTGCCCAAGGCCAGGCTGGACGGGGCTGGGAGCCACCTGGGGTAGTGGCAGGTGTCCTTGCCCATGGCAGGGGGGGGAATGAGGTGATCTCTAAGGGCCCTTCCAACCCCAACCAGTCTGGGATTCTGGTTCTGTGATTGGAATATTCAGCCTGTTGGAGTTTGGTACCATCCTTTTCTGTAGGAAAGAGGAGCTTACATACAAGAACATCTCCAGAGTAACCATAGCTGGCTTGCAGAGCTTGAAGGGGAACTGAGTTTTATGGTTGCCCATGAAGTTCACCTGGGAGTGTGTAGGCACCTGAGCTTTGCTCTGCCTGCTCACTGCTGCTCTTTCTTACAGTGCTCTGCCTCTTCAGACCTGCCCAGGGCAGAATTTGGGTTGCTTTGGCAAATGTTAATATGACATTTGCCTCATTTCACCTTAGCAACCAATACCAAAATACCAAATGTTAACAGATACAGCAGGTAGTGCTCCCAGTCCATAGTAATTCTAAGCCCTTTGCCTGACTGAGCCTCGGATCTCTTCCCAGAGGAGTTTGGAATTCTGCAGGCAGGTAGGAAGCAGCAGGATGGAAAGAAAGTGACTTGCCAGAGGCAACCAACGGGTGAGTGGCAGTGGAATAAAGTGCAGGTCCCTGGGCTTGCAGCCCAGTTCCTGGGTGCTGGGCACAACCCTTGGATTGCAGTTCTGTGCCCTGGGAAAGAAACCAGAAACAAATGCACAGGGAAATGGGCAGGGAGTGATTGCTAAAAGCTGAGGGTATCTCAAAGTACAGCTGATGCATTAACTTCAGATATGTGTGGTTAGTGATCTGGGACTTTGTGAGTGTTCCTCTTCCCAGGGGGGAATTCCTGAGTCTGGGGGAGCAGTGCTGATTGATATTGTAGGGAAGAATCCTGCCATTCCTGGGTTCTTTAAATAAAGCACTGTTAAAAGTGGGAAGAATCAGGATATGGAGATTTCGGCAGCCTTGATCTCCAGTGTGTCAGTCAGGCTGGCTGAATCAGGACAGCTTGCTGACACTGGGGGTTGCTCTGTCATTTTTCCCTGGTGACACCTTTTTTGAGGACCATCACAAGCAAGTTGCAGTTTAGAGCAGGCTGTGCTCCCAGGCTGTACTGTGACACCAGCCAGGGGGATGGGCAGAAAAACAACATGGAGAAACAGCTCCACTACAAGCCAGTTCTACTGCTCTGCTTGCTTCCATTCCTGGGGTGTTGCAGTTTGTTACTATGGCAATTCAGGGACATTTGCTGGAGGCTGGAAGACCACTAATGGTTGTTTGCTGGTAGATCCCATCATTTCTCTCTCCATTTCCTGCTCCTGTGTACATGCAGTTCTGTTCAAGAGGCACAGCTGGATTTTGTGCTGTTCCTCAAAAGCAGATGCCAGTGCTCAGCCTGCCAAGCAGGTTAATCCTGCGCAGCTCTCCAGTGACCTCCGCGTTTTGGGACATGCTTCAGAGCCCAGCGTACAGATCCGGTCTGTAAGCCCAGGCCATCCCTGACAGCCTCCTTCTCTTGTGCCTGAAACCCTGGCATAAACAGGAGCAGCTGTCAGAGAACATTAGTGCTCACTGTGACCAACCCCACAGACTGGAAACTCCTGGGCCACATCCCACAAAATCCCAACTGATCCCAAGTAACGCAACCTGATTTTTCTTTGTGTCTCTTGGCCTTTCTGTTGTGTTGAGCCCCTTGTCCTTGCTTGCAAGTAATTTTTGATAATCAGAAATACCATCTCAGAGGTGAGGATATATCCAGATGTTTCAGACCATCCTCAGGCTGCAGGAGAAGCAAAATGTGGTCATTGGAATTTGTCAGACAATGTCACCTCCACACAGCCTGATGAGCAGCTCAGGAGCAAATCCCAAGGAAGGCAGGGATGCACAGCACCTGCTGCAGTGTCACAGGGTCTAAAAAAACTGCTTTTAAGGATAAATAGGGTGGCAAGAGGTGCCAAAATGATCTTCAGAAGAGGTAATTTTGAAAATTTGATATTATATACATAGATATATATATAAAAATACATGTTGAGTTTACTTTCTTCTTCCCCATTTGTAGTTGCTCATACTTGCTTATTGTGTGTACCTGGGTGCTGGGCTAGGACAGAACAGTTGGTGGGAGGGGGGTCACTAACTGGGTCTGAGGATGTTGTAGGCAACAAACAGAACATTTTCCTTTCCAGTTTCTCAGCCAGATGCCCTCAAACCCATCACCTGGGCAGAGGTGTACATCTGTGTGTGTCTCCACTGCAGTTACAGTGAGGAAAAAAAGAAAGTGGCATTATTTTTCTTTTTTTCCAAAATGGAATACACAGTAAATATTTCAGAACCCTATAAATAAAAGTGGTTGATCTGATCTCTTAAAAACATATTCCCCTTTGGGCTCTGACTAAGTGTGAGAAAGTTCAGCCTGAGAAGGAATTTATTTGGAAAAGCAGTCAAAGGTTAGGAGCAGGGATGTGGGCTGGAATATGCCTTGCAAATGTTAACTGTGGAGGCATAGTGCTAATGCCTTGCATGTGCAAAAACATTTGGAGGGTTGTGAATTTAAACCATGAAATTAATATAGTCAAAATTAAGGTTTTCTTGCCCACACCTTACTCATACAGGATATGGTGTTTGTAATGTTCTGACAGGGATGGGAAGATATGGAGGTGGTTTGCTGGTGTTAATTTATGGTTAAGGAAGAACCTTTAGCATCTGTGTTTCTTGATTAATTTAAATGTTCAGATTTGCAACCTAAATGTTTCCTTTAAGTAAACTTAACTTTTGATTTCTTTTACTTTTTCTGGGGGGTAGCAGAGCAAAGCCCAGGAAGTTGCCTTGTTGTGCTTACTGACACCTTCCCCAGTGACAAGTGTGATACAGTGAATGCTGTGTGTGCACACCCACGTGCAGCCACCACGGTGACCCATGAATCGTTTACAACTGCCTGATTCATTCTCCCAATGCTCTTATTTAATAATTCTCCTGCTCCTTGGGGAGAGCTGTAAAAATGGATTCTATTATCCTAATGTGTTTGCATTTTAAGTAGGTAAAGTCTCTTTAGATTCCCATTTGCCAAACAAGGTGATGAATATGTTCATCTTCACATGTAAGTGACCAATGGGCTGAGACCAAGGATGATAAATTTCAGTGTGGGAGGAGGAATTAAGAATATAATAAGAAACCTGAACAGCAAACCAACCCATACACCTTCAGTATTTTGTATTTATACTATCAGTAGTTTCACTCCTAAGGATCCTCATAACCAGAAAGGCAGAGGAATACAGGGATCACCTTCCCAACACCTTTTCCTTTCAGCATAAGCAGAAGGGTTGGTGTTCTTGATTGCCTCGCACGATGGTGGAGAGGAGGGTCCTGTATCCCCCTGGCTTAATTTAATTTCATTTTGTTCCTTAAGAGGTTTTATGGAGTCAGGATCTCTTCTTCAATGCTGCTCAGTCATTTAACTAGCACTTTTCCTTTCCACTTTGGAAACCAGACAGTGATAATCCATGTGAGTTCCCATAGGGAAATCACAGTAAGAACAGAATTTCTAGTCGTGGACAAATTAGTAGGAAAAAGTCAGGATGAGGTTTGCTTTTCTTTTATGAAACTCTCAGTGCTACATCATTTAATCCAAGCAGTTGTGAGACAGATGAGTGGTGTGTTCCCAGCCAAACCATTTTTACTCCAGAAGGGGCTTTAAAATAAAATGGCCTTTATTGTGTGTTCTGCAGAACTCCACAGTGTGGGCTGAGTGGAGTTTTTCACTTGAGATGGAGCTTCAGATCCTTCTTGATAGAGAAGATAAATCTTCCCTCATTTACAGGTTATTGAGGTTCAAGTACACCTATTTTTTTAATTGTGCTAGGTGAGGTAGTTCATTGTCAAATTGCTGGGAGTAGCACCTTAAGACACTCATTAGACCATTCTTTATCTTACTCTTATTTACACTTTGAATTTACAAAAAAAAAGTATCCAACCCTGCCCTAAAATGACACCAGAATGAGGCAGGATGAGACACGATCTGCTTGCGTTGTTACATTGTCTGATGTGTCTGAATTTTGTCATGAAGCCTCAATATCCTGCTTCATGATGCTGATTTGGGGGATAATTGTAAAATATTAATATATTTGCTTTAAATGGCTGATATTTGCTGTCTGTTTGGGTTCAACTAGAGCATACTTTTAACTGAGGGAGAAGGAAGTTCTTTGATGTGTAACATCCTGAGAACGTCTTTTGTCTCTCAAGATTCAGAGAGCAATGTCCAAAATGCCTTTTCCCCAAAACATTAAAAAAAAAATAGAGTTTGTGACCATTAGACTATTCTGAATAAGGGTTCTTTCTCCCCAAAATTAAATCAGGATATTCCCCTCTGCAGGGAAATTCCTGGTAGTCTGGCATCAAGTTTCCAAACCGGGTGGGATTGCATCCAGTCCTGGATGGTGTGCATTGAAATCTCCATGGGGATACATTCAACTGACACATGGTTTTGATAAAGTATCACAGAATTTAGAGATTTCTCTGGCCATCAACTTAAAAGCTTAAAAATTGCTGTGAGGTGAGATCAGCCCTGTAGCTCTTGACTGCACCTGGAGCAGCTCTTCTCAGGAGCTGGAATGGCCCTGGAATCCTTCATGGAGAAGCCAAGCACAAGCCTGTGGCTCCATGCCCTCTCACCTGTCATCTGGCACCTTGCCAGCTGGAAGGCAAGCCAGCATCTTGCACCAATTTTTGGGTCATTTCAGGGGATTTGACCCCTCTGTGTGATGGTTTGAGATTATTCCTGGCTTGGCAGTTTGCATCCCAAGGACCCCCCTGTGTGAAGCATGGGAAGCACTGTGTTAATCCAGTGTGTTCCTCGATGTCTCCTGTGTTCCTGACAGAGGCCAAATACTTGTGGGAAGGAAGTAAATTATTGTGAAATGAGTGATCTTGGAATAGTTTGCCCACAGGGAAGATTTTTTCCCTTACCCCCACTTAGGATCTGGCTTGTGCCTTTGTGTGCGAGGGTTTCTGTCCTTTCCAGAATTCTAGATTTTATTATGATTTAATCCTTACTAGTGTAACTCTGGGTACTTTAATCCTCTTAAGGGTTTGCTGCTGACTTTGGGCTCAGTCCTGCTCCCTTTTCAAGGAATTTTGCCATTAGACACCTTTAAGTTGAGTTCTGATGTAAATTGAAGCTGATTTTACTGGCAACTCTGTCCCTGGCTGTAAAGTGCAGCTGTAAAGCTGTAACCTGTGTGCAAGGCATAGTTCCAGTGGGGAGGAGAAGGAGGTCTGTGGTCCTGTCTGCAGCCCTCATTCTGCCTCTCCTCACTGCCAGTCTGGAAGGAATCCTCAAAGGCTCAGGTCAAAGGGATTGTCTGTGAGCCTGCGCGGGGAATGTCCTGACAGCTTAGGAAGCCATAAATGTGTTCCTTTCCATCTAGGTGCCCCTCTGGCTGCGGAAAGGGAGAAGAAGCCTCTCTCCAGAGCTGTCTTTGTGCTGCCCTGGGTGGAATCCACTGAAACAAGTGAGGGTCCCAGATGTTTTGTTTTTCTGCCTGATGTGTTGTAAGGAAGCAGTAGCTGCACTCTGGGTCTTCTGGGGAGGCTGCTCAGGTAGAGTGTGTCCTGGACACAGCTTGGAAAGGTGTTTCCCAGTGGGAAGCATGCAGCATGTGCCTCAGAAAATGCCATCCTTTCCTGTTTCTTTGCATCAGGTGGATTAGTCATGGGGACTGGCTGTTCCTGAAGAGTGCTGGTGTTGCTCATGGTTCCTTCCAGTGAGGTAGATATCCCAGGAAAGGTGATGCTTTTTCTAGGTACTGCCACACAGCCATTCCCCAGCTCCAGCCCTCTGGGTTTGTCACCAGCAGGACTTGAGCATCTGCCAGCAGATTTTCAGGACACAAGGAGTGTGAAACTGAGGATCAAAGCATGTCATGGACTGTCCTGTGACCCACTGGCCAATGCTGGAGGGATGCTGCTGATCCTTTGTGGTCACTTAAGCCCGATTCAGAAAGCCTTTCTGGGGGCAGAAACATCACAGCCTCAAATAGAGAGGTGACATAAATGCATTGCAGCTGTAAGAAATCCAGCCCCTCCCCTTTAAAAGCTGCTGCTGGACTTCATGTTCGGGAAACCTTGTTTGCCCAGGTGAACGAGGAATGTGGAATTGTCATAGAATGTATGATTTAGAATAGAATTCCTGATGTTGGGTGCTTCCTTTGCCATTTCCAAACCTGCTGGTGCAAAGGGGCCACCCTGACTATGGAGCAGGACAAGCAGTGCTGTCCAGACTGCCCTCTTCTAACTTTCCTGCTTTTATCTTGACTGGGACCTGCAGCACTTCTGGATGTTTGGAAGAATTCTGCAGGGTGTCGTGATCTGTTTACATTCAGCACTTTTGCCCTTCCACATGTGGAGGCTGTCCCTGCTAGACAGCTGTTCCTGCAGTGCTCTGCAAGAGTGGGATTGATAGGATTCCAGGGTATCTGCAGAGTGCCACTTGCTCAGAGAGCTCCTCTATCAAGTACCTTCTGTGGCTTCTGCCATTTGAAAGCTCAGTGTGAATTCTGGGCCAGGTGAAAATTGTTCTTCACCTTGGATAAGTCCTTGAGGAGCTCCTGCAGCTGCTGTGGGAAGAGCCCATCGTTCGGGACCCTTCATGGGCTGTGCTGTCAGCACTGGAGGGATGCCAGCTGGATGGGACTGTTTCCAGTCTGGGTTTCTGGGATGCTGTGCAGAGCTCTTGGAGCCCAGTGGGACCCAGTTTGTACCCAGCTTCTGTGGTATTCCTGCACTTAGGAGGGCAGGTTAAATGATCTGTATTTCTAGCAATATTTTTAGTGATACAGAGCTCCTGACCTTTCAACACATTTCTCATTGCTCCTGTTCCCTTCCTGGGTTTCTAAACCAAAATCCACTGAGGCCAAGTGCCCTAAGGAAAGAAGTGTCTTGTTCTGGCTGCCACTGCTGGGCATGTGTTCTCTGCCCTCTCTTTCCTGCCAAAATGAAATATGTACTTCCTTCTCTGTGGAATATTTGAATCAAACCAACAAAAATTCTCCAAATCTTCAATGCAGGATCAGGGAAGAGAGCTGAACTCAGCCCCAGAGCAGGGGGTTCAGCAGGTCCCAGTGAGTGCTGGACGCACCATGGGAGCAGCCCCTGGAGATGGGAGAGAAGAGCAGCACATTCTCTCTCTTTTATTGGGGTCCACTTGCAAGCAGAGGGGTCAAAACTGCTTTCAGGCCCTGAGTAGTTGTTTCCTGGGGTACTTGAAAAACCTGCCCATTTGCCATCTGAGTGTGTCAGTCCTTTGTAGGTGAGGAGCTGTCTTGTAACAAGGCTGGGCCTTGCCTTTTCTACTACTAGCAAGATGAGGTGCTCTATTTCAGCCTGTGTATTAAAGATTAATTGTGAGCTGACTAAATAAGTACAGCTGGTACTCACTAGACCTCTCTCTGGAACCCCTGCTCCTGTTGGAAAGGCTCCTGAGCATGAAGGAGAGTGATACTTGCTGGAGTCTGGGGTTTGACCAGATGTCTTTGGAGCATTTTGAAAGTCTATGTTTGCAGCAGGATGATTGCTCAGCTGGCAGCAAGGATGTGAATACCAGTAAGGGCCAGCACTGAGCCCATGTGCTGGTGGGCTGAATGTCCTTTCCTGCCCTAATAGTGCCTGGTGGTGTGGTTGTGCCTTAATGTCTCCCTGATAACAGCAGAGAGTTTGAATCTGGGCAAACGTGCCTAGCTAGTGTTAGTTTGGCTCCGTCTGGATCCATCTCTCCAGAGGTTTAGGGATGGGTTTCAGTGTGGGTTTGCAGCCACACCTGAGCACCTGGAGTCCCTTGCAGCTCTTCCCATGGCAAACTAGATTACATGTACTGGATATCGTGCCCCAGCTGGATACCCTGGGGTAGGAGTTATAACCCACAGCAGGACACTGCCCTGGAACAGGTTCCCTGTGATCACAGCCTGACAGACAGAGCTCAAGAAGCGCTTGGACAATGCTCTGAGATTGTTGGGGTGTCTGATCCTTGTGGGTCCCTTCCAACCCAGGAGATTCTGTGATTCTGAATGGTACCGCAGGGCCAGTTCTGCCCAGGGAGTTTCTTGCTGAGAAAGTTGCTGCTAGGGTCAGCCCTGGACGTGTTCGAAGGCTGTCAGCAGAGATGGCTTTATTGGGTGAGGAGAGGAGGTGTGGCACTTGGGAGCAGTCTGAAGAGGGACTGTTGTTCGGAGAGGTAAAGCTTGGCTGCACAAGGGCAGCTCTCGGTACTTTGTGAATTCTCTGTAAAACTCCTGTCTCTGAGGCTGGGCGCTGTTTGCTGGGTGCTCTCTCCTACAGAGCCCAGGAGATCAGTGGCAAGCTGGACCAGCTGGAACAAATTCTTACTTCCCTGTAATCGCTGGAGATCCTTCTGCCTGCAGGGACAGTCCCCTAACAACACAAACAAACCCCAGTTCTCTCGGGCTGTGCTGTTACAGTTGTTGCCATGTTCCCTGCACTGCCCAGGGAAGAAGACCCCACACCCAGCATGGGCTCTGCTGGGGACAGTGAGATCCCCCTGTGTGACAGGGACCACAGGTAGCCGTGCCCGGCCCTGTGAAATGGTGTGTTAGTTAGTTTTCTTCTGTTTTAACAAGTCTCCTTATTTGCTGAGCTCTTTTCTTCCAAACTAAGGCTATAATAGTTTTTGTTCTCTGAATGTGAAAGTGCCTGGTCTTTGGGACTCTTTCAAGACTTAATCTTCAGTTGGTCCTGCACAGTTCATTGCACTTCAAAAAGGAGGTTGGTTTCTTGGTTTGAGGACACCCATCGAGGTGGGACTGATTGCTGTTGCCACGTTAGGAATTTTCTCTGCTACTTGACTCTGCTAATTGACTGGGTGTTTTGCAGCAGCTACACAGATTCTCAGCAGCAATCATTAGATCTTCTTCATTGTGGGAGAGGGCCCAGGGTAGAGGGAGACCCTCAGCACTGTTGTGTGACCACGGAAGGAGCCTGCACAAGATCACATAATGAAACAAACACAGTTAAATGTGACTCACCAGTGCTTTTGCCACTGGAATGTTCTCACAGGTGTGATCTGCTGCTCCTCCTCCTCTCCCGTGAGCCATGCACTGTCTCTTTCTCCTTGCTTGTCCAGCCTAGACTTCTTAAAACCTCTTAACTCTAGGTTAGCACTGCTGTGCTCTGATTAAGATACAAATATTTTTTAGTCACAGAGGTAAAGTTCCAGTGCCCAGCTGTTTAACACCTTTTAGATTTGGCATTTTCCTCTGCTAGATCATCATAGCTTCTACAGCCACTCTGAATAAAGGGTGACAGTATCCTGACAGTATCCTGATCCTGTGATCCTTTATTTAGTGCTGAGCCCAATGTCCTGCTGGACTGAGTGGTGAACCCAAGTGAGTGATTACACTGTACCAATATATCTGAGCTTAAAATATGGAGTAATTTTAAAAGTAAAGTGATGGAGAAGTAAAATAAAAACTTACTTAATGTGCACAGTCTGGTGTGTTTGAACACAGCATGGAAGAGGTAAAAACAAGGCTTTAACTTTGCTGATAGTAGGGATACATGGATACAGCTACACTGCTGCAGGGGAGCTTACTCCTGCAGAGGAATGGCAGGTCCTCTGTGGAGCCCTGGGAGATGCTGCCTGCACTCCTTGCTCCTGCTGGGAAGAAAAACATGTTGGTTCCAAGATCCTTTGTGGCTGTACAAACTGATGCGTTTCACTGTGTTTGCCGTGGGCTTTATGATGTTTGCCACTTTGCTATGGGCTCATAGCACCAAGCCATCGGCTGCTGGGGTCGTCTGACAGGTGGGGTGACTGCTCAGGGAGGTCAGTCTGTACCCCAGGGTGTCAGGCAGCAGAGGGGGAAACACCCCACCAAGCTGACCAGGGAAATCCCCCTCTTACACGGATGTGATAGCTGAGCTAAAGACACTGATCCCCATTCAGAACAAACCAGATTCATAAACACTTGGAGCTGTTTTGTCTCTCTCTGCCCCACACAGCTGTGGTGAAGGGTTGGTTGTTGCTGGGATGAAGTGATGGGGTGTAGGGAACAAACGTATATGAAACGAAGCTTCATCAGTCCTCCCTTCACTGAGCACCTGACTGTCCTGCGTGCCTTGGATTGTTGGCTCTCCTGGCTTTGTTGGTTCTAACAGGATCCTGGGTGCAGTTAGGGATCAGTAAACAGCAGCAGTGAGAACTAGGTGTGTGCTCCCACCCAGTCCATGTTAGAGTTGGTCTATTAAGGCTTTGGTTGCTCAGCTCATACATTGACTCTGTGTTTAGTTCTGCCCCTTTGTCCCCATCCTGACCAGCACCTGCTTGTCCCTGAACTTGCTGAGCCCTGAACTTCCAAAGGAGATGCCAGCAGGGCCTGCTGCCCTGCATCCTCATTGCTGTGAGGTCTGGGGACTCTGCCCTGGAGAGCAGAGCTGTGTGAAGAGGAAATGAATCAGAATATGCCCCAAACTGTACAGTGTGGGGCAGGGGGGCTGGTGTGAGGCAGTGGTTGTCTGTGTGCCTTAGAGACCTGACAGAGCACGTGGGATGTGTCAGTGCATGGGGGTGTCTGATTGAGTAGTGT
Organism: Melanocharis versteri; assembly: GCA_013397845.1. Taxonomy (NCBI): domain Eukaryota; kingdom Metazoa; phylum Chordata; class Aves; order Passeriformes; family Melanocharitidae; genus Melanocharis; species Melanocharis versteri. The sequence goes on along the minus strand of VZTG01002584.1, from coordinate 174,708 downwards.
GGTTACAGTGCTTGCCTTTCACCTCAGAGTTTCTAAACTGATCTGTTTTCTTCTTCCTACAGACAATTTTAGGTACACGTGTGACATTTGTGGGAAAAAATATAAATACTATAGCTGCTTCCAAGAGCACAGAGACCTACATGCCGTGGATGGTGAGTAATGTTTTGACACTCAGACACCTGAACTAAGCTGAGAAGTCTTTGGGGAAGCAGAATGTGGTTCTGCAGGAGCGTGTGGCCTGTGGTGTGCAGGACGTGGCACTGCACAGGTGGCCTGGCTTTGCCATGGAGACACAACCTACACGCACTGCAGGAAGGAGTTTGCTATGCCTGATTCTCTCTGTGTGCATCAAAACAACACCTGTGCTGGGACCTGTGGACCTTGCAATGTGTCTGCAGTGAGGTTCATGGTTAGGATGGAGATCCTGGGACTGAGTGCCTCAAGGTAAATGGTCAGCCTGATTATTTGCTGGGAAGGAGTTGGTTGCTTTTTGATTTCTGAATTTACGAGTTGGTTCCCAATATACTTCTCTGTGAAGTATTTCAGATTTCAGAGTTGGGAAATGTTTCATTCTTGTTAATAACCGTGGTAGTGAACTGATGAAGTTGTCAGTGGCCCTTAAAGGCCAGTTTTTCCTCTGTGACTGTAGATGTGGCTTGGGCTGGTGACACCTGGACAGAAGGAGACACCCACTACCAGAAGCAGTGTTTCTTTATTCTGCACTGGGGGAAATGAAGTACCAACATGCTGGCTTGCCCCCTGCTTTCTGAACATCTAAAGCTCCTCACCTCAGAGCCCACAGATACTCCAGGCCCTCCCTGTGTGTTCTGCAAGCCTGTCAGTACTGCTCCTCACTTGGCCAAGGAGAGTTCTAGAAAGAGGCTGCTTGGAGAGCAGCAGGTTTTCAATGGCTGGGCTGTCTCAGAAAAGCAAGTGGTTTTTCACCATACATGGTTGTCCAAAAATGACAGTTGTGTTTACCTGGAACTTGTGGGCATTTGAACCTTGCTCTAAGGACAGCCAGTGTTCTCCTGCAGGGCACCACTGCCAGCTCCCTCCCTCCTCTGGGGAGCCAGAAGGAAATGAGTGGCACTGCCAGTCACTGTGAGGGGACCGTGGCTGCTTCAGTCAGAAATGTCTCAGGGAGCTCTGCCAAGGGCCACGAGAGGGCTTGGAAACGACTCTGTGTCTGTGCAAGGACTGTCCCTGCTCCTCCCTGGGGCTGGTGTGTTCCAGCACACGCAGGGGTGAGGCAGCTGTGCACCTGAACTTCACCTGGGGCCGTGTCAGGGTCAGAACAAAGGCCTTGAGCATCTGTGTGTATTAGGGCTGGGCATGCTCAACCAGGTCCTGTGAGGATGCTGCTGGGAAGAGGAGGGACTGGGGCACAAAGCCTGGTTTATTCAGTGGGGCTGAAATATGCTGCAGCAGTATGTGAAATGCAGGAGGAAAACAAGACCATTTAAGAGGATTTAATTTCTGTTTTGTTTCTTCCCCTCCTTCTTCTATTCTGTGTTAGTTTTTAGTGTGGAAGGGGCCCCAGAAAACCGGGCAGGTAAGCTGAGCTCCTTTGTGTGCTTTATTTCACAAACCTTTTCAAGCATTCAGTGGTTCAGACACAGCAGGTCGATTCTGAACTTGTAAGAGTCAAAGGAGTTTTGTCAGGGATTGCAGTGGGACAGGGAGCATCCTCTCTCCCTCCCCGGTGTCTACAGCCAGTAGGTTGATGCCCAGCCCTAGCAGATACCAGGCTTTTGTTGCACATACACTTGGTCAGGCTTCAAAAAATAAAAACCCAGCTGTTTCATGTCTTTGGTGATCTAGTAAATTGTTCAAGGCATAAACCAAATTCTTCTCTAAAGTGGGGTGGGTTGTGATTTGCTGTTAGCTGCGCTGTTAGCTGGTAGAAGTCCCAGGTCAGTATTTGTTAGGTGGCTTGCCTGCAGACTGCATTGCTGTGCCCACTGTCAGCCAGTACAGCAGCATTAGAGGGGAGATTCCCTGGAAGAAAATCAGGAAATACGGATCAGACTTTGCAATGAGTTCATTCAGTTTTTCTCTGTATTTTTTAAACATTAAAACCTGCAAGGCCTGTTAGTGGGCTGGGAGCAGGGGTAATCCTGGGGCACCTGAGGAGGAGGGACAAGTCAGACAGAGGGGTCACTGGTTTATAATTCCTGTCTTCCAATCCTGTTACAGATGGAAATATGATTACAGGTGCAGGAGCATTCAGTGCCCATGCAGCTGTAGAAGGCAAAGCTGAGGTGTTGTCAGCTGTCCTCTGGTTCTGTTCTCTTGCAGACCCCTACGACCAGGCCGTCATCGCCGCCGACGAGGTGAAGGAGGAGGAGCCCGAACCCTTCCAGAAGATTGGGCCAAGTAAGAGTTATTGTGGTTTCAAATAAAAGAGTAAGCACAGGGGATCACACCTGCCTTTGGCTGGAGTACTTCTAGAAAAAGCAGGAAGCACTGCATTACACAGAGGGGTTGGGATTTGGGTGCTCACAGATATGTTCAGGTTCAAAGGAACATCAAACAGCAACAGCCCTGGCCCTAGGAACTGCAGCTTTGTGATGTGTTCTGCTGAAGAGCTCTGCAAAGAGAAGGGGAAGGGAGTTCAGGGGTAAAGCAATCTAACAGGGATGAGAGAGGGCTTGAAGGTGCGCTGAGAGCTGGCAGATGATTCATTCACACTGCCTTTGTGGTGGGTCCTCAAACAGAGCAGAGGGAAACAGAGAGAACACCAGGTTTTGCCAGAGCATTTCTCTGAATTGTCCATTTTGGAAACAATTGATTATCCTTGGATTTTCCTTTAGCTTGCAGCTTGCTGCCAGTTCTATTCTCCCAGCACTGGCAAGAGAAGGAGGTGTCAGTGTGTGGGTACACTCCACTATTTCCAGTATCCCCAGAGCAGGAATGAGCACAGTTCCTCCAGAAAAGCCCCTTCTCCTGCAAGAGAACTCCACAATCCCAATGTAAAAGTTCTCTAATACTTGAACTTGACTGTTCGTTTCCTGGTTTGACTGTTCCTGTTGTCCACACATCCCAGACTTTCTGTAACCAGAGGACAAAACTGTGCCATCTGTAACACAGATTTTAGAACTGGATTTTCTCCCTTGTTTTGCATGCTTACTTGCTGTAGTTTTGCAGCTTGTCCAGTTCTACTGGACTCTTTATGCATGGTCCATCCCTCTGTTTTGAACTGTTTCCTTTCTTGGGAAAAGGATGTGTGGATTACAGGGCAGGCGAGTTCCACATGCATGAGGAGTGTTTGTGTCACCTGGCCAGTTTCTCTGTAAAGAAACAGGAAGGTTGTGTGAGGGGAAGCGAGAGATTGTGTGAGGGGGCTGCCCTCCTTCCTGACCTTTGTCTTTGTTTCCTTTCCCAGAAACTGGCAATTACACCTGTGAGTTCTGTGGCAAGCAGTACAAGTACTACACTCCCTACCAAGAGCACGTGGCTCTGCACGCCCCCATCAGTGAGTATCTGCTGCAGGGCTGGCCTGGTGCTGACTGGCACCTCCAGGGGCTGTGGGGAGCACCAGGCTGGCAGGAGACGCTTCACTCTTGGGGATCCTTCCACTGGAGCTTGTGGGATTGCAGCGGGCAGGACATGGATCATGTGCTGACCAGGGCACTGTAAAGCTGAGCTGGGATCCCCTCTCACAGGGCCACTGTTAGGTCTGGAATGTCACTGAGCTCCTACCCCAGTCCATGGAATTCTATACATGTTCCTTTTGGAGTTGATGGTTTAGGCTCTTGTTTACAACTGAAGTGATGCACAACATTTTTATACTCCCCTAAATAATAACTGAACATACATGTTAGGGAAGAAGCATCTTTCTTATGACCTTCTGGGAAATTATTTCAAGCAGTGAGTTAAAACTGAGTTTCAAAATCATTTAAATTACCTCAGCAGCTTGCTACTAAATCACACTCAATAAATGATTTATTTCAAGGGCAAGGCAGTTGGCAGCGAACTGCACAACACTGTGATCTGCACTCCCCACACAGAGGGGAGGCTTTAATGAGCAGTTCAGTGTAATTCCATGCAAAATTTGGCTAAACATGTTGAGAGAAATTTTTGCTGCATGCTGGATTTGAGTACTTTAAAAGTCTGCAGAGAAGTTCGTTACAGCTGAACTTCCTGCTCCCTTGCCAGCGCTGCCCTGAGCTATGCTGCGTGCCCGGGGTGTCCTCCAGGGTCTGGAATGAGGGAGGGGAGGGATGAGCTGAGCTCAGCAGCCTGCAGCCGCAGCCGGCAGGGGGCGCTTCCACCCGAAAAATCACCTGGAATCGGGTTTTTGAGGAATTATCATGAGGCACCCTTGGGTTTATGGGAACATTGTCCGCCAGACTGTCACTTTTAAGGTTTGGTGGCTCTTGACAGCTGCCATGCAGGTTCTCTGAAGCTTGGATGTGGACCAGGATCACGGTAGAAGATGCAAGGCATAAAATACATGTCCAGTGTCATCATCACAAAGTTAATCTTGTTGTCTGCCATCTGCTGAAGGAGCTGCCCCAGTGCTTATGATTGCACACATTACAGTTATTCCTATGGTCCCCTGCCCCGGGAAGCTCCACCTCTTCACTGAGGTGTTTTCAGCCCTCAGCAAAGCCACTGGTGACCAGCAGTGGGTCTATGTCCTGCCCATGGAGGGGCCCTTGGACAGCAGGGCTCTGGGGTCTCTGCTCCCCCTGCAGAGAGCTCAGGAGCAGTGTGCTGTGAGCACTGGGGCCTTGCTTGGCTCTAGCTAGTTCTGACCCTCCCAGTGCTTCCCATTTCAGGGGGCTTTATTGCCACTGATGTCTTTCCACCTTCCCAGCCATTTGTAGTAATAGCTGAGCTGCTGGTTCCAGTCCAGGCTGTCCAGCAGAAAAGAAACCCAGCTGTGTTTCCCTGGGAGGGGTGTGCCTGCAGCGGGCCCTGCAGTTCCAGTGACCCCGACAGGCCCTGCCCCTCTCCTGGCAGGGGCAGCTCAGGCTCCTGCCTGATGCTGTGTGGCTCCTGGGAGCCAGTTCTGGAGGAGGAGGCATGTTCTGAGTGCTGGGCTTGAAGCCATTCTTGCACCGTGGTTTCTGCAGCAAAAGAAAAGAAGCTGCCCCTGCTGCTGGTTAGGTCAGCAGTCTCTGAGCTGTGCAGATGGGTTTCCAGTCCTTTCAAGTATCTTTAACTATGAAGACACTTAAGATCAGATCAAGATAGTATTTTCATAAGGTTTAACCCCCTCCCCATAAACTTTTCTTTTTCCTTTTTTTTTTAACCTTTTTTCTTCCTCTCCTAGTTCCCATGACCAGTAAGATTTATGATTTACAATGACAAGCCACTAACCCTGATGAGGATACAGGAGAGGGCATGATGAGCTCCCAAGGCAGGCTGGCCAGTACATCCTCACTTTTTTCTACTGCTCAGACTCTGCTCTTCCCAAAATCCAAGGTCCTGTGAGGCAGCTGTTAACACCTGACTTTTGAAAAGCACAGCTGACTTTTCTTGGGTCCTTGCAGTCAGAAGAAGTAGAGCTGAGACTGTGTCTTTACCCTGGTCTCATTCTTCTGGTTATAAAGGCAAATGCTGAAAATTTAGTCATAATGGGAATGGGTGAGGAAAGCCCTTCAGCATCACCAGTTCAGCTTTCTGGGTCTCTGCTTGAGTGCAAATTTCCCTTCCAGAGCCTGTGTTTCTGGTTTTCAATCATAAGGAATAAAAAGTCATTGAAAATGGGTAAAACAAGGAATGATACCCTGCAGCTTCAGTAGCATCTTGCAGGATAATTTCAGGTCAGTGCTGCTGGATAGCTGCTGTCTGGAAAAGAGCTCTGCCGTGGGGTTCTCTGGAATTGTTAATGCCAAATGTCTCCTTTGAAAGTTCCCTTTTTTGAGTGAGGAGTAGGGACTTTTTCATAAGATTAGAACTGGGCTATGACTCTTTAAAAATAATATTCTTATGCTGTTTCTGTCAACATATTCACTCTTTCAAAGAAGGCTGTCAGAGGCCGTTTCCAAAAAAAAAAAAAGTGGATTGTAGGCAGATTCATTGTCCCAGTTTTACAAACATTTCTGAATGGAGATTCATGGGGGAGGGTTGGGAGATGTTTCTGTCCTCCTTCAGGCTCTGGCTGCTCTGTAAGATGGAGCTGATTGAACCACGTTTGCTGGGGCTGGGCTGTTGGGGTTGCTCAGAAGGATGGAGAGAGACTGTTTAGGGCATAAAGTGACATAACAGGGGGAATGGCTTCACACACTGTTAGAGGATGGGGTTAGATGGGATTTTGGGAAGAAATTACGAATATCCAGTTAGGAATTGGGTGATGAGGCCCTGGCACGGGGTGCCCAGAGAAGCTGTGGCTGCCCCTGGATCCCTGGCAGTGTCCTAGGCCAGGTTGGACAGGGCTTGGAGCAGCCTGGGATAGTGGAAGGTGTTCCTGCCCATGGCAGCGGGGTTAACAAGATGATCTTTATGGTCCCTTCCAACCCAAAGCAATCTGGGATTCTGTGGCTCTGTAATGAGTTTGCAGTGCAGAGAAAACCTGGGGCACTGGGGATGTGAACAGGCTATAAATCCACCAGGGGTGGGACTGAGCTTGGTGAATCAGGCTCACCTCTGCCTGGTACCTGCAGATACGGCCTCAGACTCCCAGGTCATGGAAGTATGGGGAGAGAGCAGTAAAACCAGCCCAGCTCTCCATGGCTCTGCTTCCAGGATGGAAATCCAAAGTGATGTCTGAGCCCTGAGAGCGCTCAGAGCTCTGAAAGGCCCTGAGCAGCCCCACATGGGGCTGTGCCCACAGCCACACTCCTGCTCCAGCCCAGCTCTGGGCCACACACCCTGCCTGAGCTGCTCTGTAGGATGGTGGTCTCAGCTCAGTTGTGGACATGCCTGTGCCTGGCTGTGGCTTCCATGGGTCTATACCCCAACCCCCAACTGCATTCCCAGATAGATATCGACCCTGTCTGGGCACCCCGAGGATCACTGGCCCTGGTTAACCTCACCAGAGCTGATCCTGCTGCTGCCCTGTGGATTGACTTGCCAGCCTGACCACACACCTGTTTCATTGCCATGAACTTCCTGAAGATCTGGACTCGTGATTGAAGCTGGCTGTCACCTCTGGGCCTTGCTTACTTCTCTCAGGGTCTGTGGAATGGCCCCTGGCTGTTGAAGACCCTTCCCTGCCATCTCTGGGATCATTCTTGGCTCTACAGGGAGCAGACAGACCTACACCCTCCCTGACATCTGAGATGCTTGAAGTAGTTCATCAAGGCTTGCTGCTCAATTCCTTTCCTTATTGGATTGACACTGGATACAATTTGTTCATTCCAAAGTGTTTAAATGCAGTGTTTCATTAAGGTCGCTGCCATTTTGGTAGTACAACTGCTTTCCACACGGACCCTGCCTAACCAGGAGAAAAACAGCTCCAGATTCCAGTTGGATGGTGTATCTTTGCTTCCTCCTGTTCAATGAGGGAAATCCATGAGTTCAAGTGCTTTGCCCAGTCTGATCCCAGAGTGTTTTAGCAACAGACTACACCATTAAAAATGTGATAGGTTTGAGCAGAGGGGTTTTCCTGTGGGAAGACCTGTTTGCCATAGCCAAGGTGTCTGCTCAGAGTATTGAATTTCAGGCCATTGTTAAGGGATCACTTTCCAACACATTCAGTGAAGACAGTTTTTTCTGCACAGGTGATGGTATAATTCCATCTGAACCATCAAAATGGTTCCCTACTCATCCTGACAAGATCTTTCTAAACAAATACCATACACAAATTATTAACCAGAATTTTTACCTGGAAAAAGTGGTGTTGCTGAGACCATCTGGTCCCTGTTGTGGTGGTGCATCGTGGCAGTGTGTGGATTTGTGTGCCAGATTTTCTCCTTGCTGCCATAGCTTGCCAGACTTGAAGGTCTTCCCAAAACCAGGAAAGCCAGGAGGGACCACTATGATCTCTGGACTGCCTGGAGAAACACATTCTATAGGATTGCCTTGATTGCATTGCACACAGATATGCTTTAGAGAGACATCTAATCTTGCTTTTGAGTGACAGAAAGTACAGCAATCTCATAAGGTAATTATTTTGATGAATTCTTGCCTCCACTAAATTAAAACTAAAATTAGCCAGCTGTAGCTTTCAGACACTGGGTCCTATTTATAACCTTGTCTGCTCAGTGAAGGAGGACTAAGTTGCTGAGTTTCTGTCCTTTCTAGACCTGGCCTAGCCTGCTCTCTAGGCCCTGGTTAAATCACAGGAGTGACTTGTGTTTCCATTGTAAGCTCTGCTGTTCTTGGCCCTTGGTTATCCTCTTGTTTCCTCCTCTGAGTGTTCTCCAGTCTGTTCTCCACCCTTGGGCAGGGCAGGCACCAGCACTGGGTCAGGAAGGATCTGAGAGCTGGCACTGCCTTCCTGATCCCCTTGGAAATTCCTGACTGCTACGTACAGAGCCCCTCAGTGCTTTCAGCCGCAGCGTCGCCCTGGGAGCTGCTGTGCAGCTGTGCTGACCAAGCACAGCAGTGACGGAGCTTTTCCTGCTGCCCGGCTGGAGTCCCCGCTGTTCTCAGCATCACCTGCAGCGTGTGTGTCCTTCAGCACAGCCTGGGCCATCCTGCAGGGCTGCAGCACAAAGCCCTGAGCTGACTGGCTGCAGACCACGCAGTGAGCATTGCTCTCCACATCACTGCAGCTTCCACTGGGACGTGGCTCCGCTGCCTTCTGAGAGGGTTTGAAAAGCTCCACAGCAGCAGTTATGGGGTCACCTGCCCACAGTGCTGTCTCCAGTCTTGCTGCAGATTTTGAGGCAAGAGGTTTTTGTGGCCATTCAGCAACTCAGGATTTTCATTTTTAGAAACACCTTGGCCTCTTCATCAGCCTGATGCTGTGAGTTCCACAGGGAAGGTGACTTCTGGAGTAGAGCAGAGGAGCTGTGTGATGCTCTCTACCTGTGTTGCTCAGCCTTCAGAGGGAATTTGGCATCTGATGAGCTACAGACTGAACATTTTTTTCCCAATGAACTGTTAGCTTCCTCCAGACTGCTAGAACTGATATTCCTTTGCCTGTCTTGCATTGCTGCTCAGACTCTCTCTCTGCCTAGTGTCAGATGGAGCAGCCTTCTCTGTGGGGTCTCAATTTGAAGACATACTGTTTGTTTAATTTGGGAGGAAGAAGAAGAAATTTTAGAGGTCATCATCACATTGAGACTTCTGTCTTCAGGTCCCAGAGCAGTGTCTGGGCTGCAGAGAATATGCAGTGATGCTCTCTGTGTCTGGCACTGAAGAGTTGCTGATGGCTGTTTCTCATGGCATTGATGGGGAATAAAGCAGCCATTGGTGGGAATGGCCCTCATGGGAAGCAGATGATCCACAAGCAGGAAAATTTCATATCTGGCTGCATTTTTGCTGGCAGTTTGTCAGCAGCTGGAGGAGGATTATCCATGGAGATTGAAAGGAAGTATAGAGAGCAAAACAAGCCTCCTGCCTATTTATCTGGCCAGAGTCCAAGCAGAGGAGAAGTATCCTGACCTAATCTGTGAGAAAACCAGTGTAATAATCTGCTGCAGAACTGCACTGATGTGAGGAAATGTCAGCTTGGGACTGTGTGTCGGAGCAAGTGAATCAAAAACCCCGGAATTGCAACCCCCTCTGAATGTACACGCTCCAAGTTGTCAGTGCTGCTGATGACGATGAGAGCCAGTCACAGTCAAGGTCTGTAAAGTCTCCTGGGATTTTGGAAGTGAGTGTCCTGTCCCAGCCTGGGGGACTTATCTCCTCCCCTGTTTCAGAGTCAGGCTGTGGTGCTGCCGTGGCATTCCCCTGAGAGCTGCTCAGGGTGAATGAGTATTTCTCACTTACACTGTGTAGGATGTGCAGGTGCTGCTGTTGTCCCTCCACCTTTAGGCATCCCACAGTATCACGGTAAAATCACTGGTTGGGAGCTGGGGCTGTGGGTTATGTGAACCTTCTTTGTTAGTGATTCTTCATGTCAGATGGTTGGAGTGGGACTGGGGCTTCAGGACTCATATCCAAATTTCTATAGAAGAGGCCCCTTAGGAATGAAGGGAGTTCTTAGACAGTTTCTCTATTTTTGTAATGGTTTATTTAATTCATGTGACCTAGACGAAAGCCTGTCCTCCTGAAGGTGTTTCAGATGACTTTTGGCATTGAAAATTCCTGGTGATCCTCACTGTGTGCTGCAGAGACCAAAATATAGATGCATTCAAGGAGCATATCCCAGTAATACTCAGAATTTCTCCGCATGTCACCAGTCTGGAGATGGGACCAAAGGCCTTTGCTCACTGCCTCCTCATTGCATTCCATTCCATTCCATTCCCAACAGTGCCCTTTCTTTTGTATTTAGTTGAAGAGACAAGGAATGTAGCTGGAGATCACTAGGATTTATTCAAGGCTCAAGAAACAAAGATCTTTCTAAACTTCTTTCTACTCAGAGCTCTGAGTAGTTTGGAAACCTGCTCCCAAAATTCAATCCATAGAAATGGAGGCCAGAGCTGCAGGTGCCCCCAGCCAGGCCGTGGCAATCACACAGTGCTCCTGGATGGATGGGGTGATTCCTGCTGGAGGAGGAGTGGGTTGGTCACGTGGCAGTTAAAGGTGTGGAAGGGAACCAGCGAGCTTCACCTCTGTCCCCTCGGGTGAGGTGGGAGCCCAGCTCTGTCTCACGGGCTCGGTGGATCCGCAGTGGCTCCGTGCAGGGATTGAGGAGCGTGGCTGGCAGACAGCAGCTCCAGCAGGCCCCGCTCTGGGAGCTCCCTGGCTGTGCAGGCACTAGTTCTGAGTGTTCATATCCAGAGTTCTCTCGATCTCCACTCTTCGTGGCAGTGAAGACACAGGCGAGCCAGTCCAGCAAAAAATCTCCGGCGTCCATAAACCGCTGTTCCACCCTCCTGCACCGCACCCCCTCCGGGGTCCCACCCGCATCCCAGTCCCAGATGTTCCGCGCTCCAAATTCCGGATCCCCAGGAAGCAAGGCCATCACAGGTACCAATTGCCTTTCTACCATCAGCTTTCTGAACTGCTTAGTGTCCAGTCCTGCCCTGGGTAGGCTTTTGACCCATCCTGGCCTCAGTCTGCTCCGTCCATGGCTGTCCCAGAAAAGCTGCTTCCAGAAGCAGTGGAGGGGATTAGATCCTTTATAACCTCATGCCAGTGACAAGTTGTTTTTGTTAAACATCATGGTAACCACAAGGTACAAAAGACCCTGTTTCAAATCCTGGTGTCACAAACTGAGGAGAGCTTCCTGACAAGGATTGGTGTAATGGCTTGTCAGGAATGGGGTTTTTGCTTGGTTTTCAGCACTGTTTGGCACTTAGTGTTTGTTTCCCTCAAGGTGATGTTTTCAGGGCTGGGCCTGTGCCTTTGGAAGTGAAATGGAGTACAGGTGTTTTCGCAGTGCTCCATTCCCCACAGGAACCTCCAAGAAATAAACAGCAGAATCAGTATTACAGAACCATTACTGAGGAGTTAGAAAATGCAAGTTAGGATTGATCCTCCCATTGTCCCAGTTCCCTCCTTCCAGACAAGATCAAGCTTAAAAAAAGAAATAAAAAAAAGAAAGCAAAGACTACTGAAAAATAACAGTTAATAAATAGGGTGTGAGACATAGTATGCCATGTGCAGTCAGCTGGGAAGCACTCTTTGAAGTCTGTGGGATTGATGGATAGAGATTCCATCTAGGTGCAGAAGAAGGGCTGGTCAATCAGTTGGTGTTTAAACACCACTAGAATGTCTGGCATGGACAGATGCTGAGTACGAGAGGTGGCTGTGGTGGGAGAGGCCCTGGATGCTGAACAAGGATGAGTTTTGTTGGATAACACGCATCCACAGCTGCCAAGGACTTGGTCCATACAGATAATTTTATTTCACATTCGGAAGGTTCCAATACGAGGAGAGAGAGCAGAGTGAGCTGCCCTCTCAGTGTGGGAAGGGTGCAGTAAGACCAAGCAGGTGCATTAAACCAGATTTTTCTTACTGCCAGACTTGGGGGAGGTTTTGTGGGGGAAGCAAGGGGATGAAGGCAAAACCACCATGCAAATTCTTTACAAATGCCTTTGGAGACCTCCAACTCACTTCCACTTGTGACAAAAGCCAGGACTTGAACCTGGGTCTTTTGGGAGGGGTGGGTTGACCCAAGCCATTTTGTCACCATCTGATTTTCCTGTTACTTAAGGCCTCTTGTTTCTATTATTTATCTGTCAAGTGGCATGGATAGATTATGTCTCCAGTTCTTTTTCAGCCCTGTTTCATGTGTTTCTGTTTCAGTTCATTGGTTACCAAGTTTGCTTGTTCTCCTGAATTTTAGGAGTCAGGAGTGTAGTTGATTGAGAGCTTGAGAAGCCTGCTCGGGACTTGGAAGTGTCCACTGAGGACTGGCTGGGCCAAAATCCACGGGCTGGGCTCTTCCTGCAGTTCAGGTCTCTGGTAGCCCCAAAGCCCACGTGTGTGAGCCACACTGCAGCCCTGGGAGCCTGCAGGGACCCAGGGCCTCCGCCAAGTCCTGACAGCAGTTGTGACTGCAGCAGTGGTCTGCAGGAGTGAAATCATGGTCTGGCACCAGTTTTCAGGAGTCGCCATCACTCCTGAAAGAAAGACTTGTGCCCCCAGCCCTGCCCGGTCTGCAGGCTGAGCCCAGCAGAGCCAGGCCAGGCCATGTCCACGTGAACTCCTCGAGTGACAGTGGGCTCCAGAATGAGAGTGCAGGGCAGGGGCCTGTCCAGCACAGGCCACGCACATTGCTTTGGCCAGTTCATTTTTTTTAATCTCTAGTTTATCCTTTGAGCCACTACAGTAAATCCATTTGCCCGGATATTGCGACCCTGGTGAAGTGAGACAGGAGCTCATTGCACTGTTGAGCTGGTGCTGAGGGACACCAGCCTGAGCAGGGTGGAGGCTCCTGAGCTGGGCTGTGCAGTGATGCTTCAGGACACTGTGGCCACTGCCTGGGGCAGGAAGCACCTGTGCCTGCTGGAGGAGCCCTCCCAGTACAGTTACTGGGAGCTGCCCTGGGCTGTGGCTGGAGTGTGCAGAGCAGCGCCCTGCCAGGAGCAGGGCCGGCCTGCCTGGCCCCGGGGAAGGCTCTGGGAACAAGGGCACTGTTGGGAAGCACAGAGCCAGAGGATCTGCTACAGCTTTTCCAGGCATGGTGGGCAAGCCCTGAGACAAGCCATCAGGCCTCTGCTTCAACATTTCCGGGAGGGTGTTTAGGAAGGGAATGCAGGTGACTGGGAAGCACAAGGAGAGCTGGCACAGTGTTTCTGTAGGTAACACTCTGGTGTGGTGCTCAGGCCCCGAGTTCAGTCTCAGACTGGTCACCTGTACTCACAGGCTTTAAGGGCTGCTTGTTGCCTTAAGGAAGAGTAAGGTAAGGGTTGGGGTTTTTTGCAGGGGAGGAAGCCATGACCCTTCTGGTTCAGTCAGGACTGGTGTTCATGGGCTCCCTAAGAGCCAATCCAGGCCACCTCAGCCAGAAGGCATTCAAGAAAATTACCCACCTGTTATCCCTTCACTGAATCTGGCCCATTTGCCTCCAAAATGAGGTATTTGATCTTTCTGCTGTATTCAGGGTCTGTGATTATGTGGCACAGGAGCATGTCTTGCCTCCTGTCTGCCTGGTTCTGCATCCAGTGCTGACCAGTCACCATCCCTGCTTTGTTCTCCACCCAGCAGAAAGTGCTTTCAGCAGAAGAGTGGAAAGCAAAGCGCAAAACAACTTTGAAGAAACAAACAGCAATTCCCAGAACTCCAGTGGTAAGTGTGATCACCCTTTCCTGCCGCTTCCACGTTCCTCTCCAAGCAGGATTCAGCTGTGCTCAGTGAATGTTGATGGATTATGGGGTACCTTGTTTAAGCTCACAGGCAGCCAGCCCTCCTGGGGTTACTCTCCCTCCTCCCCAGGTTCCTGGCACTCCAGCCCTGTCAAACAGGTGATGTGGGAATCCTGCTGCCAAGGACCAGGTACTTGAGCATAGATTTTTCAGAGGGGAGACAAGATGTGGAGAAAGGATGGATGGAGATCCAGCAGCACTTGTGCTGTGTCTGTCTAGCAGTGCAGTCCTGGTGGAGCAAAGACATTTGCAACCAGCAGAAATTTGAGGACTGCTGTTAGAACAGCAGTTTGCAGGTTACAGTGATGCTGAGTGTGGCAGTTTATTTAAATGTCACTGTAGCCAATGTCCAGTTGTTTGTAGAGTCACTGCCTGGACGTCACAGTGAATCAGATGTGTGTATGTGGGACCAAAATACACGTGCTAGAAGGAATGAAAATCCCCTCCACTTGTGCAGTTTCCTTGCAGTGTTAAGTCCAAGTGGTAGTAACTGAACATAACCAGTGGCCTGGACAATTTTGTTCAGGTCCACCACCTTAGAGTTTTCTCTGTAAGGTTTTTATTCTCTCTGTGTATTGCCCTGCCTTCCAGTGGGCCACTACCATTTTTTATGCTCTCTATTTGGAGCAAAAGTGACAGACCAGATGAAACGTAATTTTGGCATCTTGCTGCAGAGATAAATAAAATGCCAGCAGAAAAGCCTGGCCTCCCTCCATTCCCCATCCAAGAGAAGCAGAATATGTGGTGTTTGCAATGCCTCTGGCTGGAATGGACAGCTAAGAGGTGAGATATCTCCCTGGAGCAGGTTACACAGTGTCTGTTGGGGGCTAGATCTGCCTCAGAATCAAGTAAGGGGCTTTCTGGAACCGTGTTGAAAAGCAGGGATGTGGTGTTGGAAAACCCACGTGTGGCAGCAGAGTGGGTGATGGGGGATGGGGAAAAAATTGTTTGTTGCTAAAATGTTGCATGTTGTGTTTTGGGGAACAATCCTGTACTAATCCATCATTCACCACAATTGCAGCTGGTCATTCGGGGACAGAAAAACCTAAAGAAAAGAGGTGTAAGCAGAACCCATCAGGTGAGCTTGTCTCTGTTTCAGGCCGTTGTACTCCTTAGTCCTGGTCCTGCTGGACAGTCAGGAGTCCTTGGGGCTGCCCAGGCCCTGGTCAGTGAGCCCAGCCTGGCTGTCAGACACGACTCAAGGCAGTGTAGTCAATGACTGCCAGAGTTCCCAGCCTGGCTTGCAGGCCTGGACGTGGCCCTGGCCTCTCAGCAGCTTGTGTCTTGTCTTCTGTGGGTACTGTCAGTGTTTTGAAGGGTTTCCAAGCCCTTAAGTGCACATCTGTAAATGCCAATACACCACTTGGGGCCCTGACTCCTCTGGGGCCCTTGGGAAGCAGCAGCCTGAGATTGTACCTGTTTTATTCCTGTCAAACCTTGTACAGCTAACAAAGGAAGGGCAGAAATATCTTCCTTCCTATCAGACAGCTCATTCCTGAAGCCAGAAAAGCTGCATTGTATACCTGCTGGCTGCTCTTGTCAAGTTTTGCAGGAGGGGAGATGAACCTGTACCATGGGAGAGGGTCCAGGAAGCACTGACAAGAAGCACAAAGAGAGGCTGTACTGAATAATCCAAGACTTCAGCTCTCTCTGAACTATTAAATACTGACCCACTGTTGCTGTGACACATCTCCCAGACTCTCCCTGCCATCTCTTTGTACCAGCTCACATCACACTCATCCTCCTCAACCTGTTTCTTTCTGGACTGTAACATTTAGACCACATGAGTGAAAGTTCACAGCAAAAACCAAAACAAAGCCAGAAATTCTTACAAGCTGAGTAGCAAGTTTCATGTGATTTGCTCATCTTGTTTCCCTGTAAAGGAATGTTTCTGTCTGCACCACATGTAGTGTCAGTTTATTTCAGTGGCTCAGTCGAGGGCCTGGCAGGCTGCAGAGGAGTTGCAAGGTACTCATCTAAACTTTTGCTTGAGACAGGAAACCTGAGGAACTCAAGTGAGCTGCCCAGGACTGGTTTGAGGGGAGTTGGGCTCTGGTTGGAAGCAGTTCCTTTCTGCATTAAGCAGCTGATATGATCCTCAAAGCCAGGCTGGTGCATGGGGATGTATAAAGTTCTTCCCTTTTTCTTTCCTTTATCTATCCTGCTTCCTCTTTTCATCCCCAGCCCTGTTTTCCCCCTTTGGCTCCATTTTTGTGCTGCTTCCTACGTGTCCCATTCAGTGCTCTTTTCCAGCCCTTGCACCAAGCCATTTCTCCTTTTATTCCTTCCAGTTCTCAGAGGTCCCAATGGCCTCATTGACAGCAGCCTGGGTGAGCATCACCAGTCACCATGAGTGTCACTGGTGGTCGTAGAGGCCCTGGAGAGCTCTGTGTGCTCAGGTGTCCAGGCACAGCTGTCTGTAGCTGCCTTTTGGAAGAGCTGACATGTCCTTGCCTCCCCGTGTTCCTTCTTTCCGTGGCTGAGTCTCAGTGGGTGGGACAAACACCATGTGGCTCAGTGTCACATGTGGGGTGGGAGCTCTTGGGTGATTCTGGCGCCGTTGGCTTGTCCTCTCTTGTGCTCCAGCCAGCAGATTTCTCCCAGGCAGGGAAGCAGGTGGTGATAATGTGGTGAGGAATGACAGAAGGACAGATACTTCTGTCCTCCCACTCCCATCTGCTGTTTGCTTGTCACCAAACTGCTGCTGTAAGGAACAGTCACCGGGTTTGGGAGGTAAATGTAGGTCCCAGATGAGCAGCCAAGAGCTGTGTGACTTGGCCTTGTTAAATGCTTGATGGCTCTTGCTCTCTGTGGGTGTGAGTTTTGTATCACAGGCTCAGAGATACCAGATGCAGAGATACCAAAGAGAGCAGCAGGAGTTTTTTAGGCCACCCAGCTGAGGACATTCTGCTTTTTCCGTGTGTCAGCGTCCTGATTGCAGTGGCACAGACCCTTTGGTGTCTGGACGGAGGGGCAGGATGAGCAGAGCAGGGAGGTCAGCAGCTAAAGCCACCTCAAACAGACTGGGGTGCAGTGCTGTAGGGAGTCCTGAGTGGGAGTAAGAATGGAACTAGAATGGAAAATGTTGGATTTCGGATGTCTCTTCCCTATGCACAACCCCAGTCCTTGTCACGGTGAATGCAGGTACCTGGCATCCTGGTACCTGTGTCACCTGGCATCTGGCTGCCCATAAAACAGCAGTTCTGTGCTGCATGGCAAACACTGCTTTGGGGCAGATTTGAGTCCCAGCTTTGTCTCCTCCCAGCAGGGAGATGGGGGATGGAGACAGGGCGTGGGTGAAGGACTTGATCTGTCATCCATGTTATGATTGGAGAGTGTCCTTTGTACTCATGGAAAAAGGTCTCCACAGCCACTTGAACTTGCTTTTTGATGAAACCTGGAAGTTCCACAGTGCTTTAAAAATAGCATCCTACTAAAATGTTCCAACTGCTCCCTTCTGCTGCCTTGGGAGCACAGGCGGCAGAGGTCCCAAGTCACATGGAGCTTCTGTTCATCCACTGCTGAACTAAGGGAGGTCCAGAAAGCAATGCCGTGACCTGATCCTGAAGCATGGAATTGGCTCACTGGGATGAACAGCAGAAGCTGTTATTCCTTAGAGTGCCATAAACCTGCTTTCAAGGGAACCCTCCCTGGTGGGGCTCGTTCTGCCAAGTCTTGACACATGCTGGGGTTTTCTGGTCTAAATTTTCAAGAGGCCACACAATATTTCAAGGCCAGCTTGTGCAATGTAGAAAGCAGTGATGATCAGCCTGAGCATGGGTAGGGAAATCCCCAGAAAGGGGCTGAGCTGAGTGCTGTGTTCCATAGTGAGGGTCACTGCCTTCCTTTTCATCCACGTGTGGTTGGAGAGGAGCCTTCGGCTGGGGCCAGGCCCTGCTCTGGTGCCCTCTGTCACCACAGGGCTCCCAGGCTTTGGGATCTCCCTGGGGTCTCCCTTCTGACTCCAGACGGGGACAATGACCTTCCTCAGGGACAAGAACCATCTCTAACTCAAGTGTTTACAGCCTAATGCACCTTGAGCCGTTGTTTTGGGCACTACGGATGACTCCTTTGTGAAATGAAGGCTGAGAGGGATTAAGGAAATTATGAGAATCCAAGAAGTAAAGTAAAAGCAAAAAAGGAGAAAAAAAGCTCTTTAATTTCAACACCTTCAAATGCAGCCATCAGAGGGGAAATCTAATTGAAATTGTCAATGTTTGTGGAAGTCTGAACTTGCTCAGTGTTGCAAGTGTGAAAGAGAGCAGTTAAAATTATGTAGGGAATTGGGAAACATTTTGAACTTTCCAGGTTGATTTAAGCTGTATAAATATGTCTCAATTTCATCTGCTGCTTTAGGGAGCTATTACTGTCAGAACTTCCAGTGCAACAAATTTTAGCATTTACAGTTTTTAAAATGTCAACACTTTTCATTCCTATTTACACAGGGAAGCTTTGCTTTCCAGCACTGTTTATTCCAGACTGGGGAGAGGGTCAATGGAAATGTCTTCTTTTTTTGAATCAGTTCATGCCAAGCAGAGATGAGACTGAGACCAAAAAAATTTGATTTCCTACATTTGATTTAGAGTGAAAATTCTGGGGAAAGCCTGAGAATTTCCGGTTATCAGGATTTAAAGGACACGGGACTCGATTTTAAACATGGATAGCTGGATTTTCAGAAATCGCAAGCTTTCTCCCCTGGTGTGGCCATACATCCCCTTCTGCTCATCCCCTGTAGTCCAGCCATCACGCAGCCCATCTGGGAGGATTTCTGCTGGAAAGACAGGACTTTTGGGATAGCATTTTTGTTGGGTGAGTGCAGCTTTAGTGTTTGGGGCATAATAATTCTTGGTTACTGATTGCAGTGTGACATTAGGACAGCCAGCCCCCGTGCCTCTGCTTCCTGAGGTGCACCCAGCTGCCTCTCAGGCTCTGCCAGCACAAATACAACTTCCATTAACATTCATCTGGTAATTCTCTTTCTCGTCTGTGGTTGGTTTGTGGCTGCTACAAGTCTCCATGGAATTGGGAGAGCCAATGGCCAAGTTTGAGGAGTGAGGAAAAGAGGAAGGGGGAGTTGTTCTGTGAGCTCTCACTTTGTGCACAGCACTGAGAGTGCTGATGATGGGGCAACACAATTGCACAAATAGACAGAGCTGCATTTTCAAAGCAGCCTGAAGTGCTGTGCCCAGAAGGAGGGGCAGCAGCTGAGTGCAGTTCTCACCAGGAGAATGAGAGTCACACAGGGAGAGGTTCAGTTAAGAAAGTGTCACTTTGCTTGGTTGTATAAATAAGTCACTGTGTCCACTGGGCATTTGTGTGGAATTGAGGTTTTTAGGAATGAACTGTTTATTTCTGGTGCCACATTCATTTAAGCTGTTCCAGACTTCTCATGTTGAACAGGCAACTTGCAGACAGGAAGAAATATATCTGGGTTAAAATAACCACTCAGCAGCCCGTCTCTTTGGGTGAAATCCTGCCAATTGCTCCAGAGCCCTGGGACACCAGGGAAGAATTGAGGCAATCCATTTGAAAGCATTGAGGCAACGAGCACTCAGCAGAACTGGGACACGCAGCCAGGGATAGGACTGGGGGTTGCAGTCTGCAAGCACAGATACTGGGGTGGGGACTCTCAGAAGAGTCCCTGACAGAACAAAGTGTGGGCAGAAAAAACTGAACTCTCATTTTGCCTGGAGAATCTGTGGTGGGAAAGATTACAAATCCCCAGTGCAAGGTGATTTATCATTAATCATTCAAACTCTGGCATTTCTATGACTGTTGCATGGATAGGTGGCTTTAGTGGGAGTGACTGTGCTGTAATAGGGACCTGACAATGCATGGATAAAAAATTGTCCCATTAAAAATATGAAGACCAGAAAAATCCTAAGAGTCTTCCTTCACATAAAACAGTGTTGCATTGAGTACCTGAACTGCTGCTTCAGACTGACAGTGGTTTCCATGTGAGTAGGAAGCCAAGCGTAATGAGGACACTGTGTCAGCACTTCTGGCTGGAGAGCAGCCAGAGGTGGTGCTGAGAATTCCTTGGGCTGTTTTAAGTGCTCTGTGCCACTGCTGGGCTCTGTGCCTGCTCCAGATCAGATTCTCTTCTGGGGGGACAGTGAAGTTGGGGTTTGCCCCTCAAAAGCTCACGTGCAGCTGGGCTGCTGCAAGAGCCCTGGAATGCTTGGAGCCACGGCCGGTGCCATGGGCATCCTGTGTTCCCTGAGTGGGCACGGCATTTCCCAGAGCAGGGACCAAGCACACAGAGAGAAGGGCGCCTGGAGGAGCCTGCCCTATTCAGCTGCTCAGCAGGGCCAGGTTAGGGACTTGTTTCAATGAAGATCTTGCCCCAGGTACAGAGCTCAGCACTGCAGGAGCACCTGGAGCACTGCTGGGTGATCACAATGTGTGAAGTGATCAGCAGCATTCTGTATCCAGCTGGTGCCTCCCATGCATCCCCTTTCCACAGCACTGTCCAGTCATGTCTTTGCCAAGCATCATCCATGCCTTCATCTCCATTCCTTACTGGCTGGCCCTGCCATCTGGAGCCCTCTTCAGCAGCTCAGGTCCTCAGTACTTTGGGGTATTAACAGGAAGGCTCACTGTGCTTGACCCATGCAGTTCATGGGGGCAGTTTTCATTCCAAGGAAACCAGGCCAAGTCTGTCAGAGAGCCCTGAGAGCCTCACTCATGGATGTGCCAGCTCACAGCCTTGGACCTGGGACCATTCTGGAAATGCTCTGAGTCCATGACTGAATATTTAACATTAATAATTAATGATTTGTGCCCCTCTGCAGGGGTCTGACCCTGAAGGACCTCACCTGGGAACTGTAGGAAACCACACATGGTCTGAGGTGCTGGGATCACTGGTTCTGCTCCAGGACACTGGGGGCTGGATGCAGACAACTCCAGTTTTCAGTCACACCTCGCAGAAAGGCAACCTGCAAGGTGCGCTGCATAGGAAATGTGCATTCTCAGCCTGTAGTAACTGCAGTGCTTAGGAACTCTCTCCTTTGGCATCCAGGGAGGCTGAAACAGAAAAGAAGCTGCATGGCGAAACTGAGAATTTGCATCTGGAGCACCAAAGAAAGCCTTTGTAAAGAGTTTCTTGCCCCCATGGCTTTTCTTTGCTGGCCTCCCGCCCTGTTTCCATTGCTGTAGCATTGGGTGTGTGTTAAAGTCTCTGGATGTTTCAAATTGGACAGGAAAGATGCAGAATCCTGGCCATGATAAACTGAGCAAGGGAGAGAAAATAGACATGTTGGACGTGTTGGATTTTGTGGTAAATGGCGCTCCTGTCCTGCCCTGCCCTGGATAACTCTGGAAGTGTAGAGTAGGGATAAGGAGCAGGGAGCAGATAGGCAGAGCTGTGTAGAATGCAGCGAGGTGTCTGCCAGTTGCAATATTTAAATCTCTTTCTTTTTTGCAGAAACCGCAAGTCCCCTGATTTCAAATCCTTTCCCGCTTTTACAAAGTAAGTGTGATGGATGTCTGTGGTGTAAAAGGCAGGGTCTGCCCTCCTGCAGCCCTGCTGCCCTGCCCTCTGAGCAATATTCATCAATAAATGTTTTTTTTTTATTACGAGTCCAGGTGTCAAAGAATAAAATGCCTCACTTCTGTGGCTCTGGTGTCAGATTTAAATGCAACAGAAATCCTCCAGGGTGTTTCCATGCAGCCTAGGGCTGCCAAATCACTTCATATTCAGTCTTCAGGGAGTTTTTTGTGAATGTGTTCTGGGACCAAGATTTAAAAATGAACCCATATTTAAGTTACATTTACACACAGAAAAACTTGTCATCATGGCTCAGCTCAGTAAACACCTGCGCAGATCCAGTTCCCTGTGGCCTGGGAGCATGGATGAGAAGCAAGGAGTGAGCAGGAGGGGAGGGAGAGCAGGTCTGGGATGGGTGGACAGGTGGTCTCTGCTGCAGATTCTGCCCTGTGGCCTTGATGCTTTCAGCAGGTGCAGCTTCTTCCTCTGCCTTGCAGTGTGTTTGGTTCCTGGTGTTGGGATTTTGGGGTGATACCGGCAGTGCCAGCCTGGTGATGCGGGCCAGCCCTGAGTGGTGCACCCTGAACATGGCCACAGGGCAGGAGGACAGGTGTTCTTCCTCCTCTTACAAACCTAAGAGAGAAGCAAGGGCTTTATTCAGAACATGAGTTCATGTGGGAAGAGAAGTCCAGTTAATGCCAAGATGTTTGACAAGGGTAGTGAATTTGGGACTCCCCTTTTCCAAACATGCTCCAGAGCACCTTGTTACCTCTTACTGTCTGAGCTGGCTGGAAGTGACAGAAGTTCGGTTTTCAAGAAACTTCCACTGGTTTTGGGGTGTGCTGGTGTTTTGGTAGGAGCCTGCTGCTGGTTCTCCTGCTTTGTCTCATGGGTTTGTGTCAAAGGGTTGGGAAGGTGCAGTTACACTGTTAGTGATGCTAAAGCTGATGGAAACGTTGGGCAGAAATGCTGAGAAGTTTTCCTCACAGTTGTTCTGCATTTGTTTTTCACCAAGATGCGGACAGAAGTGTTGAAATGTGGGTCTTTTCTGCTGAGGAAAGAGCAGCCTGGGGGCTGTCCCTGCTGAGCCATGGTGACACCCTGCTGGGTGTCTGTCACTGCACAAGCACCTCAGGGCGCTTGCTGTTGAAACTTTCTGTTAAAGCTCTCAGTTCCTGTTCACTCCTGGCTTCAGGCCAGGCTCTGCTATTTTCCCTGGCTTAGATGTGGCAATGAGAGTTAACGTGGGAATTAGAGTGATTTATTTAAGCTAAGCACAGGCACTGGTTTTCCTCTGCCTTGGCTCACACAGCTGCTGCCTTGCTCTGGGGCCTTGCTCACTGGGTAAAGCACTAGTAAAAGTGTCTAATTATAGCCTTGGGGAAAGATGTTTTAAATTGTGCAACCAGATGTGAGCGTTGGTTCTGTGTGGCTCAGGACACTGAAGAGGTTTCAACAGCTGCTGATTGAAACCTGCTCTCAGAAAACACCTCCATGAGCACGGGGGGTCCGTGTGGGCAGCACAGAGGGCTCCAGCTTCCCTTGCACCACCACCAGCTGGGAGCAAAAGGACTGCTTTGCTGGGGGAAGCACTCAAGGGGAGACCTGGGGGCCCTTTGCTGAGCTCGGCCCACCTGAAGGAGAACAGATCCCTGTGGATGCATAAACCTAAGCCTGAGTAAGGAAGAGCTGAAATTGCCCAGGGGAAGGACGAGCAGAGGTCCTGCAGTGGTGTGGGGGGCTGTGCTCCCAAGAAGGAGAATAGGGCACAGGTGTGGCTCAGATGGTTGTGCAGAGCAGTTTTGACAACTTTTCCAGTTTAAGTTGCAAGAGAAATCGAAGGGAGGAGGATTTACTGGATTACCAGCCCAGGTGAACAGTTCCTTTCCAGCAGTGACTTTTCCCTGGTTGGGATACAGATTGCCTCTTTCTTCTCTCCACCTTCCAGATCCCTCTTCCTCTTCTAGCTTTGGCACATCCCACCCTCCTTCCAGTCAGCCTGACTGTTCCCAGCTCTGCACTGTGGAGCATGAGGGGCTCAGGAGCTGAAAGCTCAGAAGGATGAGGGTTGAGAGAGCTCTGGGAAGTAAAGTGAGTTCATTTATTCCCATGGGGATTCTGCTTATCCTCCCAGGCATCCCTTCCCCTGGCCCTGGGAAAGACTTTGGAATTGTTGGGTGAATTTAGATTTTATGCTTACTTTTAACATGACTCATTTTCATTTGTGATAAACCTAGACTTCTGTGTGTCTGTCTCAGAATTATTTAGAAAATGCTTTGGCATTTTCAGAACGTGAAATTAGCTTCTGAAAGTAGGTGGTGATTTTGTTTCCAAAGTTGGACATTTCTGGGGTGGAACAGAAGGGGCAGCTTTTGGAATTGAGATGAAAATCAACACAATTTTTCTGAGAAGAATCACAAATGAGAGACTTTACCAATTCACTGAGTGCACTGAGCATCCAGAGGTTGTGGTGCCAAAGGGAGGAGCTTGAGATGAAGAGCTGTGGAGACCTTGGTGGTCACAGCCTGCTGGATGCAGGTGGGAAAACCCAGAAGAGACTGGGCAGGGCTGAAGGGGATCCAGGCAGAAGGAGAGCTAGAAAAATAGCACAGCTTTGTGCTGATAAAATAGCTGAGAATACAGCAGCAGGGAGGTAAAGCAGCTCAGGGAGACAAAGGGAGCTGAGAAGGAAATGGGAGTGAAACAGGAGAGCAAAATGAGCGTGGGAAATGTGCAGCTTGGCGAGTGCTGGCTGATGCGAGGGGTTTGCCTGCTGCTGAGGCTGTAACTGAGCTCGGGGAAGAGCTGTGCTGGAAGAGCAGGAAACCTGCTCCAAGGGCAGCTGGGGGAGCAGAGAAGAGCCCTGGGACTGCAGTGGTGAGCAGGGGTTCCCCCACTGCCACCTCCTCTGCAGGCACAGGAGGCAGAAGGGAATGCAGGTGTCTGCTGAGGGGTAAATGGCACACAAGAGCTGCCAGTGTCCAGGGCACTGCGGGGTGACATCTGCAGCTGGCAGCCGTGCTGAAGCACCGAGCGGTACAGCAGGGTCTGTTCTCCCCGCTGGTGGAGGGGCAGGGGCTCCAGCAGGGCAGAGGGGCAGAGAGAGGGGGTCACAGCTCTTCTGACCTGCCAGGGGCCTGTGAGCAGCAGTCAGCAGGCTCTTGGAAGTGTGACTGCTTTCATTACATTATTCACACGTTCGTTTTGACGCTTGGAGGGGCAGTCAGGGCCCCTCAGTTTGAGACATTTCCATCTGAGCAGTCTGGGCTCCATGAGCAGCAGAGGCACAGGTGTGCCTGTAACACAGGTCATTGGCATTGAAATACGAGCCCAGGAGGGATGGTTTATACCCACAGGGAGCCTTCTCCTCTCTGACAGTGAAAAGTAAGTCTAAACAATTAGATTGCATTGTACCTCTTGTGGCATTGTACCACAACTACCTCTCTACTGATGATTTCAGCAGAGACAGCCAGTCCCTGTTAATTCCCAAGGCCTGAAATCCCCGTGCCACTCAGCTGTCCAAGTCTTCTCTTTTTTCCACAAGCACAGTTACTTAAGTACCATATCTCCAAACTTCTGTGCTGCAGCAAAGCCCAGGAGCAGCATCACAAGCAAACACAGTGAGTTAAAGCATTGAGCACAACTCCAGACAGAGCTGGCTCCATCATTTCAGAAGCTATAGGTTCTGTGGGAAAGGTTTAACCTCCCAGCAGTAAAGTACAGGTTATACAGGCTTGCTCATGCTCTCTTTCATGTTTTTCCTCACAGATTTCTGTAGCCTTGAGGTGGATTCTGGGGTTTGCTCCCTGAGATAGACTTCTCACAGGGTATCGGCAGGCTTGTGCTTCCCTGGGTTTTGGTTCTTCCATCCTGGGTGCTGGTGCTTCTGCTTATTCATTGATACAGAATATGTTTTTCCCTTTGAACTTAGATCTAGACTTCTGAAATATTGTAGCAATAGACCTTCCTCCGTGTGTGTGCCAGGTATTTGTATTCAAAATTGTTCATATGCCAAATGTGTTTGTCCATTCTGCTGCCCCAGCGTGGGAGGTGGCAGTGCAGGTGTGGCTGCAGGGACGGAGGCAAACTGCAATGCTGCCATATTGCAGCACTGTAGTTCAAGATCACATCTGTCAACCAATGCACTCTACTGATACTGTTTGAACAGGCAACTGCAAATATTTGCTATTCTGTTAATTCAGTGGAAAAAATGCACTTTCAACATAGGTCAGGGCTAAATGTATCTTTCAGCTCACAAGGGAGCTCTGCACCCAGCTCTTTCCTCACTCCAGCTCATCCATATTGCTCTGGCACATGGCTCTCCTGCTCTGCTCTCAGCCTTCAGGCACAGCCCTGGTTCCTGTGCTTCCTGCCCTCCACCTCTGCTTCCCTGGTATCCTGCTGCCACCCAGCCCCGTGACACTCACCAGTCCCTGGTCTCACTGCACTTGGTGACAGCCACAAAGCCCCAGCTGAGTTCCCCCATGGCACTGCTCCGCTCCCAGCCTCTGACTACAGCGTTTGTCATAGCCTGGTGCTCCTTGTCTCATTCAGGAAAGGCAGCAGACACTGGAATTTGACAGAACTGGAAGGAAAATCAATTCACCAGGCTTTACTCCCAGGCTCAAAAATAGCAGGGATATGCTCAAGGCAGGCTGCAGCAGCCTGGGCGAGCAGATCCTGGCCAGCGTGCAGCCTCCTGAAGAAATCCTTGTGCAGATCCCTGAGATGCCCTCACACGGCAGCAGGTGCTCCCCCTTAGTGCTGTGCCTGTCCCCTGGCAGTGAAGTGCAGCAGGAGGAGGTGCCCAGCCCAGCCCCAGCCCCGGCCCAGCCCAGCCCTGGCCCAGGAGGCAGAGCTGTGCCCGGGCCCCGTCCCGCTCCCTGCGGAGCCGCTGTGCCAGGCCCCACAGCTGTACACACTGAGGTATGCACCTGTGCTGCTTCCCTGCAGACTCTGTGTAATTCTTCTGAACTGATTTCTCCCAAACAGAGCCTTACACCTGTGGAGCTTGTGGAATCCAGTTCCAGTTTTATAACAATCTCCTGGAGCACATGCAGTCCCACGCAGGTAAGCTGGGCACTTCGACTTGCTGCAGGCAGAGAATTAAATTCTGTGCTGCTGCCTGGTGCTGACCCCAATGTGTGTCCGTAGGGCTCTCAGTGCTCCCCATTCCCACAGACCCAGTCATTTCACCTGCAACAAACACAGTCACCCCTCAAAGGCTGGAGTACATAGGCTCAGGGTATATTGTAAATATTGCTCCTTTCCGTAAGAAGAGAGGGAATGTGCCATGCTAGCTCAGAGCCCATCACTCTGCTCATTGCCTTTATCCAGAGGTATCCAGAGAATCCTCATTGCATAAGCGCCTACAGCAGGTTAAATCCCCCCTCGTGCCAAAGGGGTGGCTCTCATGGAAGCAAACAAACCAAAAACGTTCGCAGGGCAGCAGAGCCTTTGCCCACACGAGTCCTGTCCTGTGCCTGTGTCTCCTGGAGTTCTGCAAAGGACTGAAATGTGTTCTCAGAAGAAGAATTTGCCATTTCAGCAACTGTGTTCAGTTCCTCTCAGCTACATATAAATGCGAATTCTTAGGAATCATTCCAGTGCTTTGTTTCTAAGTCACTGTTTTTGCTTCCTGTCTTGATACATAAGAGATGATTTTAAAATTTCAAAGTCGAACTTGTTTCAAAGGCAGCATTCAACATACTCAAAAATGTAGAAACAGAATTATATTGGCAGATTTTTTTTTCTTTTTTTTCCTCTTGGATAAAAATTCGAATGAACTAACACAGTTTTAAGAACGATTAAATCCCCTTTGACAGACCTGTGTTCTCCAACAGACAGCTGCTCTGTTGAGACGCAGATGCAGTGCAGGCCCTGAGGAGAGTGGCACGGGAGGACAAGAGGCTTGAGGAAAAGCATATTTTCCATTCTGTAACAATAATGTTAATCAAAGTTCTTATCTTGGTTTCTATTTTAGTTTTAGTCCTAATTTTAACAGTGTGACTTGAGTTCTTCATCCATGAGGTTCCTCTTCCATTTCAGTTCCTGTTGGCAAACCTTAGTGCAGGCTTTGTGTGTTGTTTAGCAGCTACTTTATTTATCATCTCTGTAATGTTACAGAGGGACTTTTGGAGCGCTTTGTTAGCAGAGGGTGTGAGTTTGTGTTTCTGTTAGAGCACGGGGGGTTCCTGTGGAGTAGTGGGACTCTGTGTTACCCCGAGGAGCGGTGGAGCTCTGCTCAGGGCAGGGCTGCCCTCACTCCCTGGCCTTGGGTCTGTCCTTGCTGGTTGTCCGTGGCAGTTTCTGCTGCCTCTGCACTGTGTGCTGACCATCCTGTTTTTGCTCTGGGCTCTGGTACTGAAATGCAGCATTTTGAGTTACAGCTCTGGGTGACACTGAGTGCATGAGCTGAGGGGACAAGGGGACAAGGGCAGCTCACCGGCAGGGTTGAGCTGTTGCAAGTTTTAAGCTAGTGCTGCCTGCGTTTTCCTTCTCTCTTCTTTACAAATGACTCATGAGGGTGGTGCTGAGGGCTCCCTGTGAGGGTGGGCAGGCCCTGGCACAGGGTGCCCAGAGAAGCTGTGGCTGCCCCTGGATCCCTGGAAGTGTCCCAGGCCAGGTTGGACAGGGCTTGGAGCAGCCTGGGACAGTGGAAGGTGTCCCTGCCCATGGCTGGGGTTGGACTGGATGAGCTTTAAGACCCCTTCCAATCCAAACCAGTCTGTGGTCCTGTGGTTGTTCACCTGGGTTACTCTGGCCACAGAACAGGGCTGGAGGGAGCAGTATGTGTCATCAGGCTGCTGTCACATCAGAGCTCTGTGAATGGGTAAATCCCCTCTGCCCAGCTCAGGATTGCTCTTGGTAGACTCTGTTTTCTCATTGCTCCCTGCTGTGTTTGCAAGTCCCTGTCCTCTGCCTGGCTGCCTCCTCCTGAAGTCTTGCTGGTGCAGTGACAGCGAGGGTGTCTGTGTCTCCCTTGATGCTTTCTGCAGGCGCCACCAAGGCTGTGCCCTGTGAAAGCCACTGTCCCCTCCTGTGGCATCTCTGGGTGTGGTGCTTGGCAGCCCTGTGCTCACACCTCTCCCCTTCCTCCCCATGTGCAGCTGGAGCGAGCGGGCGGTGTTTGCTGCTGTGAGATGAGGGCAAAACCAAAGCAGAGGCAGGCAGACTGCGGCCAGCGTTGGTGGGTGTCCTGCTCTGGGTGTTTCATGTCAGCAGACAGCACTAAAGGCACACAGGGCCTGCAGTTGCCCTGGCAGCACTTAGTTGCCTTCGGTCTGACAGGAGGTTGTAGTGAGGTGAGGGTCGGTCTCTTTTCCCAGGGAACAACTGACAAGGACGAGAGGAAACGGCCTCAGGTTGTGCCAGGCAGGTTTAGATTAGAAGGGCTCTCAAGCACCTGGAGCCCAGGGCAGGGTTGGAGTCACCATCGCTGGAAGTGCTCAAAGAACACATGGATGTGGCGCTTGGGGACGTGGCTTAGTGGTGAGGGTGGCGCTGGGCTGAGCTGATGGTTGGGCTGGATGATCTTGGAGGTCTTTTCCAACCTAAATAAGTCTGTGATTCTGGGATTTCCATATTCAATGAACAGCATTGCCCCAACATCTCTGAGGTCTGGGAGTGCAGGGACCTGGCAGTGGTCAGCAGAACTGGTGGCACAGGATGCACAGACTGGGGACACAGGCATGGCAGTGGTTTATCCCTGGTCAGGGAATGTTTCGTTACAGGGATGCAGAGAGCCAAGAAGCCTGTGTGGGTCAAAACTCCCTCAGTTCATGTTCAGGAGCCCAGTTTGGTTTGTCCTGTCTAATGCAAAGGGCTGATCTCTTCCAGTGGCTTTGCTGCCTCTCCTGGACCGTTCTCAGGAGGGGCAGAAGCCAGGGAACATGCTGCTGGCCTCCAGGAGCAAAATCAGGGACAGACGGGCTCTTGAGTCATTCAGAGGGCTGAGCCCGGAGGCTGGAAGGTAATAAGGAGAGATTATAGCTTCATAAAGCAGCTACACAGTGAGAAGAAGCAATTAGAATGTAAATTGGGTGCTGAAAGGCAGAAATAGAACAGCAGAACACCAGGCAGAGGAATTTGTTCTGTAATTACACTGAACAATATACAGCTTTGGCTCCCTTTAGAGTACTTTGTTCAGGTCGAGTGCTGCCATATAATGCCCTTACTACAACCTAGGCCTGAAAAAAAACAAAAGGAGGACTAGGCTGAACCTGGATTAAAGGATTGGAGGCATGAAGAAAAATTAAGAACCATGATCTGTGTAGTTCACAGACTGCCTGATAAGAAAGATGAGGCTAAAATGTACGAATCTCATTAATGCCACACTGAATGCCAGCAGGTATTTGTATATAATAAATCCCCTATTATTAGGAAATAGATAAAAGAGTTATGGTGAAGAAATACAGAGAGTTTTCCCCCAACCCATCCCTCACCAAGACAAGGAGGGCCTGAACCATGAGCAAAGTTAGTAGACAACATCCAGCATTTTCCTTTGCCCACCCACAGATGTTTGGAGTTGAGGACACTGGTGACATTGGCTCAAGAGCAATTAGTTTGGCAGATGCTGGGGGAAAGATGATGTGTCACACCTGGTCACTGGTGCTCTCTGGGGCACCTCGTGCTCTTCACATCTCTGCACACCTGCAAAGACCAACCTGTGGCTGCAGCCTGAGCATGGCAGCAGTCCCCGGGCACCCAGCGTGGCCAGGGAGCTCCCTGGGCACACACAGGCCCCAGGCAGTGCCAAGGGCTGCCCTCGCTCTGTCACGTCCTGGGTTGCTCTGAGGTATTGCCCCAGCCTGTGCCCGTGCAGTGCCCGCAGGTGACTGAGCAGCCTGTGCGTGCTGATGGGCAGGTCTGGAGTGGCCCAGCAGTGAAGGGCAGAGCTGCTCGCGCTGGAGAGGACTGGTGAGGAGGAGAGCACTGGAGCTCCATCACACCCCTGCTGGTCTCCCAGCTCTCCCAGGTCGCTGGCACACATGGAGGAGAGCAGCTCTGCCCTGTCCTGTGTGTCCTGCTGGCCCCCCAGAGCAGCCTGGCAGAGCTGTGGGTGCCTCAAGGCGCTGCTCCAACTCGTGCTCTTCTGCCCAGAGCACAGGGCAGGGTCACTGCACTCTGGTGGTGTCCCCAGGCTGCAGGGGCTGCCACCTGAGCTGGCCAGCCTGCACTCCCTGTAAAATCAGTGGAGAGTCAGTGACTCCAGGTGAGTTGAGACCGTGGTGGTTCTTAGTCTACAGAGGATCCAGTTCTGCCTGGGTGAATGAGTGGCACCCCTGAGTGTTAAAAGGAGCTCTAACGGGCCACCTGAAAGAGAGGTGTGTCTGAGAGGTGTCCAGAATTAGGTGTGAGGAGTCCAGCTGTGATGAGCAAATGACCTGTTGTGTTTTCTTTGGTTTTATTTTCATGCTTCTGCTCAGCCTGGTCATCAGTCTCTCCATCCTTCTGCTTCTTCTTCCAGCCCATTTCATTGTGCACTGTTCCTTCACAGCCTGTTTCACCGCACCGTTTCATACTGAAGCATACTAAGAACTAGAAAATTTCCTCGGAGGGTGGGGAGAAGTTCTTGGGACACAGGAGAGGAAAGAACATGGATACAATATAGAATTTACTGATCTTGCCTGCATTTTCTTGTAAGATCCCATCAGACTGGCAGGTAAAGTGTTTAGCCCAGTTACATACACAGAAATGGGAGCACAAACAAAGACTTTGGGGGCACTTGGTGTCTGCAGCCTCAGGGTGGGATGGTCTTTGGTCCACGCTCCAGAAACTTTGGCTTTGTGTTTGCAGCCTGAGGCAGCAGTGAGAGCCCCAGAGGAGATGGGCCCTCACTCTTCATGGGGAAGAAACCAGACCTGAAGATTGCAATGAGACCCTTAGATCCAGAGGAGCTGAGCACAGCTTGAAAACCAGAGTGCTTCCCAGAGAGAACAGGGCAGCCACCTGCAGTGCAGGAAGAGGCAGGGAGGGAACAGAAGGATCAGTGTCTGTTCCACCTCATTTTGGAAGCAAATGAATGGCCCAAGTCAGGCTGAGCTTCCATGCCTCCTGGTGTGCAGCTTCAGCTCCTCAGGAGACATTCCTCAGAGTGTGCTCATGGCATCAACGGCCCTGGTGCACAGAAAGAAATGTGGCACATTTCAGCCACATTTTGGGAAGTGATAGGTTGTGAGTACAAAGACAGTTTCAAGGTCCCTGAGGGTGCTGTGCCAGATCACTGAAAGCTGCCTAAAAGCCACAGAGAGTGTGGTGGGTTGTTGTCCCCTTCGTTAAAGGAGACCTACGTAAATGCTGAGCAGTTAGATAGTTTCCCCTTCTTTGTGCTTTAAGCATTATTTTGTGCTTTTAACCCTTCCCTGTCTCTTGCCTCACAGCTGACAATGAGAACAACATTGCCTCCAGCCAGCCCAGGTCACCTCTTCCCGTGGTTGAAGAAAAGTGGAAACCACAGCTCCAAAGAAATAACGCCAACAACAGTACGTAGCAGCTTCTCACTTTGTCCCTGTCCAACAGGTGCTTCAGGGGTGCAGCAGTGATGGGCACTGCACAAGGCCCTTGTCTATCACGGCTCACCGGCCGCGTGTGGCTAGCTCGGTGGCCAGGAGCGTGCGTTCTTCCCTGGCCGCTGCCGTGGGTGGCTGGGTGCTGCTTCAGTGGCGGGAGGGTGAGCGGGGGCTCACACAGGGCCCGCTTCACCCACCGGTGACGAGAGCGCCGGAGGAAGCAAAAGAGAAGAGAGGGGCTCCTCAGGGTGGAAGGACGGGGTTTATTCCATGGTCCAGAAGCGGGGTTGGAGAGCTGGGGGGTGAGGAGCGGGGAGCGGGGGAGCGGGGAATGAGGGAGAGAGGAGTAGGGAGTGAGGAGCTGGGGACGGGGAGTGAGGAGCGAGGGATGAGGGGTGAGGAGCGGGGGAGCAGGGGATGAGGGAGAGAGGAGTAGGGAGTGAGGGGTGAGGAGCGAGGGATGAGGGGTGAGGAGAGCCGAACCGGGCGTTACAAGGGGCTTTATACCCGCCTTGAGCGGGGCAGAGGGATACATTCAAATAGCCCAATCCAGGCAGGGACAGGGGGCCGTACATAGGTGGGGGAGAGGTACAGATAACCAATAACCACGGGTTCTCTGGAACCTGACCAAAGTTGGGCAAACTGGGGAGAACAGGGAAAGGTGTTCTGGGAGCTTCAGAGGTGTTCTGGGAGCTTCAGGGGTCTCCTGCCCTAGGCAGAAGGGCAGGGAGATGCAGCAGGGTCCAACCAGCGAGCCCTCCCTGTGGACTCTGCCACAGCTTAGCCAGGGAGTACAGGCAGGCTGTAATCCACCGCAACACTTGTCCTCACCAGACTGTGTTTGATTTCATCCTTAATTCATGTCCTACCTGGCAGAGCAGAGCACCCCTTCCCACTACAGGAGTGCAACAAAGAACCCTGGGGTGGTTGGAGAGGTTTGTGAGGGAGGTGCATTTGGTAACTCCTGGGAGGAGGTAACTTCTGATCCAAGGCCAGACTTCCTGGCCTGGAGTTAAAAAACTAATCCAGTCATCATGGTGTGACATAGGCACAGGGTGCCCAGAGTAGCTGTGGCTGCCCCTGGATCCCTGAAAGTGTCCAAGGCCAGGCTGGATGGGGCCTGGAGCAGCCTGGGATAGTGGAAGGAGTCCCTGCCCATGGCATGGGCTGGCACTGGATGGGTTTTAATGTCCCTTCCAACCCAAACCAGTCTGAGATCCTGTGATTTGATATCCATCTTTCCATCTGGGCTGAGTTGTGACTATCCCCACACCAGGGACAGGATGCTCTGCTCTGAGCAAGAGCAGGGCCTGTCTGGAGGTTCGTCTGTCCAGAAACCTTGGGGGAAGAAATCTAAGGTTGGAATTGTCTCTTCCATCATCTGGGCATGTTCCACCTCTTTGGGGGTCTCTGAGAACTGTTCTGTGCCTTGCCCCCTGGTCTCTCCTGCTGCGGTGATGCTGATCTGGTCCTTTCTGTGCCCCCTTGTGCTCCCTGCAGCGTCGGCGAGCGGCTCCGTGGGGAACAGCGCAATCCCAGAGAAGGAGCGGCAGAACATCGCCGAGAGGCTGCTGCGGGTGATGTGCACCGACCTCGGCGCGCTCAGCGTGGTCAGCGGCAAGGAGTTCATCAAGCTGGCGCAGACGCTGGTGGATAGTGGGGCTCGCTACGGCGCCTTCTCCGTCACTGAGATCCTGGGCAACTTCAACACCCTGGCGCTGAAGCACCTGCCTCGGATGTACAACCAGGTGAAGGTGAAAGTCACCTGCGCCCTGGGCAGCAACGCCTGCCTCGGCATCGGGGTCACCTGCCACTCGCAGAGCGTCGGTCCTGACTCCTGCTACATCCTCACTGCCTATCAGGTGGAAGGCAACCACATCAAGAGCTACGTCCTGGGCATTAAGGGTGTAGACATTCGAGACAATGGTGATTTTATCCACCACTGGGTGCAGAACGTGCTGTCAGAGTTTGTGATGTCGGAGATCAGGACGGTGTACGTGACAGACTGCAAGGTCAACTCCTCGGCGTTCTCCAAGGCGGGCATGTGCCTGCGCTGCTCGGCCTGTGCCTTGAACTCGGTGGTGCAGAGCGTGCTCAACAAGAGAACACTACAGGCTCGCAACATGCACGAGGTGATCGAGCTCCTGAATGTCTGTGAAGACCTGGCGGGGTCCACGGGCCTCTCGAAGGAGACCTTTGGCTCCCTGGAAGAGACCTCCCCGCCGCCCTGCTGGAACTCGGTCACCGACTCCCTGCTGCTCGTCCACGAGCGCTACGAGCAGATCTGCGAGTTCTACAGCAGGGCCAAGAAGATGAACCTCATCCAAAACCTGAACAAACACCTGCTCAGCAACCTGGCAGCCATCCTGGCGCCGGTGAAACAGGCCGTGATCGAGCTGAGCAACGAGAGCCGGCCCACGCTGCAGCTGGTGCTGCCCACCTATGTCAAACTGGAGAAACTGTTCACTTCCAAAGCCAACGATGCTGGCGTGGTCAGCAAGCTCTGTCACCTCTTCTTGGAGGCGCTGAAGGAGAACTTCAAAGTTCACTCGGCACACAAGGTAGCCATGATCTTGGACCCTCAGCAGAAGCTGCGGCCCGTCCCGCCCTACCAGCACGAAGAGATCATTGGCAAGGTCTGTGAGCTGATCAATGAGGTGAAAGAGTCCTGGGCAGAAGAAACAGAATTTGAACCTTCAACCAAGAAGCCTCGTGCAGCAGGGGAGGCCACAGCAGCTCAGGAAGAAGATTGGTTCGGGAAAAATGAAGTCTATGATTATTTGCAAGAACCTCTCTTCCAGGCCACCCCTGACCTGTTTCAGTACTGGTCGTGTGTTACTCAAAAGCATACGAAACTAGCCAAGCTGGCCTTTTGGCTCTTAGCAGTGCCTGCTGTGGGTGCCAGGAGCGAATGTGTAAATATGTGTGAGCAGGCGCTCTTGATCAAAAGGAGGCGGCTACTCAGTCCAGAAGACATGAACAAACTCATGTTTTTGAAGTCCAACATGCTTTAAGACTGTCTTTTAATTAAAACAAAACTTTAAAACACTGTTCCAAACAAAGAAAAAGAAATTTAAGTTCTAAACACTGTGGACCTCATTATGAATGCCCCTGGAAACCAAGTGCTTTTTTATATATATATAAAAATATAAATATATATAAAATTAAGTTTGAAAGGAAAGCTGAGCACGGGAGAGAGACAGGCCTCTGCCAGGAATGTGCTCCTTTCCATAGATAGTGTGTGGACTTGACAGACTTTCTAATGTTTTCAAGTGGGCAGACGAATGGGAGGCTGATGTTCTAAAGTCTTCAGGCAGCTGAGATCTAAAGTGACTTGAAGTTTCTTTCGTTTCTCCTCCACCCCACCTTTCCTCTTGTCCCCTGGGCCATCTTGCCATGGATAATCAGACTCCATTGACCAGACCAGTTCTGCACTGGACTTTGCTCCTTTGAATAACTGTACACCTTGAGGGCACTTGGCTGCAGCCTTCTTTGCACGGTGCACGAATCAGGGCAGCTGTGTTCCATCAACACCGGTATCTTTAGAAATCAGGAAGGGAGGCTTTAAGGTTTTTCATTTTTAATTTTATTTTTAACCTTTCCATATCCTTTTTTTTTCCAAAAACCAAAAGTTACTCCTCTGTCTCTACTCCCAGTTTTGAGTTTAACATGGCAGCAAGTGATTATAAGTTCAATTTCAAACTAAGAGAAATGGTTCATGGCAGAAACTGTCAGTAGTTGTTACATTTCTTGGCTTTATATTTTTTTACAGCAGAACTTCTTTTCTGAATTCCCGGTGTTAATTAGCTTTTCTGTGAATTTTGTGCATCAGGTGTTCTCAAACTTGTTCTAGAGTAGCCCATTTGCAATTAAATAATATTCTTATGGGAACCACAGCAGTTCTTTATGTGGCAAAGCCTTGAAACCAGGAAAAGCAAGTGGTGACAGCACAGGTGGCTGTGGGCCACCAGTGAGCTTGCCAGGTCTGCCAGAGAACCCTTGTACCAAAAGTTTTTTGTTAAAAAGTGTGTCAGTGACACACAAACCACCCTTCCCAAGGCCAAGGACAAACCAAGGTGTATGATTTTTCAGGGGAACAAAGCTCACCAGTTTTGTCAAACTGGGGTTTGAAGGAAGCTTGGAGAAGTGCATGGGCTCAAAGATCCTTCTGAATGTAAGTGCTCCTGATTGAGTGCAAAGAATATCTTCCCATTTTTCTTTGGAATGGTTTCCTCTAGTGGCACGAATGTCTTTTTGATACCTACAGTGCATTACACTACTTGTTCTGTTGCTGACCTGTTCTGGCCAGGAAGGCCACGGGCCCCGAGACGTTCACACGTAACTGGCTCACCCCAAATGCAATTGGAGATCCCCATAACCCCAAACCATCTCGGTCACTCTGCTGTCCCCAAGGCCAGAGCTCCTGCAGGCACAGCTCCCGGGCTGCTGGACAGGCTCTGTCAGGTTTGGTGCCTCTTGGACAATTCCCAACCTCTGGTGCCAAACTGTGCATTTTTCACCGCTGGGACTTGTCTCCTGGAGGAAAACTGAAGGAAATTCTTGTTTTTTCAGCAGTCTCTCCTGCTTCCAGGAGCTCTGGAGCTGCGGTCCCAGTGCTGTGGGAGGGCCTGGCCCTGCTGGGAGCAGGCTGGAGCCCTTCAGCAGCACGGGGAGTTTGCTGCTGGCTGGCAGTGCAGGAGGAGACTGGGGGCCCTCTCTGAAGTGCTGCTGTTGACCAGATGTTAAACCAGGATCCCACCTGCGCAGCTCTGCTGTAAGAGAAGGTGCAAGTTCCAAGACATGAGAAATAGCAAACCCAGTCTCTCAGGCTTTGTGTGCAGATGCCTCGAACCTCACGGGCACTTCCTCACCTGCACTGCCACGGGACTCAGGGGCACAGTTTGCACTCTGGACCCTTCCCCACGCCAGGCTCACGAGGACAGACCTTGGCACCAGCTGTCTTGCCCTTTCCAGCCCTTTCGGCCTTCCACTGCCTTGAGGCTGGTGTTTGGGTTGACCTCTCAGCACTGTTACTGCCATCAGGCCAAAACCATTGTCTCCTAAAATGTTACATTTTTGCCTAAAGCACACAGCCTGCCACATGAACAGGAGCCACCAAGGCACAGGCTCTTGGACTCCTGATTTCCCTGGCAGTGGCTGATGGAGGGCTTGGTTGTAGGGCCAGCTTTCCTTCTTGCTGGTTTTGTTTTCTCCTATACAACTCCTGCTTGCCCAGCCAGCAGCTGGGCCCATGGTAGCACAGCAGTTTGCAGGGCAGGAGAAACCTCTGACAGACAAAAATGAACCGTGAGTGAGTGAGTGAGTGAGTGAGATGTGTGCCGGGCCCACTGGTACCTGGCAGCAGGAAAACTTGGCTGGTGCATGTCCCCAGACAGGATTAGCTGTGGGCACAGAGAGGACCTTACCACACAGCTCAGCTGATGGCACAGGCATCAGGATTGGCAGCTCCTTCTCCTAATGGCACATTACACCTCTTTGTGTGGCTCACCTGAGACCCTGAGAGCTCTTTGATACTCAGGGGATCATGCAAAGCCCTTGCATTCCTTTGGAAAGACAGCTCCAACCCCCAGCCCTCCTTTGCTAAGGCACGTGTAGATGATTTCTGTGGGTTTTGCAAACTCGGACTCCTGTTGTCTGGGCGAGGCATCAAGGGTGGAAGTGGGCAGGGCAGAGTTAGCACAGCTGTAAATCCCTGGAATTGAGAACGGCGTAACCTGCAGGGATTTGTGCCCAGCAGTGAGCAGGGCTGTGGTGCAGACTGAGGGCATGCAGGCAGGAAGGCCACAGCCACCCCTACCTCCCGTCCCACCTCCCCTTTCCCTTCTCACACTGTGGGTTTGGCACCACAGCTGGGGTTTTCTTGCGGTGCTGACCAAAGAGAGGGATGGACTGGCCCTCTCCCCCATCCCAAAATCTGCCCCTCCGAGGCAACTTCGGTTGTAGTTGCACTAATGATGGGTGTTAAGCAGTGATGACGGGTAGGTGAGATTCTCCCAAAGACTTAAAAGCTCAACAGCTGGAAAAGCAAGAGAAAACCTAAAGGCCTAAAATGGAGCATTCTCGGAAGTGGTGAGGAGAGGGGCTGTTGGGCAGCCCCATCTCCAGAGACTCGGTGGAAGAAGATGCAGCTTTTCCTGACTCTTGCACATGGTTGCAGGGTGCTCAGCTCAGAGGAGCTGTTTGTGCTGGGTCTGCTCCAGGCTCTCTCTGGGTCACTTAGGCCTCGGTAAAAGCAGAGAAGCACATCTGTAGCACATGCATTTACCTTAAATGCCAAGCTTTTGCTCCTCTTCCTCCTTCCTTCTTCAAGGCTTGAATTCACACTCTAGGGAGCAAAAATACTTTACCAAGGTCTGAACTTTGGAAGCTCTTATTTGCCAGGTTGCTCCAGCCAAAGCTGCTCGGTTCCTGCTCTGTGGTGCCTCGGAGGTGTGGAGCAGCTGGGGTGTTGTAGGGAGCAGTGCTGGTCCTGGGGTGGGAGACTGCACAGGAGAGCTCTGAGTTTGGCCAGGGCTGTCATGAGGTTCTGCTCCCTTTGAGCTGGGAGGAGAAGTCCTCACAACTGGGATCATCCTCTGGTGGGTCACGTTGGGAATTTGCCTTCTGCTTGTTGGTTTCCTTTAATCTCCCTTGTGAAATGTGTCAGGATGCAGGAATGGTGTGTGGCCCCTGCTGCTGACTGTGCCTGACCTTGCAGACTTCTCTTTCTGGCTTCACAGTTTGCTTTGGGTGTGTTCTGACCTTTGGGTGGGGAACAAGCACCACCAGGTGAACTCTAAGAGGGAAGGGCCTGTCTGAACATCCTTGTTACTGAAGAGGGTGGGGCTGAGGCAGAGCTCTTTAGGAGGTTGTTTCTGTGTGGGTGCAGCAGCCAGAAGGTCAGGAAGGATTTGTCTCCTGTGTCTCTCAGTAGGCAGTGGTTGTGTTTGGCTTGCAGGATGGACTTGGTGTCTTGCACCTGAGTTGAGTTGAGATGGAGGTGAACTTCCCTTTCTGTCCAAGCTCTCTGTCTGTGCTAAGGAAACTGCTTTGGGTGGGTTTGAACTGGTGCAATCTGCAAAACTTTCTGTGAAAGCCGACTGTGGGCTCAGGTTTTGTCTAACTCAGTTGTTCGTTCATTGCTGGTTAAGCCAGTTTAACTTTGAGCTGAACTGATTTAAGCATCCACACAAACCACCTGCACTGGTTTATCTGTGCTTGCTGGGCAGAGATGATGTCCAGCAGCAGCTCAGGGAGTCATGACCCTTATGTGAATTTTGCAAATGAATTTGAAGCAGATGCTCTCAAAACTTGGGAATGACTGAAAATAGAGGGGAGACACTTCTGAAAATGGCTTGAGCTCTAAATGGTGGCGTTGGAGTGTTTGTTCAGTGAGACGGCTCAGGTGGGTTGGGTGGTTTTTCTCCAACTGTCTGCAATAACCCAGAAGGTTTAGCATGGGAAGGAATTACCAATGATGTTTGTGTTGGTGGCTGAGTCTGCTCAGAGGCGCCAGTTCCACTCTGGCCATGGCGAGCACAGGACAGGGGACTGGACCCTCCTGCTGCTCCCACAGTGCCCTGGGTGTTCCTAGGCAGCAGCGTGTCACTGATGAATCAATGGACATTAAAAGAGCAGCCAGGAAGGTGCTCCTAGGCTGGGACTGCTGCTTTGTGCTGAGGAAAGGCTTGGATCTCTGACAGCTCTCTTGGCTGAGGGAGAGGCAGGAGCTCCTGTGAGCATTCACACAGGAAGGGACAAGTTGTTCCCTATGGAGTAATTAGGAGTAATGGGAGGAAAATAAAAAAGATACTAAAGGCAGATTCTGGGAAACCTCTTCAGGGAGGAGAACTCTGTTCCTCTGGGAGGAGTCTGTGAGGGGAATGTGTTTTGATCCCTGTCACTGAAGACAAGGCTGCAGAGTGGAGCTCGCTCCATGAGACATGAGGCTGGACCTTGCCAAGAGAAAAGGAACTGGGTGTAGGGGTGGGAAGTGCCAGGCTCCTGCCCAGGACCCTCCAGGAGGATTCACAGAGCCTTTTCCTGCCCATGAGGATCACCAGCAGCAAGCCCTTCCCAGCTCCCTTCAGCCAGGTTCCATCAAGGAAACAGCCAGTCGAGGAGCAAATGTCCTGCCAGGCCTTACCCTGCCATGGTGGGGAATTGACGCAGGGGGAGAGTGTTCAATGATTTGCTGCTTCTGCTGAGCTTTTTCTGTGCTACACCACGATCTCACATCCGTGGGATCCCTTGGGAATGCCCAGAACCATCGGCTGAGCCCCGAGCCCCGTGTCAGACCTGAAGCTGTTGCTCTGTAGCAATAAGAACTCCCTGTTCCCGTGTGTGGGACCTGTCCCCTCACGGTTCCATCACCTCCCTGGGGCTTCTGGAAGTGTCCCTGAGCAAAGCCTGAGGCCCAGCTGAGCTCCATGTGGGACAGGCCTGGGGACAGTCTGCTTACGCTAGGCCAGAAATGGTGAACCAATGAGAGTGGGTTGCCCTGAAATTTAATTTTATCTATTGAATGTTTGTGGGATTTCTGTTTAATTTTGGGTTTAGTTTGGCTGCTTAGTTGAGGTTTTTTTCCTGTTGAGAGCCCTTTGTTTGTAATGTGACGGGAGAGTTTTGCTCACATAGGGGTTCCTCATCCGTAGGCAGCTGAGTTGGAATTTTTGGCTCCTGAAACAAGGAATGATGACTGGCAGGATTTTCTGTAGCATCCCTGACAGTGGGACCCAGATGAGCTGCTCAGCCTTAATGATGGGAATATTGTAGGGTGGAGTTGATGAGCACAGACACGTCCAACCCTTGCTTTTCACAACCAAAGTTCCTTAAAAGGAAACTTCCAGCCTCACTGGCCTTGAATCCTTTTTCTCACCTCCCAGGGTTTCTCGTGGCAGTCTCTGCAGTGTCTGTGGATAGGCTGGGATTGTTTTTTTCAGGTGGGCTAGAGGGTGGGAGAAGGGATAACTTTCCCCCTTGCTGTGTAGAAGGACCTTCCCACTTGAAGAAGGAGACGTGTTCTGGAAGGGGCAACAATCGTAGGAGCTGTTTTGCATGGTCCCTTGAAACTTACTGGTACTTTAATACTCCTTTTTCTGAATTCTTTGAAGGAAAGCTGGCAGTGGATGACCTGCACAGTGGTGACAGGTGGCAGCCCAGGCTGTCAGTGGGGGAACACTCTGCCCAGGCCATGAGGATTGCGGTCCACGCCGTAGCCAGACAGTGTCAGGGTGACAACCAAACATCAGGAGATCCTTGTTTGCAGCCAGTCTGAAAAGAAAAGCTGTTCCTCGCCCGTACGTTCCATTTCCCAAACCTCCTCCTGGGAGCTGAATTCTTGTTTCATCAAGCAAAGGATTTAATGTTCTCCTGTCCCTCCTGGCCCTCCCTGCCCTCAGTAACTCGTGTGCATTTCCTTCCTTTCTGTAGATGCAGATGTTCTAGGCAATACCACAGAGCACCCGCGCTGCGAGTGCGACCATGTCATCTTAAAAAATACAAAAAAAATATACAAAAAATATACAAAAAATATCTTTTTTAGGCCAGAGTTTTCTACAGGTATTAATGAATATTTTTCTTAATCCTTATAAGTTTTATGTGTTTAATATTTCTTAATACCGGTAGCATTAATTTATACTTTTGTAGCAACACAATATTTTTATAAACCGCCACCGCTGGCTTTGTCTTCATAACGGGAAACGTGCGGGCAGCTGGCCCCGCGCTGTACCATGTACTGTATTTAAAAGGTTATCTAATGTCACACTTGCTGTGTTAATAAACAAAACAAAACCTGTTTGAAGTCTCATGTATTGTTGGTGTGGATCAAATGACTCACTAGAGAGCAATATTGCACGGGGTTGAGTTGCTGATTTTCATTGTGATATGCGAATGCTTGAGGCCAACTCAAGTTCTGAGGTTTTTTTTTCTTTTTAGAATTTTGTTTTGTTTTTGTTTTGGGTTTTTTTCAGCTAAATAAATTCAGTGCTGTTTGAAACTTAGACTGACGTCAAATGAAAAGGATTATTAAAGAAAAAAAAATCAAGGTGTTTAAATGTTGCTGTTTTTACAAGTCTGTTGCTGTCTGAATGGAAATATTCCACAAGAAGGAGGAATAGTTCCACTTAGCTTCCAAACGGGCCGAGCACTCCAGGCCAGAGCTCGGTTATTTGGAAATACCTTAGAGACATGTTTCTGCAACATTCTTTTCAGAATTGATGCCAAGGCAGAAGACAAACTGTAACTGTAAGAAAGCATCCGTTGCTTGAGGATTTTCATGTCAGTGTTGTATTTATGGTTTTACAATAAAACAACCTTTAGGAAAAAAGAAGTGTCTGGGGTTTTCTGTGTTTTCTTTATTTCAGGCTTGTGACTGGGGCATCCCCAGTGCTGATGTGCTGTTGTGAGGAGGGAAAACATCCATGGAAGTGACCTGGATCCCAGCAATGGTGTCTGATGGATCCCACAGAATCATGGAATGGTTTGGGTTGGAAGGGACATGAAAGCTCATCCAGTCCCACCCCAGCCATGGGCAGGGACACCTCCCACTGTCCCAGGCTGCTCCCAGCTCCAATGTCCAGCCTGGCCTTGGGCACTGCCAGGGATCCAGGGGCAGCCACAGCTTCTCTGGGCACCCTGTGCCTCCCCACCCTCCCAGGGAACAATTCCTTCCCAATATCCCATCCATCCCTGCCCTCTGGCAGTTCACAGCCGTATGAACTTGGCAGCAGAACTCCACATCCCACATCCCCCCCAAAGCATTTCCCAGAGCGTCCTGTGTCCCACACTCAGTTGCCAGGCCATGAACTGCTCCTTCTCTCTGGGGAGACGTTGGTGTGCAGCAAAAGGCCCCGAGCCCCTCGGTTTGGGTTTGTCCCTTGGGGCTGGGGCTCACACTCAGTTTGGGTTTGTCCCTTGGGGCTGGGGCTCACCCTGGTTTTGGGTTTGTCCCTTGGGGCTGGGGCTCACCCTCGGTTCGGGGCTGTCCCTTGGGGCTGGGGCTCACACTCAGTTTGGGTTTGTCCCTTGGGGCTGGGGTTCCCCCCACCAGCAGGTTCAGCCCAGCTGGGTGTTGGTGTTTGTGCTGAGCAGCCCCAACGCCAGTGCCAGGCTCTGCTCAGGGGTTCCACCCGTACCAGCAGATCCAGCTGGGATTGGTTTCACTGGGGGAACAGAGGCTTTGGGGCGCTGGGTGGGCACTGGGCTCCCCCCAGGACACGGCTCTTGGCAGCTGCTCCTGGTGAGAGCCCAAAGGGCACCGAGATCTGGGCACAGAGGCCGGGCTGTACCAGGGCCTGGGGGTCACGGGGATGTGCTGGTGAGGGGGCACTGGCAGCGGGGACTGGGACTTGCTGATGCCCTCTGGAGCTCCAGGACCCACCTCCAAACGAACCAGGGACAACCAGGAACTGTCCCAAGGGAAACAAGTACAGTCACCAGGGTTCTAAGGATGAGGCCAGGCCCTATGCTGAAAAGTCCAAGGTATGTTGTCCATCATCTTCCATGTATCCTTTTCCTTGACCTGCTTTGATGTCCTTTGGGGTTTTCTAATCTTGCACCCACCTCTCACTCCCCCAAAAAAAACGAGCAAAAAAAAAGCTTTGCTAGAGAATTAGCAAATTTGTAGTGAATTTGTGACTTGGGAAAAAGCAAAACCCAAAGGCATGGAATGAAAATGGGTCTGGCCATTGGATGAACTCTTGGCTAGTTGCCAAGTGTGTGAAGATAAACCAAAATAATAAACATAGCTATCAGTATACAGTGGTGAGAATGGCTGAGACTTTGCAGGAGGTTTGCTGTAAAAGAGGTTTCAGTAAACAAATCAGATGCCCTCAGGTGCTACCAGATAAGAGTTGGGATTTGTTTGAAAATCTGAATATGTAAAGTGGGTAAGAGGCCTAGAAGATCAGAGGATGGTATCCCTGGCATGCCAGCAGCTCCCAGCACTCAATTGTCCCTTTTGCTGAAGCCATTTAAAAGGATAAATAAGATTGCTAATGGGAATGGAAGAGGCTTAAACTAATCCTGCTGTGTTTCCCGATTCTCTGATTTCTGCCCTAACAGGACAAAACTCCTTTAGCTTTAGCAATAAAGGAACTGGTAGCTCCGAATTCAGGCTCTGCTCGAGGTATCCAGAATTTCTTCTCATCTCGGAGGGACTGATGTTCGTTCATCCCGAGATCCTGTGTGTGGGAGCAGAGTGAGAGGCAGGGAGCAGCAGCAGGGTTGTGGCGAGGCTGCTGTGTGTGTTGGTGGCTGTGGGGAGGGGGCGGCCCGTGCCCGCTCGGATTTGGGTGAGCAGCGCCCCGTGAGCCCCCACACCGGGTAAGAGCTCTGCCCCGGAGCTGCCTCTTGCTGTTTCTCCATCGCCCATCCCATCTCTGCCAGCGCTGCTGCTCCCTAAGGAGTGCGCTGGGAGCTGAGGGGGTCCCACTGCTCCCGAGAGGGACGGGCAGGGCAGGGCAGGGCAGGGGCCATGGCCGGGCTCAGCCAGGAGCCACATCCCTGGGCAAGCTCATGGAGATGGGGCAGGGCTGAGGTCCGGTGGCAATCAATCTGCGGCTCAGAGCCTGGATTTGGAGAGGGTACCCAGGGTCAGGCACAGCCCAGCAGCTGCCCCATGGGGATGGGGCAGGGAGAGGTCCAGCTGGGCAGAGAGGGGGAGCAGCACCGCTCAGGACAGGGCCTGAGGGGCCAGAGCTGAGCTGAAATGGGGCTGCAGGAGTGGGGGAGTGCCCCAGGTGAGGCTGCTCAGGGCCATTGACACCCGTCACAGCTCTCAGGTCCCTGGAGGCTCAGCTGTTGGGTTGGGCAGTGCTCCTGCTCCCTCGTGAAGCTCCTTTCTGGAGGTTCCCCATTCCTCCTTTGGCAGGAGACCATGGACCAGTTCCAGGATCCCTTCTCCTGGCAAGAACAC
The DNA here is from genome assembly GCA_013397845.1 of Melanocharis versteri. Lineage (NCBI taxonomy): Eukaryota > Metazoa > Chordata > Aves > Passeriformes > Melanocharitidae > Melanocharis > Melanocharis versteri. Next base: position 129,969 of record VZTG01002584.1, on the reverse strand, counting down.
CCCACAAAGCAGTGAAGAAGAACAAAGAGTGAACGAGGTCAGTTTTAAAACATTTAATAGTGAAATATTGACAGAACGGACCAGTGTGAAGTGGTTTGCACTGGAAAACAGACAGGAAATAAAAATTACTAAACCATCAATCCCCCAAATTCTCACAGCTCCTCTGCACACTCCCAGAGCTGCATCTCCTGTGCCTTTGTGTCTTCTGAGAATTCCATTCCTCCCTCTCCCCATCTCCTCCGTTGGGATGCAGTCAGGCAGGTTGTGCCTTTCGATTTGGATTAAGGGTCTTTTCTGTCCGGGAATTTTGCAGCCAGAAGCGTCTGCTCCTCACCAAGCACAGACGAATCTCCCAAGGACCTCCAGGGATCACTCAGTTCCAGCCCTGCTGCTGCCTCCCATCGCTCTCCCGGAGGAGCCCCTGCCCGTGGCTGCGCCTGCTCCCCCCAGGGCCACGGCCAAGCTCCCTCCTGTCTCATGCCACAAAACAGGTCCCAGATTCATTTCCGGAGAGGTGATGGAGGCAGCAGCTGTTCGTTCTCCGTGGCACATTTGTCAGCCTGCGATGGTAATTATGAAGATTAACAGCAAAATAACTGCGCGTTTCCACTCGGGTGATCGATGAGCTGAGACGCCTCCTGACGCCGAGTGCTGCAATTCTCGGGGAATCTTTTTTTAAATTACACCAGTTGTAAGTCTCAGCAAATTAACAGATTCTTTTTAAGTACCCAGAACATCTGTTCTCCACTCGAGGAGCTGACGCTCTGTGTTTGGTGAACAAGTGCCGTGTGCTCGGTGTGTGGCACAGGGGTGTCAGAGCTGTGCCAGCAGCACTGGGGACGCTGCCCCGGGCCAGGCGCTCTGGGGGAAGATGTCCCTGGATGGGTTAACTGGGAGGAGATGCTCCTGAGCTGGGCTGCAGGAGAGCACCCAGGGAGCTCCCCACCTGCCCAGGCAGGTGCTCTGCCTGCCCGCGGCACAGCCACTGCCGGCGGTCTGGCACTGCCTGGGCACTGCCCACGCGGGGAGGGACCGCTGCCCTGGCAGTGGTACCAGAGCAGAGCATCCCCTTCACCCCCGGGCAGCCGGCACTGCCGAGGGCGGGGAGGAACGGGTTAAAAGAGGCGGCTCCAAGGCTGGCGCTGGCACGAAGGGTCACCTGGTCCTGAGGGGTCACCTGGTCCTGAGGGGTCATCTGGTCCTGAGGGGTCATCTGGTCCTGAACCGTCTTTGTGGGAGATTCCCGTGGCACAGACCCGTGGTGGCACTTTTCCAGCTTTCAGAGTGCCGAAGAAGGACAGCAGCTACAAAGGGCACAGAAAAACTGCTCCGATCCGATTTATTTCCATCGGGCGTTTTGCATAGGTTTTTAAAGGAACAGAGCTGGCTTGGCTGCTCTGCTGCCTCTTTAACCTTCAAACAACTGAATGGCTGCTGCATCAATGGATCCTCCTCTAGGTTCAATGAGCTAAAAGGAGCTGCTTTTAGTTCTAGATGAGAGAGTGAGATCCATCACTGCCTCTCAAGTTCAAGTCATTCTCTGTTATAACATTGTAGGATCATGTGTTGCTCATTCTTTCCAGAGAAATTAATTTTGGCATTTATATTTACCCAGTGTCAGAAAACGCAGCTCCTACAGGATTGGAAGGCTGTTGCTTTCGTTACTTTTTTTTTTCCCTAATGTGGAAACGAGCCTCAAGAAAAGCGATTCGTTCTTGTTCAGGCTCTCACTGTCGTGTGGGAGGTGGAAGGATGGGAGAAGTGAAGTTTCTCCTTCAGTCAACGAACATCAGAGGGGGCAGGAGGAGCCCATCCCTGCGATCCCTGAGTGACAGAACCTGGGCTTCGGGTGGGATGAATCTCGCTGAATCTTAAAGAGGGCTTCCTGTGCCCCCACACAGATGGGGAATGTCAGAGTCACTCAGGTAGGAACAGACCTTTAATGCCATCAAGTCCAACCAGCACCGCCAAGGCACCACTGCCCCATGTCCCCAGCTGCCACATCCACGTGGCTTTAAAATCCCTCTGGGGATGGGGACTCCACCCCTGCCCTGGGCAGTTCTGCCAGGCCCTGATCACCCTCTCAGTCAAGAAATTTTCCCCAATATCCAACCTAAACCTCCCCTGGCCCAGCCTGAGGCCGTTCCCTCTCCTCCTGTCCCTGTTCCCTGGGAGCAGAGCCCGACCCCCCCAGCTGCCCCCTCCTGTCAGGGAGCTGTGCAGAGCCGCAAGGTCCCCCTGAGCCTCCTTTTCTCCAGGCTGAGCCCCTTTCCAGCTCCCTCAGCCTCTCCTGGGGCTCCAGCCCCTTCCCAGCTCCTTCCAGCCCCACGCTGAGCTCTGGGGCTCTGCCTGGCTCTGGGTCCCTGCAAACCCCGTGCTGGAGGTGCTGCTCATCCCAGCTCCCCAAAAATCCCTCTCCAACAAAGAGCACAGAGGGCTTCTAAATCACCTGACCCCTTTGGGTGGATGGGAGCAGGGCAGGTGGCTGCAGTTTCGTTCTTTTAATACCTCTGGATAACAAGGACTCCAAATTCAGCCATTTCAGATGAAATCACACATCTTGGCAAGTGCTTGCTTATGTCCAGAATATTCTCTCTCATTTTCTGGTGAAACACATCATTGCTCAGTACTTTGAATCAAATTTTCATTTGAATGCAGCTCCTCACTATGGGAAAAAATAGTAATAATATTTTTCCTGAAAATAACGGAGAGAGAGAGAAAGAAATTGCTCTTTGTGTTTTGCTATAAATTGTTTTTCTTACCCACAGAGATGGAGTGTTTCTTTCACTTTGGGAGAAATAGATTGTTCAGTACAAGACTGACTTGTGCTGCCAATCAATGAATGTTTCATTGCTGTCCCAGTCGATCCAAATCCACTGAAGCTGAACTTCCCAGGACAATAACTAAGAAACACAAGCCAAAGCAAAACTCAGGGTAAATGGGTTGGTGATCTAAGCTGATTAGTGCAGCCACATCCAGTAATTGCTCCATGTGAACTTTAGGATGTTCTTCCTACACAGTCAATGCAAACCCTCCCTAAACAGCGGGGGTGTGTGAGGAGCTGTCCTGAATCCCAACCAAAAGTTCCCTTCCAGCCTTAAAAGGAGAATAAAATTCCCATTAAGAAACTGTTCTGTTAATGAGACTCATTTCAGCACTGATGTGTTGTCAGCTGTCACTGCAGAGCACAGAATCGTTTCTGGAACCCAACAGCTCCTCGGGATCCACCCCCGAGGGATGCAAGGGATGGCTCAGAGTTAAAAATCTGCTCTTGTAACCCTGCTGCAGAGTGTGCGAGGTGTGGGACTGTCAGAATTGAGAGGGGAGCATTAACACAACAGAACAGGTTCTCAGTGGGATTTTTTTCTCCTTTTAAGGCTTGAAGGGAATTTTTCGTTGGAATTCAGGAAAGCTCCTCACATACACCCACTATTTAGATAACTACAGTCCCAGTTACCATGTGACACAGCAAAGGGCACTGGAACCCTGGGTTCCAGTTCCTGTGGAAGACTGGGACCTGGACAATCCAGGGGGAAAATCAGGGTTCTGCATGAAACAGGGGAGTGGGTGGAGGTGAAATAATTACAGGACAACTTTCCCTTAATGAAGCCATTTTTAATGGGGACACACGGGGGCCCCCCCTTTCTGTGGATGCTCTCCGTGGATTTGGGAGATGCTCACGTTTTCCAGTACATGAGATACTGCTGCGTTTTCCAGCTTCTCCTCGGAACTGCCCTGGAAGGCGGGGTTGGCCCGGGGTGAGGGCAGGACGGTCCAGCCTGGCCATCCTGGGAGCAAAGCACAGCGAGATGCTCTCCTGTGGGAACGGGAGGCGGTGGAGGTGTAAGAGCAGCAGCCCGGGGCAGGACGATCGGGAAGGGCACTCAGCGCTCGGCCCCCTCTGAACGGGCAGCACCGACCTTCCCCCCGCCACAGCCCGGGAAAGACACGGGGAAATCCGCTAAAAGCCGGGCCCGGGGGGGTTCGTTCCTTTCTAGGGGAAGATCGGAGGCAGGACTGAAACAGGGATGTTCCGGAGGAGTGATTTAACCACGAGATGGCACCAGGCAGCTGCCAGAGCCGGGCAGGGACNGGGCAGCAGGGACAGCGGGGACAGCAGGCACGAGGGACAGCAGGCAGCAGTTCCTTGGCAGGCTGTGGGCAAGAGGTGCTCACTGACTGCAGAAAGGACCGCACAAAACTGGGCTGGCGCTGCTGCAGCAGATGCTCGGGCTGTGCTGGCCACCGAATCGGGTTTAGAAACCATTCCAGAGCAGAGCCAGCCCGTCACACCCTGTGTGTCACTCTGGAGCGCTCGGAAGTGTCCCACAGAGGCTGCTGGAGCACAGAAACATCCATGATGAGAGGCATCCCCTCAGTCCAGGCAAGGGGAGAATAATTTCTCATGGTCATCTCCAAACCATTATGGTTTTGACCCTCAACCCCGGTTTTCGAGCTCCTGGATCCTGTTTTGGCTGCAGGATAAAAGGTACCTTCACAAAAATGTTTAAAGATTTAGGATGCTTCCCCTGCTTAGGGAGAGAGGCACGAGACGAGCATTTAGAGAAATCTCCATTCCTTCCCTGTGCCTGGAAGGGCAGAGGATGAGAGCCACGGGCTCCTACAGCCCAGGAATCTCTGGAAGGGGAACCAGAAGGAGAAGCCCTTTATCCCTCTGCTCTTGAGCCCCAAGAAGATCAAGGCTGCAGCTCAGCAGCAAATCCCTGCCTCGGGCAGGGCCGGCTGGGGGCTGTGAGCCAGAGCAAGGACACTCCTGGGCAAAAAGGAATTTTCTGGTAAGGTGAAGGGAAGCCCCCAGCTCCAGACTGGATTGCTTTTCTCCATCTCTGGGCCTGATTCCTCGTGCTCCCTGGAGGAATGTGAGGTTTGCCCCACTGGGATCTGTCCCTGCTCGGTTCTGGGATCGACTCTTCCTCCCCAGCCCCAGGGCAGCACCACGTTAGCTGAGCACCGACCTGACAGAACAGGAACAGGCAGCACCTGGGCTGCAGCCATGGGAGTTCCCAGCTCTGCTTCAGCCAGCTGTGCTCCCACCACATCTGGATGGCTGCCACAGCCTCGTCTCAGTCAATGCTCCTCCTGAGGGACTGCATCGGTGCCAGGTGCACAGCAGCTCCTGGGAGCTGTTCACAGGTGTGACCACTGAGTGAAAGGCCAGGTTGTCCCTTCCATGCTTCAGGTGATGCACATTTGCATTCAGAGCTCATTCCTTGTGAGCTCTGATCGTTACAGTGGCTGCTGTCACTTGAAGCTCAAGTAGTAAGAAATGAGTGGCACTAAACTTTGGGAGCTGGGCTCAGCACACATTTTCCAGGCAGCCACCCTGATGACAAGTGACACAGTGTGAGCTCTCCCTCCCAAAACCACTTTCCTTGATTGGAATGGTCTGGGCCAAGAAAAGGAACCCCTGGAAACTTTCCCAGCCTTCAAGCCTAGGAAGGATTATTTCTGATGTCTGGCAGAAATGAGCTGTTGTACCCCGGTGCCTGGAGGTCCCTCCTTTCCCGGAACACTGGCACTGGTGTCCCTCAGCCTTTCTGGAAGGTTCTCCCGCATCTGCTGGCAGCAGGCACGGGGCAGTGGAGGCACTAGGGATCACCTTCCCCTGCCCCAGGTGACAGGGATTCACTCTGAAGCATCAGCATTTTCTTCAGTCTCTGACCCACCTCTGCACCTGAGCTGAGTTTCAGGATGAAAGGGGGGAGGCAGGGAAAGTGTTTCTGCCTGTGGGAGATGTCCTGGGCTCAGCAGGAGCAGCAGCAGCGTGGGAACGCAGAGGAGCAGCCCTGGATAGGCCAGAGCAGAGCCCTTGGGGCCCAGGGGGTCCCAGCCACGTGTCCCAGGAGAAGCCCTGCAGGTTTAAGATGATTTTACTCCAAGAAAGTCCCACCTCTAGAGCTTCCCTTCATAAAGGAGCCTGGAGATCTTCTGCCTTGAAGATCTGAAGTGGTGCCCATGGCCAAACCCTCTCTAGGCTGCCCAAAAAACTCTCCCAGGACTCCTGAGTGCTGCTTTTGCCTCCAGCCTTTGCACCCTGGAGCCACCAAAGCCAGAGGAGAGGCTGGTCTTTGCTCTGGCTTGTGCATCAAATCCGATGTCTCTCCACTTGGGAGGACAGTATTCTGCCCTAGGATATACTGAGAAATGTTGCAGGTGAGTATCAGAGCACTAACAGCCACAGATTTTTTCTCATTTTAATTTTTATTTATAATTTTCCCATTTAATTAGTTTCTTTCTTTTATGGAAAACAAATAGCAATGGTAGCAAGAATAGCACAGGGGACTTAAAGAGCCCCAGGTGCACCAGGCAGTTCTGGGCACTTGCTGGGAACACAGAACATGTGAACCCCTGCAGAAGAAGCCTTGCAAACCTCTCAGCGCCTGTCAGGCCCACGGCAGTGACTGCACGTGGCACAGACCCACAGAGAGCATTGGTTGTTAATTGGTGCTTGGGAAGAGATCTGAGCCTTCCTCCCCTTGCTCTGTGGCTGCATCTGCTCACTGTTCCAACAGACAAATGCGTGTTAGGAATAATTAGCGTTAATGCTTTTGTAGGCATGATCTAAGTGGATAAAAAAAGCCCGGCCTGTAGAGAACAATAATAATTTCTATTAGATGAGCTGATACAGCTGGAAAAAAGTAGAGGAGCTTTCAGGTATAATAGCCCTCCTTCGAGAATAATTAGAAATGTAATTGGGAACAGCAGAAAAACATAGAATCCTAAAATAGTTGGGGTTGGAAAGGAGTTTTAAAGCCCACCTAGTCCAACCCTCCTGCTGTGAGCAGGAGCATCTTCAGCTGGGTCAGGCTGCTCAGAGCCACGTCCTGTCTGACCTGCACACCTGGCCCACTGCAAGGTGGGGGTGATGGTGACACCCTCACCCCGCAGGGAGCAGAGAGGGGACACGAAGGATGGGGGTGATCAGAATCCAGGAGTGGCACAGAGCAGCCTGAAGTGCTGACATTGAGAAAGTGGCTTTATCCATCCATTGCTGGTCACTAAACCACCACCTGGCCAGGCTGTGTCTCAGTCTAACACTCCTTTTAAGCTCATATTTGACCCCTTTTCCAAGTTTGAAGGAATTTATGAGTGGGCAGAGCTGAGTCAAGCAGGAGGGAAGACACAAGGACTGACGGGAGACAAGGGGAGCCCCGAGGTGTTGCTGCATAAACGCAGCAGCAACAACTGCTTCCATGGCATGGAGTACAAGAATTGGCTGCCGGAGTGTTTACGAGCACTCACCCTCTTTGTTCTGCCCTTTTCTCCGAGATATCTTCAACGTCTTTCTCCTAGGATGTTTAAAATATCCTGCACACCTCTTGTACATCTACAGGTGCAAGCAGGAGGGCCAGGGCACCCTCGGCCTCCCTGGTGGGACCCACAGGGGTGCATCCCCTGCTGAAGCACCCACCAGCACCGGGGAAGCATCAGAGGTTATTTGGGGCGTGACTGGTGGGGTCTGTGGACGCCTGTGCTTCCTCAGAGATAGGCTGGGGCAGGGAACAGGACTCAAACAGCCCTGGGTGTCTGAGACAGAGGCAGACACGGGTGGGTGTAACCTGCCCAGGACAGGGTGCTGAGGGCTCCCAAAGGAGGTGGCAGCAGCACCAGGACCTTGTTGAGCAAGGCAGGACCTCCCCAAGCACGCAGGGATGTGGCTCTGCCCCGTGTCCCCCTGCTCTCTGGGGTGGCCCAAGGATGGGCTGTGCTGGGATGGAGTTCATCCCATGCCAGTAGGGAAAATCAAGTGCAGTGCAGAGATTTCCTTCTCATTGCAAACTTCCCAGGAGTGCTGGGCAATGACCTGCAGGGGACTGTCCCAAGGCAGCTGGGAAACAGGGAAGGAGGAAGCTGGGACAAAAATGTTTCTGTAAATTATGTAAACCTAACATGATGAGGTGTTGTGAGGTAGCTGTGGCTCTCACAGGTGATTCTCTCTGTATCTATTTTTGAGAGACACTGAGAGTCTTTAGAGCAGCACACAGCAACCTCAGCAACACAAAAGCATCTGTGTGGAGTTGGGAATAGTGCCTTTGGTGACAGATGCTGAACACCTTCCACCAGGTACAAACCCCCAATAGCGAAATGCTTCTGAGTCAGCTGAACTGAGCACCTGAGGCTGAAATGCTCCCCTCTCCAGGTCTGACACACACGGGAGCAGTGGTCGTGGCAGAGAGGATTCATCTTCATTTCAAAATGTTGGAAACATTTTGAATCTATAGAAAAACAAGTAAAGGAGAAATGTGTTTCACTGATATTGGAAATCCTTAAAATGTCTGGGATTTTCCAGCACATCTCAGCATTAGATCAGGGCTGGGACTTGGCCTGGGGACTGAAATGGGAAGTGAAGAGCAATTCCCAGGATGGCAGGAGGATGAAGCCTTGAAGGACTGGGTGTTAGGCAAAAAGACCACAATATAAAAAAGACATTAAGCTAGAGAGAGCATCCAAAGGAGGGCCTTGAGGATGGGAAAGGGGCAGGAGGAGAAGCCTGATGACGGAGGAGTGGCTGAGGTCACTTGGTTTGTTCAGCCAGGAGAAGGGAGACTGAGGGGAGACCTCATTGGGGTCTTCATCATCCTCACAAGGGGCAGCGCAGGGGCAGCTCTGATCTCTGCTCCCTGTGGCAGGGACAGGAGCCAGGGAACGGCTGGAGCTGGGCAGGGCAGGCTCAGGCTGGAGAGCAGGGCAAGGTTCTTCCCCCAGAGGGTGCTGGGCACTGCCCAGGCTCCCCAGGGAATGGGCACGGCCCCGAGGCTGCCAGAGCTCCAGGAGCGTTTGGACAGCGCTGCCAGGGTGGGGTTGTTGGGGTGTCTGTGCAGGGGCAGGGGCTGGAGTTGGACTGGATGGTCCTTGTGGGTCCCTTCCAGCTCAGGAGATTCTGTGATTCTGTCATTCCATGACACTTTACACCAGGCAGCCCCACCTGTGTGTTTGCCTTTCTAGGAAGCCCCCTGTGAGACTTTCCAGAAGTCTCTGCTTTCCAGAAGTGCTGACTTGTAAGTACATTGCAGGAACCTTCAGGAAAGGAGATGAGATAAAAGCAGTGTTTTCTCCAAAACCGGTGCTGTCTCATCATGTTTTCACTTGGGTTTTTTTAGGCTGGTTTCATAATAGAACTTGTGTAATCCATCTTTCTTTCTGTCCTCAGCAACAAGATTTTGATCTTCTATCAAACATCAATCACACATGACAGGGCACGGCTCTCAGGGGGCAGGTTTGTCACCACATTCCCATTTTGGGTGGTTTTGAGCCATCCTCCACCAATGATCTGTTCTGGTGATGCTGGAGCCCAGCCAGGCTCCCCCCTCCAGCCTCCTGGGGTGAGGGCATCCACAGCAGCACCGAGTCTGGTGCCACTCAGCTCCTGCCCCTAAATGCCTCGTTGTCACCACTGGGCCAGCCTGGGCTTTGTCTCTCTTGCTCAGCTCCTCCAAAGCTCCTCCCAGGGCTGTGCACATCTCATTTATCATATTTGATGTCTTTGAAAGCCACACCTGGTAGACTGGAAAGCCACTCTCAGTTTTCTGTCCTCCCAAGGTCAGGAATATTCACGGAGGAGCTGCACAGACTGGAGAGCCCCTGGAGCTCCTGGAGCTTTGCAAAGACACGAACATCTCCCAGCAGCAGGATGAGGTGCTGAGCACAGAGATGCCTCAGACATTGTCCACTGCAAGGGGACAGATCCGTGTCCGGCTGGGGCAGAGCAGGGCTGAGATACCAGGGATGCTCTGGGCACCGTGGTGGCTCCTGGGAGGGGACAGGAGGCTGGGGCACACACCCAAAGGAGAGGTTTGCTGCCTCCTCCCAAAGGCGGGTTTCAGACACGGGAACTCCTGCATGTTTCTGCACCCGTCACTGTGAAAGCTATGTCCTGGTTTTGTCTCTGGAAAGGCTACAAGTTCCAGAGCACCTCATTTGTTATTGGCCCCTTTTTCCTTCCCCTGTTTCAGCGTCATTGCAGCTCAAAGAGGTTGGAAATGCCCAGGGATCTCAATCTCCTCTTCACAGGGCACAACCGTGGCACCTCTGCCCACCAGTGGGACCTGTCACCACCTGGGCTCTGCTGAGAACAGACAGACACCTGCAGAAGCTCCTGTGACGCCTTTCCCAGGGAGTTTGGCCCCTCCAGCCCCTCCAAACAGTGGGATGGCTTCAGCAGGTGCTGCACAGGCACCAACCACCACTCCCTGCAGCGGACTGGATGGAGGCTGTTGCTGTGTGCCAGGGTTCCCAGAGAGTCCCTGGAGAGCGAGGCTGACATTCCTGGGTGTCAGCTCTGCTGTGTGCAGGCAGGCAGCCCCATCCCACTGGGAAGCTTTCCCAGGGACACCCAGGCTGAGCATGGTGGGGGGCACCAAGGGCTGCAGGGGGCTGACGTTCCCCCACGTGCTCCATCTCCATGAGTCCATCACCGCATCACCCGGCCCAGCATCCTCTGAGGTGAAGAAGTGCAGGAAATCCCCAAGCAGCGACCAGTCTCTCCGAGGTGCTTTCCAGCCCCTGCTATGTGGCAGTCCCAGGGGACTGGAAGTCCCTGAGGACAAGTTGTCCAATCTCCCGGGACACGATGTGCAGGCAGCTGAAGCCCAGGCACCTTCTGGCTGGTTTTCCAGCAGAAAATTGGAATGTTATCAAAACGAGATTTTCCCCACAGTGCACTTCAAACGTGCTAATCCTGGTTTTCCCTTGGAAAATGTTCGCAGTTGAACTTCCCACCCCTCCTACTGCACATCTGACTGTGTTTCTGCAAATTCAGTTCCCTCTGATTGCACAGGGGGTGGTTTGGGGTTTCTCACCATCTTTGCCTCTGGCTATTGGTGTTCCATGTCCCATCCTCTTACCACTCACCCAAAATCTCCCTGCCTGCCCAGGAGCACTTTGGTATCCAGAAGCCAGACTAACTGCTTGCATCTTGTTCGAGCTCCCCACCCCTGTGCGTGCCCAGCTCCCTGGATGAAGGCAGAGCTCTGCTGGATGCTGGGAATGCTTCTGCACACGGGTAATGCAGAGATGCAGTAACCTGACAGTGCAGGGGGAGAGACACCTCCATTCTCATCACCTGGTGTACGATGATGCTGCAGCTCCTTTCTGTGACAGCAGGGATTCCAGATGTGCCACACACTCTGCTCAGGAGGGTGGCAAAGGCCTTGGAAGCCTGGAGTTCCTTCCTGTGGGGAGAGCTGGGTAAAGGCAACACCGATGCCCATGGATGCCTAGAGCAGGGAGCTGTGCTGCCTGGGGACTCCAGCAGCCACTTCCGAATTGCAGAGTAGGCTGTGCTGAGTCCCTCTTAGCTGGGAAAGCATTCAGGAAGAGCACAGAGCCTAGGGGACTGCAGTCCATCCTGGATGTTGTCTGAAAAGAGCTGGAGACAGGGCTTGAACACACAAAAGCAACCAAGGGGCTGCTCAGACACTCCCACCTTGGTTTCCAGCCCATTGCTCCCTGCAGCTGCCCCACCACAGGAGCAGAGCCCTTGGGCACCTTCCTCTGCAGACTCCAGTCGCTGCCTGTCTGTCTGGGTGGCTGATCCCGTGACAAGGACATCCTGCTGTGTCCCAGCTGCTCACACAAACCACAATCCCCGGAGCACTGGCGGTGGGGACACACTGTGCCAGCCTCCAGGAGGGTTGTGGGGAGCTGCTGGGGCCCTGCACCCCCTCCCTTGTCCCCTGTCCCTGCCTCGACCTCAGACTGGGATGTGGTGCTGTTCTCTGTCCCTGTCCTGGAAAGCAGCACTCTCCGACTGCATCCAGTCTCACCTCTGCTGGAGCAGCTCGTGGGGAGCTTTTCTCCAAATATTCTCAAGGACATTTTCTCCATTTTTTCAGCCTTTTTGTAAAGAATGTGACCCCCAGATCCGTGGGCAGCCTTCCTGTGCAGGGTTTCCCAGTGCTTCCTACAGAGGCTCAAGTCATTGCCAGCTGCTGCTCTGACTCCTCAGGGTGAATCCGAGAACGACAATGCCACCTTTTTGTTTGGAAATTCATGATCTCTGACCCCTAGGTCAGTTTTAGAGACCACCTCTACAATCAATGTCTCCACTGGATCTGCAGTCCTGTCCGAAGAGCAGGACCAACAGTACTTGCTTCTGCTTTCATGGCTCTACACTGGCTGTCCTAAAATATGTTCCAGTTCTGTGCTTATCAAAGAATCCAAGTGATTTGGCATCATTATTTGCTGTCTCACAGATTTATCACTAGTGATTGCTTCCAGAGAAAGGGCAGGAATACTGAAGTGGCAACCACATTGCAAATCCTTTCATCCCTGTAGGAACACCCATGACCCACGGCAGTTCTTCAGTACCAGGCCTTGGAGGCTTGCCATGGGCACTCAGCATGTGCTTTGCTCCGTTTTACACCTCAGATCAACCTTGCAGCTGCACACTGGAAGCATTTCCACAGCCTGTGTTGCAGTTACTGCTCTCAATTCCGCTTCAGCTTTCTCAAAAGAATTGAGTTTGTTTGGTATCTCCACAAGGAGTGGCATAAATTGCTTATAGCTAATACTTGCTTTTGTCTTTTATGGAATTCCCTATTGCCTTTTCTACCGCTGGGACTGATGCCTTACCCCGAGGCAGGTGAAGTTTCCAGCTGGGTTCAGTGCTGCTCCTCTGAGGTCTCCAGGTTTTACACTAAGTTACTCTGGCCGTGGGAGGAATTACAGCACTCACTGGCGAGGAGACACCTTGCCAACACCTCTCCCGTGCTCGTGTCCAACCCCCTGCATCCAGAAGGTGCCACATATGAAGAGCAGGATTGCACTGCACTGATTGCTAACAGGCAACCGAGGTCAGTCCTTGCCTTCAATCGTGGCTAAGGAGGTTGCCACGATGTGCCAGGAGGCAGGGACAGGGAAAGCAGAGAGCATCCCTGGCTGCCAGGATCAGCTGGTGGATGTGGCTGTGCTCCCCATGTACACAGCTCCCACCTGGGAAAGCCCTGCACACTCCCTCTGCCTTCAGAGGATCAAAGAGCCTGAGGACACGGCAGGAGCGAGACTCCTGCAGTGACAACATCTGTGCTGGCTGAGCCTGGCTGCAGGGAATGGCGATCCGGGCTGCTCCTGGTGCCAGCGCAACATGGATGGGGGGGCACGACCTGAGAGGGCAGCTGGCATTTTTCAGATCTCCACAACTGTGCAAGAAACAAGAGTCTCTGGAGACAAAAAATGAATGGAAGCACAGAGGGAAGAGCCTGCCTCCTGATCATGGTCATCCCAGACTCCTGGGCAACACGGGAGGGACTCAATAGCTGCACTCCTTCTTCTCCCTGCAGGGAACTCCAGGTAATAAGAGGGAAAGAGCTCCTGTACTCCAAATTATGTTTCAAAGCCTGCCTTTTCCCTTTGTCTTCTCTGCCAAGCCCCCTGCTGTGGCCAGGTCTTGACTTTGTTATTCTACTGCCATCACACCCACCAGGATCCAGGTCTGTATAGCCCACTCCTGGGCAGTTTCTTCCCACACAACCTGCTGCAGGTGCACCTGGTAAGCAGAGGAAGAAATGAAGTCAGCTCTGTGCAGACTAAGGGTAGGGATGCAACTCTCTTTGGCTTTCACCCTTTGTCCCTTCAACACAAACCCACACCGTGTGAATCCAGCACGGCCCTCAGCTCCACGCACGGAGGAGTGAGATTGACACAGTGACACTGAGAAGGATTAAGCTTGCCTGGAAGTCAGTTCCAAGAGCACAGCAGGGTTGGTGTGGAGCTCCACGCCAAGCACTGCAAGAGTTAAGGCGAGGTGGGGCCATTTTCCTTCTCTGACGGAGCGCATCACGACTTCCATGCGTTTCATTGCTTCCCCAAGCCATGGTGTGCAGCTTCCTGAGAGGGTCTCACAGCTGGAAGGGGCTGCAGAGCCCGCAGAGCCCTGGCACGCTGAGCCCCGCAGCGTTACACAACGGCCATTTTGCTCCTGCGGCTCCTTCCGAGTGCATGTGGGCAATGTGGGACACAGGCAACATGGTTTCCATGGCAACTCGCACTTCAGAGATGCCAGTGAGAAAATTTGCGTTGGGGGAAAATATTCCGCTTCAACTCACGTTGCAAAGGAAGGACAGAGGTGGGCTGCAGCAGCACCCCAGAAATGGCAGTGCAAAAATATCCCTGGTGGTTTTGGTTCTGCAGCGCTCAGTCTGTTCCCTGCCCAGGCTGGCTGTGGCGTTTGTCCTGTGCAGTGACAAAGCAACACCCTCTCACTACCTGGAACCCCACTGTTTTTCTCCAAAAAGGCCAAACTGGCAACTCTGGGGAGCAATGTGATGTCCTGGCCTCCTCACCCCTCTGGCCCTGGAACAGGACAGGCGTGGTCCAGGAGTGAAACTCAGTCTCCTTCCCCACGGAGCTGGACTGCCCTCCAGATGTTGGCCATTGGCTGCTCTGCCTCCATTTCCTTAAGGGAGGCTAATGGTAGCCCAACAACAGGTGGATGATGAGAACCCCAAGAAATCTCCTCAGCAGAGAAATTTTAAGGTCATATCCCAGAGTAATATGGTGAATTTAATGGAGGGAAATGGCTGGTTGCCCTGTGAGCTAATGTCTGGAAGAGTGGTGGCTCTGTCTGGAGGGACAGAGTGAAGCCAAGGAACCAGGCTGAGTGTCTGCTGAACATCCCTGCCCAGGAGCTGTGCTGGTCAAGGGAGGAATCTCCAGCACTGAACACAGACCACGACAGAGTCCATGTCACACACAGCTGTCCCCAGGCAGAGCTGGGCAAGCGTGCTATTCAGAGGTGCTGCATAACTGGGAATACTGGTGTGGAGAACAAACCCACAGACCGTGTTTTACCCTCAGTCCCTGTTTTACGGAATGCCTGGTGTGTCTGCGCCTTCCGATGCCCCGGGAATGCCCCGATCCCGAAAGGGCACCGCAGGTGAAAAGGGCGGGGCGGGAACCCCAGAGCTCGGCCCCGGCCGAGCTGCGCACCCCCCGCACAGGCGACACTCGCAGCAGGCGCGGGACGCACCCGCGCCCCAGCCCGGCGCGGGGACAGCGGGACCCGCGCCCTGCGAGCGGGGCCACCGACCGCGCACCGACCCCGCACCGACC
>VZTG01002584.1:45930-114322 GCA_013397845.1 Melanocharis versteri | reverse complement strand
ACACCCTGCGGCACACACGCGCACCCACAGACCCCCCCGGCACACATGGGCACCCGCACACCCGACGGGGAGCACACGGGCACCCGCACACCACCCTGGGGCACATACAGGCACCCGCACAGTCCCCAGGCACGGACGGGCACACGCACCCCCTCCGGGGGCACATATGGGCTCGCACACACCCCCCGGGGCACGCATCACGCACCTCAGAGCATACACGAGCTCACACACGCACCCCGGGGTGCACATGGGCATCCACACGCCCCCGGGGCACACACGGGTTCACACCAGCACCCTGGGGCACGCAGGAGCACCCACAGAGCCCTGGGGCACACACAGGCGCACACACACACACCCCGGGGCACACAGGGGATCACACATGCACTCTGGGGTGCACGCAAGCACCCACACACACACTAGGGCACGCACAGGCTCACACGCACACGGCCTGGGCACACACAGGCTCACACACTCGAGCCTGAGCACACACAGACAGACTCACACACGTCCTGGGCACACACAGGCCCCCATGTACCAAGTGGGTGCACATACATGTCCACCCAACGCTGTGCATGCGGACAGCAACACGCATGTACACCTACACCACACACAGACACAGCACGGGCACACACAGAGCTAGGTGTGAGCACACACCAGCATCCCCAGACTGGGGGGAGATGTGGGCATGGGGAACACCGTGCATGCACACAGACCGTGCACTCACACGCTGTGGGAATGCCCACGGGCTGCATTCCATGTGCACACGCACATGCCATGTGCACACACACACATGCCATGTGCACACGTGCACTGCTGTGCAAACACAGGCTCACACACAACACACGTGTCTGCACTTGTGCCAGCATGCACAGCTGCTGTGACACATGGACACACACACCTGTGTGCAGGGACCTGGCACACCCACAGCCACACGCGCACCTGGGACACAGGCACGTGTGGCTGGGGTTGCGGACATGCAGGCACAGCGTGCACACACAGACACAGGGTGCACGGACACACAGACTCACAGACACAGGGTGCACAGACACACAGACACAGGGTGCACGGACACACAGACACAGGGTGCACAGACACACAGACACACAGACACAGGGTGCACAGACACATAGACACACAGACTCACAGACAGACACAGGGTGCACACATGCACAGACGCACACAGCGTGCACACACGAACAGACTCGGTGTGTGCTGTGTATGATTGCACATGAGCACAGAATGATCCTCCCTCCTGTGCCCACGGGTCACTCTCAGCGCACCTGAGGGTGCAGTCTGAACCCTCAGTGCTGGCAGGTGCAGCCTGGGGTGCCCTGGGCAGCCCGCGGCCTGGTCTCTCCACCTCCTCTGCGTGTGCTCTGGGTGCAGAGCCCAGCTAAGCAGCCCCAGTCCCTCAGTCGGGGCCATCGCGGGGCAGACAGGCAGGTACAGACCCACCCCCTCCTCCAGCACACCCCCGCACCTGCGGAAGGTCCGCGCGGGCCCGTGCGCAGGTGCGAACGCGCACCCGAACTGCACGAACGCCCCCACCACGGAGCCTCAGCCGCCCCAAGGCGCAGAGAAATGCGCGTACGCACCCAGGCACACACAGCCGGGGAGGGCAGGGGGCTGGAGGGGCCGCGTGGAGCAGAGCGGACACCTCCGCCGCTCAGCTGCCCGCTGTGGAGGTGGAGGATGGCTGCGCACATCCCCGGGGTGGTGGCCGGGCCGGGCAGCGCGGGCTGTCCCCCGACGCCCGCTGTCCCCCGGCAGCAGGGGAGGCTCAGCGGAGGCTCCGCTCACCGCTCCCGGCTGACGGCTGCCCGTGGCCGTGCCGCCTCCGCGCCTTGTCCCCGCGCAAACCGCGCGGAGCGGGCTGGTGCCGGCGCATCCCTGCGTGAGCGCGGCGATGCGCGGGCAGCTGAGGGGGGCCCACGGGGGCTGCGGGTGCTGGGCTCGGGGCGGCCGCTCCGTCCCGACACGCACGGGCTGTCCCGGCCGCTGTGCCCAGAGCAGGGCACGGGTGCCTCGGTCCTCGCTCGCTGGCGCTGTGCCCGAGCAGGGGCTGCGAGGCAGAGGAGGGGCTGGCAGCCCGCGCACGCAAAATGGCTCCTGCCGGCGGCTGCCGTGCGCCACAGCGCAGCCCGAGCCCCGCGCAGCCCGGCCGCTGCCCCCGAGCCTGCTCCTGCCCCAGGGCCTGCCCCAGCCCTGCTGGCTGCGGGTCCTCACCGCCTGTGTCAGCACCGGGCACCTCTGCCCAGGGCATCTCCTCCTCCTGCAGCCCCAGGACCTCCCCAGCCTGTTCTCTCGCAATTTCTCCCTACTCCCACTTATGGTCTCCTGCCCCAGCTCCCTCTGCACCCTCAATTTACTCCCTCCCGATGCCAAGCAGGATCCTCTCTCTTCCCCCCAGACCCCAGGGCCCCTTCCCCAGGCAGGCTTCATCCTCCTCTCCTGTCCTGGCAATCTGTCCCTCCGGCCTGGGCACAGAGCACATCCTGCGGCTTGGGCAGATGCTTGGAGAAGGAAGAGTTATTTTCCCCAGACATCAAAGTCCTTGCACTGATTCGCCCTAGCTGGAGACTTGTCACCAGCTGGGGACATTCCTTGTGCTGTGAAAGGGCATTGGTGTAATAAAGGATCCCCAGGGATTACCCAGCTCCTTCCTCTCCCTTTGACACAGAGTAGGATCCTGCTGGAGACCAAAATCCCAGCTCTGCCGTAACAGCAGCATTTCGCCGAGATGCTCCTTCCGCATTTTGGTACAGCCCAGATCCTCGGCTGAGGGCAGACCCCGGCTCCTGCCCCCGCCCTCCGGGCTCTGCCGTTCCCGTGTGCCCAGGGCCAGATGGCTGATTCGCTGCCTGGCTCTGCGCTCCCGCTCCCGCCACAGTCCCAGCTGACCACTTTGTTCGTAATAGTCCTCAGAGGGGAATTACAAGCGAGTATTAAATGTGTGGTTAAAGAAATCGCATTACACAGTGTGACTGGAAGGGAGATGCTTCCCTTTAATCTGTAAGCCATGGAAGTTATTAGTTTAGCGAGCGGAGCGGTTGGGCACGGCATTCCATTAGGACACAACCCTGAGCACAGCCATCACCTCCAGCCGTGGCACAGCACCCCCGGCTCCCAGCACAGCCCCTGCTTCCCCGTTCCCCGTCATTTCAGTGCCATTATCATGTTAACATGGGGCTGTTTAGCATTGCAGAAAAGAAACGGGAAAAAAAAATCACACTCAATGGCCGATGCGCTCCCGTGAAATAATGTTTGTGTCGTGTATCCTGTCCTACAGGTCTATGCAATATTAGTTAGTCACCCTCCTGCTCCCAACGATCACCTAACACCAACACCTGTATCATACACAGCTGGCTTCTACAGGATCCCTGTCATTGGTCTGACAACACGCATGTCTATATATTCTGATAAGGTAACTGATGCATGTTTCTGGTCTAGTACCTCATACATGTGCTGTAAATCAAGAGTGCCCATCAGGAGGGTTAATGATGTCTACACTCTCTCTGTGTCTGTCCGTCCACTCTCTCCAGCCCAGCCTGCAGCTCCCTCTCTCTCTCTCTCTCCTGCATTCCAGGGTACATAATTTTTTTGCAGCTGCCAGGGTTGACCTACATAGTGCCGGATGATTTCTGCAGTGCTGCTCAGCCAGGCTGCCGGGCTCGCTGCTCTGCAGCCACGGCAAAGGCATGAGCTGGCTCCTGCCCTGCTCACTACTGACAGCCGGGGGGTCCTGGGGACTCTGGGGGCCTGGGGACGGGCAGAGGATCCTGTTAGAGCCTGTACATTGGGCAGGATCTCTCTGGGGCTTGCAGGTTGTTTGGCTGCTTTCACTTCTCTGGGTTTGTGGGATATTGGTAGGGGAGATAACAGAATATCCTGAGGCTTCACATGACATTCAGTCTGGCCAGCACTCAAGACAGAGGTTCAAATTCCAGTGTCTCAGCTGTCCCTGTGGGAACACGGAGACTTCCAGGCTGGATGAGGTCCTGCCATGTGCAGGCAGTGCCTGGGCAACGATGTGCTGCCCTGGCCCTCAGCTCACAACCCGTTTGGCAAACACCTAAAGCTTTAGTGAAGGCAAAAGGAGGAGCTGAGCAGAGCCAGGCCTTCCAAATGCCATTGCAGGATTTCATCCAGGCACACGAGCTCAGTGGGTGAGATTGAGCCTGCTTCAAAGCACGAATCGGCCTTTGCTTGGGAAATGTGAATATTCACAAATGTAAATGTTCAGTGCAAAAATAGTCACTCCGCCTACATGCTAAATAAAGTCAAATTTCAGGAGGAGGAGCAGAGGCTCCCGGAGAGGCACTAGCAGCGCTGTTTGGCTGGAGCAGCAGCAGGTTTTGGCATCTCCCACCAGGGAAGCCATGGCAGGGTGGTCAGCGAGCCAAGACCACAGCAGTGATGGTGATGGTGATGGTGATGGCAGCTGGCAGGGCTGGGGACCTGCACACCCTGGCAAGGTCCCACCAGGCACGGTTGGATGGAAAGGGGTGGCAACAGAGCTGGCAGAGCAGGCAGGAAGTGTTCAGGGGGAATTTGCTCCTTGCTGCAGTAGGGAGGAGACAGGGCCGATAGAAATGTCACTCAGAGGGTCGTTGTCACAGGGCCCATGATGACAGGGAGAGGGGACCCTGCACCCCATCTCTGCAGGGCAGTGCCCAGCGAAGCAGCCACTGCCCACAGCACCTGTGCTGTCCAGCCTCGTGCTGGCCTGGAGTGCTCACCCCAAGGGGCTGGCTCCTGCCTCTGCTTCCGCCAGTCTTCCTATTTCAAACGTGTTTTCTGCAAAACAGCCTCATAAGCCCCACGTGATTCACTTCAGGGCTGGAGGAGAGACCCACGACCGCAGTGGTGACCCAGTGTGCTGGCAGGGAGATGCTCTCCATGGAATATTTGGGGTGTTGAGCAGGTTCAGGGCTGTGGGGTACACTCTCAGCCTGGCAGAAACTGGGCAGGGAGCCGAGGCTGCCCACCCTGAGCACCTCTCAGAGCACTCCTGCCTGGCTGGCATCACGCCCAGCCCACCAAGGCCTGGAGCTCTCTGAAGAACAGGGAGTTGCAGGCAGGAGATGGGGCAAAGGCAGGGGCTGGGTAGAGGTGCTAAGGATGTTGGACAGTGGAGGGGACAGCAAAGGTGGGAGTCGAGTGGGGGACAGAGGGGTGTGACATCGTGGGATAGGACAGTGGAAGGTTCTGCACACCCCGTGCAGGACAGGCTGGCTCCTGACACAGGGACATTCAGCTGCTCCATTTTTCGTTTCCAGTGATCAGCTTGCTTTCTTTTTTGTTTTAATTCAGGAAATTATATCTTTCAGCTTAGTTTCTATGGAAACAAGCTTGTAGGATCACTTTGTATGTACGCCCCTAATTGGTTTTGGAGGCATCAGACAATTTTAGCTGAATTTCACAGGGGGCTGAAGTTGGGTTAATTATGGTCCTCTCAAGGCTACCAGGGGGAGGAAAGGCATGGACCTCAGCACAGACAGGTTTGCCCAGTACCTTTGATGCTCTCAGAGCATCTCCAGTCGAGCACAGTGGTCCCTGAGCTGTACCCAGTCTTTCAGCAAAGATACCCGAGGGAAGTGAGTTTTACTGCTCCCAGTATCCAATCAACTATTTGTTCTAGAAATAATATTGCAGTTATCAAGCAGAGCACTCTGGCTTGGCCTCCTTGTATGTACATCTTATGAAACCATGAGCTGTTCCTTCACTGAGACCCTCGCACCACCCAGCACAGCCCCACCTGTCTGGGGAGGGGTCTCTGGAATCCCAGTCACCTCTGAGTGAGGTCAGCAGGGAACTGGAGGAGAGAGGGAGTCTCAAGGTAAAGGCAGCAGAGTGGTTCCCATCACTGTGGAGTCCTTCGCTATGGAGAGCCCTCTGGAGAGATCTCATGGACTGAGCATTGCAAAAATCCCCCTCTGACCTTCCCGTGCTGGGCCCCTGCATGGCCAGGCTGGGCTGGGCTTTGGTGCTCCTGTCCCCGACAGGTCATTGGGGGTGTTTATATCTCCTTTGTGTCTCAGCTGAAAAAAACGAGATGACATTGACATCTTGGCACCTTGAAAAACGTGAGATGACACAGAGTGTGAGAGCAGAGCCTGGGGGCAATGCGCAGCTCAGGAGGCAGGAAGGGCTGTGCTGTCAACATATGGGACCTCTCCTACGTGTGGAGATGGAGGGACACCCTGGGTACCCAGAGCTGCTGAGCCCCTCAGCACCTCCCAGCAGATTATTGCAGCAGATGATCAAGGAGATAAGTTAATAAATTAAAAGAGACCTGCTCTGCTGCTGGAAGAGCTGGAAAATGGAGTTTAGACATGCTGCAATTGGAGAGCTTTTTCAGTTCCAGCACCTTACCCTGGTAGTTGAAGTGAGGTCTGTCTCTCTCTCTTCACTCTGGGGATGGCTTTTCCCTCTGGTTCCTGCTCTCAGTGGAATCACTCCAGGCCCTCACAGGGCTTGTTCACTGAAAAGGGTTTTCTTCTTTATTACTGGTCTCACTGGCAGTCGATACGCAGCAGGAGCCCTGTTAGTCAGGGTAGGAAGGTGCAAGTGGGGAGAAAAATGGCTCTTCTTGACCAAGGTCAGGGTCAGGACTCCTTCACTGGCACTCACAAGCGACGACTGGAGAGGCTGCTTGGTGCAGCACAGAGATGCTTGCTCTGGGAGCACAGCCCTCAGCAGGGCAGCCTGGAATGTGCGAGAGCAGAGCAGGGTAGTGGAGTGCTGGCCTGATGGAGCCCCCACATCCCAGCAGATCCCCACAGGCTCTCAGATTCCAGCTGGGAGCAGGACAGAGCAGCCCCACCGCCCCACAGTGGCCCTGCCCCAGAGGCTGCCCCATTCCTTCCTCGGTGCACTGCAGGGAAAGGCAGGGAGTGCATCTGAGTGTGAGCTCCCCATCCCTCTGCCCCCAAAATCCCTCCCTGCACATGTCTGAGCTATCTCAGAGCTATCTCAGCTCCCTCCCACGTCCACAGCTGTCGTGTGGGGCAGTGGGCAGGCTCCTTCCATGGAGACACTGGCCAACGCTTCTTTCTCATGCCCAGCTGGTGAATTTTACCAAATTTTTAGGAGCTTTACAGATTGGGATGTCTGTCAATCTCCTTGAAATTTCCCAGGCAGCTCTGTTGGGGAGTGCATTGCTAGAAAGGGGACTGACCCCACTGCCATTGGTAATGAAGCAAAGGCACATTACTCCCTTAATCCTGCAGGAAAAATGACTGCCCCAGGCATGGGCTCTGAGCTGGGGTGAGCCCCTGGGCAGACAGAAGTGAAGAAGGTAACAAACCCTTCACTCACAGCGCTGTACAAGGCCCTGATGTGACACACAGGCACTGCCTGGTGGCCCCCAGCCATGCCCTTTCCCTGTGGATAAAATCTCCATCAAAAGGCACCGCCAGTGCTCTCCCCCAGGCATGGCATGGCCTGGTGCAGGCTGTGCACAGGGTTCCAGCACCAGGCACCTTCCCTGCAGGGGTGGCACTCCCGTGCTGTCTGAAGGTACAGGCTCACAGCTGTGCGTGCACAGCCTGTGCTTTCACACACACACACGATCTACTCAAACGGCTCCTCTTTGTATGGACTTGCATCGAACATTTGCAGTTCTCAAGTTCTGACCCCACACAGAATCATCTCAGAATCCCAGACTGGTCTGGGGTGGAAGGGACCTGAAAGCCGATCCAATCCCACCCCTGCCATGGGCAGGGACATCTTGCACTGTCCCAGGCTGTTCCAAGCCCCATCCAGCCTGGCCTTGGACACTGCCAGGGATCCAGGGGCAGCCACAGCTTCTCTGGGCACCCTGTGCCTGCCCACCCTCCCAGGGAATATCCCCAACCTCCCAACCACGCTCACTCCGGTGCTTTTCGGCTCCAGCCGCTGGGTTCCTGCTCTGCTTGGGCACCTGGATTTCACCCCAGCCTGTATTTGCTTCCTTTTTGCAGAGCTAGAAGGCAGTGAGGGAGCACAGAGCTGAGCACTCAGGTGTGGGTGGGCTGTAGGGAGGTTTGCAGCAGGCTGGGGTTGGTGTGAGCCATTCCCATGGTCCCACTCCAGCGCTGTGGCCAGCACCAGGCACCCTCAGAGGAGAGTAAGGGGTGAGGATCCTACAAAACATCCTACAAGGCCAATGTGGATTTGTAACGAGGAGCAGTTTTTGCTGCGTGCCTGATCCGAGGGGAGGGAGCGATGACCCCCGACAGCCCCGAGCTGAAGTGCTTGGAGCAGCACGTCAGGGGCAGAGCTGCTGCAGCTGAGTGAGCCCACACGCTGTGCTAAAAACCACAGGTCTCTCTTAGCAGTTATGTGCCAAAAATGGGCTAATCAGGATGCATAAACCACTGCGTCCCCATCCTTTGCAGCACAGCCCATGTGCCCAGGCCCAGGAGAGCTCTGTGCTGGGTTTCAGAGGGGTGTGACAGGGACCTGTGGGATGTCACTGCGTGTGCTGGGATGGGGGTATCAAATCACACCAAGCTGGATTCTCACCTGCCTCTGCACAGCACAAGTTGGACATGTGAACCTCTGGGGGACTGTACTTTCATTTTTCTGCCAATCTTTGGCCCATGCAGGGATGCTCAGGAGTTCCAGGTGCTTCAAAAGCTTCTTGAGATCTCAGCTCAGCACCTGCCATGGATTTGTCTTCATTATCTTATTTGAAAACCACAATTCAGGGATCCAGGAGCTGAGATACCACCAGAGCCTGTCCACGACCCTTTTGACATCACCTCAGAAAGCAGTTTTGCCTGGGCTTTTAAACCAAGTTGCCTCTCAACAACCTTGCAGTAAACTTTTCCTCTGAACCCAGTGATATGTATTTAGAATACTTAGGAAAGCCATGATCGGTTTAAACACAATTTTTGCAAGCTGGTTGGGAAACTAGAAAATAATTTGATGCAACATATGGAAATTTCAAAAAGGGATTGAACGAATTTTGATAGAATTTTGATTTTTTTTTAACCAGTGTTTTTCTGATTTCTTTTTTTAATATTGGCTTTTCTGTTGGTTTTTCAGCTCTTTTCTCTCTTCCGATTTTTTTCCTATTTCCACTTTCACTTTCCCTGGGCTTCCTTAAAGCAATTAAAAATGCTCAGGGGTTAAAAATTAAAAAGGCTTAGATCCAGATGGTGTGCCCCTGGCCCAGGCTGTGCAGCTGGACCTGGAAATACCTGGGCATCTCTGATCAAAGAGATCTTGAACACCGTGTTAGTGTGGACACCATGGTCGTCTTTCCATTGTCTGTCCCTATGGGGTTTTTTCCCAATCCCATGGGTTAGTGCTGGTCTTGTGGGGTGAGCTGCTCTTCCTGTAACTGTAATGTTTGTATCAGTCACACTCTGAGAGTCTTGCTGGGGCTCTCCTGATTTATTTCCTCCTCTGATTAAACATCCACCCTTCTCCTCAGTGTCTCATAATCAGGAAATGTTCGCGGTGCTGCGGTGGCTCAGCTGCCTCTGCCATTCCTGTGTGTTGAGCTGGGGTGGGAGCAGGGACCTGCTGACCCTGTGCAGGGGGCCCTGAGCACAGCAGGGAGTTTACATCCTTTTCTACACATGTCATGGTCTGGTTTGACATTATCAATGTGTTGAGTGTGAGGAAGAGGATTTATTTGGTGTGTCTGTCTCTCCTGTGTGTGTATGGGGAACATGATGCTTTTTCCTTTCCAGTATGAATTACTTTGGCCCTTTCAGGACATTTCTGACCCATTCTGGGTCTGGTCTCTGGATGAGCAGGTCTGGACAAGCCCTGTTTGGTCCAGACAACCATCTCAGCCTTAGAGAAAAAAATATTATGGTGCTTTATTTTTGTTCTCTCCATTTCTGGCTCCTGCCTCACTCCAGCACGTAGCTCGGCTGTCAAGTAGGGTCCCTGCTGAGCGTGAGGACTTTCACTTCCTAATATTTGACTCTAGGGCTTTTTGGACAAGCTGCATTTGTTTGAAAGCTCTCTGTCAGCTCCAGCTTTTGGTCTGATTGCTCCCATAAGAGCGCTGTACTTAATTAGGCTGGAATTGCTATTGCACAATCACCCAGCCATAACGATGTCTTTCACCAATCAGAGAGGTTTGCTGGGGCACGGGTCCAGAGCTGCCTCCTCTGCCTGCTGCTGCAGAACAGGCTGACCTAAAAACAGCCAGGAACCACGATATAAAACTGCCTTTCTGAACTTCAGCCATGGCAAATAACGAATACACAGCTGCCTGTACCTGCCTCTTGCCTTCTGACGGGAATTCTTTTTCTTTTTGATGTCCATTGCCTGGTAATTATTTAAAAGGTCAAGAGGCAAGGCTATATTTGCACTGAACACTGCTGGCCATTCACGGCTCCATAGGCTTTTCTTCTCTATGCATTTATGGACCACAAAGCAGAAACCCCTCTTTGCCGTGCTCTGGTTTAACCACAGAGAGGTACAAAATCATATCCAGAGTTTGCTTCCCAGCCAGAAGGAAGGATGCAGGTCCCAGAGGTTAGCTCCAGGTGTGCACCCCAGAGGTCTTCCCCAAATGGCTTTGTGACCCCAGCCCTGTCCCTGCAAACGTGGCTGACACCACCACAGTCTGTGTTGAGCTCTTGTTCTTCCTTGCAGAGCATCCACCTGTCCTTTTTGCGCACGGTCCCACCTTACTCTCACCAGGCCAACGTCTGGTTTGAGATGATGAGAGTCTTCAACTGGAACCACGTCATTCTGATAGTCAGCGACGACCACGAGGGTCGTGCTGCACAAAAGAAGCTGGAGACCCTCCTGGAGGAGAAAGAGTCCAAGGTCAGTTCCTGAACATTGTCTTGTAGCTTTGTTTAAGCAACAACAACAAAACTAGAAGTCTTGGGCTGTTGTATGTATGTAGATTTCTGTATGTAAAACACCTTTTCTTTCCATTGTAACATGGCTAACATGCTTAAAGCATCAACAGTGTCTGACTAGTACCTGACAGAACTTTGTACTTTATTCATTTCACTTGCTTTGCCATGGTCAAAATCTCCTACATGTAAATCAACTACAAAATGAAGGGAAGGATAACCTGGAGCTCTGCAAATGCCTTGCCCAAGATTCCCACCCAAGGAGAGGACCAGTCGCTCAGCTTAGGGAAGCACCTGCCCCATTGCAGCCACCCCGGGGCCAGGCAGACCCAGCAGTGCCAAACCCACCCTGAAGAGCAGCTTCCGAATTGGCTATCGGGGGCTCAGCTTAGTGCTTAGGAGGGGCAGGGCAGCCCGGGGCTGTAACGACCCTCTCGGTAGAGCTGTCGGCCCGTTCCCATCTCCATCGAAGCACATGCCCAACGCTGCTTTCCTGACACCCCATGCTGTCACAGGGGCGGGTGTGGGACCTTGCACCTGCTCTCAGGGCCAGCGGGAGCAGGGAGGGAGGCAGGGGAGGGCCCCGAGGTGCAGGAGGACAAACCACAGACCTGCAGCATGGAGGGAAAGGACTGAACAAGTGTTCGAGACAAGCAGAGAAGGAGAGAACAGGAAGCTATTTGGCTGCAATCGGGAAGGCAAGGAACCACCTCCTGTCCTACGGGGTGAAGACCCAGCACATCCTCCCTCCTGGGCCAGGGTGAGGTCCCCTTCGGATGGGCAGAGCCTGAGTTCATCCAAGTCTCCAGCAGCACCAGGGCAGGCACCCATTGGGGGCTGTTCTCTCCTGGGTCACAGGCAGGGACCCCAACCTGCTCTTTCCAGCCCCACCTGCATCTGCTGGACCTTTGGCAGACTCTCAGCTGCTGAGGAGATGTGGCCATAGACGCTTCTTGTGGTTGGAGTTGGTGGCTGAGCTGAGAGACCAAACCCTGTGGCTGCTCTTCGTCACCTCCCTGGAGGAACAACTTGTGCAGGGGTGCAGGCTGGCACGAGCCACACTGACCAACAGACTCCTGATTTTGGTGGTGATTTTGAAGAATTTTCATCCTTGCTGCATCCCAGGCCGTCATGAGGCACTGATGTTCCACCAGCCACAGAGGGATCCTCGTGCCTCCAAAGGCAGCTTCCCACTGGGTGACAGCAGGACAGTGTTTTTCTCCAAAGCCTCTTCCCAGCACAATACTCTTCACACAGGGAGAGCCACTGTGAGTCTCTCATCCCTGCTCTTACATCCTTTGAATTCCACTTTCCGTCTTCCTGTGGTTTCCATGTAGCCCATTTTACCGTTTCCTCTCATGCCTCCACTCCCTTTTGCCCCACGTGGTGCTCCCAGGCACAGGGTGCATTCCTTCTTCAGCCTGTCCACCCCGCAGGAAAGCCTTTGAGATCTGGAGCTTAAAAGATGGGGAGGGAGGGTCTGTCCTCAGACCTTCCCCATATTTGCACTGCATCTGCCACATGTCTTGGTGTCCCCTGGCAGCCCCTGGGCTGCTGCAGATGCTCTGGCCGCTCTCCAGCCTGGGGTACTTGCTCTGTCCCAGTGGGTCACCTTGTCTTCTCTTTGGGGTGTGCCACTGCCTCTTGTTCCTTTTTCCTTTGGGGCTGGTCTGACTGGTCTTGCAGGTGGCAGATACCCCGTGGGAGCTTCCCTGTCTTCCTGCACCTCTTCTCTCCAATCTCTCTTCCGATCACTGATGTGCTGACTCTTCTCATGCCATGCAGTTGTACCACGGGCCCCTCCCCAGCCTCTCCAAGGGCAGCCTGGTTCCTGGGGAGGGAGCAGGCAGGAGACCTGATCTCAACCTCTTCAAGGCTTGGATCACAGCCCCTGAGGACATAGAGGACCTGCTCTGGGTCAGAGACTCACCTGCCCATCTGAGCTCCTGGTTTGGGGCATGGCTTTGCCCCCAGGGTCTGTGCCAGCCCTGTGTGCCATCCAGGCACCACTGTGAGGGTCTGCAGCTCCAGCAGCACTCCGAGCCCAGCACTCAGGCCATGCTGGCCAGCCCCGGAGTGCCCCATGGGCTGGCCTTGTCCTGGGGCTGTCTGCAGTAATTCAGCCGGGAGCTGCTGCTCCACCCAGCACAGCTCTGCTTGTTCATGGGGCTGCTGGGGCTCAGGAGGGAGTGCTGGACACTGTGAAACCAGAGCTTCTCCAGGTCAGAGGTGGCAAGTCCCTGCTGTGCTGCCTGCCTTTCTCTGGGACAGCGGCATTCATGAAAGTGGCAATATTTTGAATGAATGCAGGAGAACATGGTGGAAAGGGAACTTCTAATTTGTTGGTCCCTGTGTGAAACATGAAGAGCAGAGAAGGGCTGCAGAACCATGTGGAAAAATGGGGAAAAGGGGACGAATTACTAGTCTAGTTCTGGAAAGAGGGCTAGTGACAGGGAGAGGTGATCAGTCGCCAGCCTTGTTGCACCCAAGACTCTGCCCAGGCCGAGGTGCCAGCACATCCCAGCAATTTCTAGTGGGAGGCTGCAGCATGGATGACCAAGTTTTTGGCTACATTGACAGTGCCTGGGGAGAAGTGACAAGTGTTGCCTGACTGGAGAACATTCCTGCTGCCCTGCTGCATCTCTGGTCTCCTTGGAGCAGTCGTTACTCCAGGACTCACTGCAGGCCCAGCAGAAGCCACTAAGAAGCCACTGCAGAAATCCTCGCTGTGGGAATCATCAGAAATTAAGGCAGACCTGGGCTTCAAGCAGATTTTGCCTCTTCAGATACTTTTCCTTGCCAGGACCCTATTTGTTTGAGCAATGAAAAACCTGTTGGGCTGTGTCCAAGGGGAAGAAAGGAAAGATCACACGGCTGCATGGAAAGGAGACCTGGCAAAATGTCCTGCCAAAGACTGGCCTGAATGCTCAGGAAAAGGCAAGCTAATTAGTTTGGAAAGCAAGATGAAGAGAAACCTGTCTGTCTGAGGAACAACCTGGGAACGTGGACCCCTGCGCGCCGGGGGTGCAAAGGGTCGGGCTCCTGGCAGGGATCCATTGCCATAAGGTTCTGGAAAAACGGAGATGAGAGTAGAGCTGTGTCTCACACCCCACATACACAGATCAGGGATGCTCAGCTGGGGTGGGGTCAAGGAGAAGATGCCAGACTATGTCCCACCAAAACCTGCCAAGCCCTCTCCTGAAGGCTGCTGTTATTGGCCTGGCCGCAGGAGCTGCTCCAGGAAGGTCCCGGGGCTCTGTGCATGCTGCTGCAGGGTCAGGGCTCCGAGCAGAGGCCGTGGGCCCTCGGCACGCTGTCTGCTCGAGAGGAAACCTCCAGCAGCGGGTGCCCTGCCCTGGGCTCCCCTGGGGCCAAGCAGCACCAGTGGCTGAGGCAGCAGAGCAGGGCAGGAGCAGGATCTCTGCTCCAGTCCGCTCTCGCCGGGGTCAGGGCATGCCCCAAGCCCTGCTGGCAGGCTCCAGTCAGCAGCAAGGAGACCACCAAGCAGTGAGCCCCACTAGCCATGCTTAGGGCCAGGTGGCATCCTGGTCTCTGGTAGCTGCACCTCCCAGGGCCACCCGTGTGCTGCAGAGCCATGAGGTGCCCTGCGACCTCCCCAGGGACCAGGTAAAAGCTGCAATGTCATCCCATGTTCACCATTGCTTCATATCGCCACGCTTTGAGCCAGCACGGGACGTAGAGAACTGTATCTTTCTCTTTTGGATGCCAACAGAGCTCAAAAAGCTGCTCCCTCCTTTCAGGGGGTGAGAGGTTCAGCTGAGACACCTCACTTTGTGTGAACTCTGAGGTGGACAGGACTGTAATGCTGATAGTGACGCTAGTAATGCCAATACTCTTAACTGTAACAGTTTGCCTTTATCCAGCACTTTCCGTACACAACATTTTGTCCTTTACTTCCACAGTAATTCCATGGAAACCCCACCACTTAGGCCCTTAGATTGTTTCTGAGCTTAAGATAAAAATTCCTTGCTGAAGAATTCCCCAGTCCCACAAGGGAAAATGCAACTGCATCGCACCAGCTGTGACACTCAGGCTTTGCTCTCAGATTGCTCCGTGACGCTCCCGAGAGAGCTGAGGCACAATCTCTCCTGATAGTGGTTTTTGCGAGCTCCAGCGTTATAGAGACCCTTTAGCAAACAGTGGAGGAGGAGGTGGATGTTGGATTGCTTTACTACACGTCATTTTCAACTGTTTATAATATTCTTCTGTGTCTACATATTTTCTCTGTGCACATTATTCATCAGAGTAAAAAAAGGAACTATGAAAACCTCGACCAACTTTCCTATGACAACAAGCGAGGACCCAAGGTATATATGCATGGAAATGCACGCCGCCCACCAACCTAACTAGCAAATGAAAAATAGCCACAGCCAACAGAAAAATAAAAAAGAGAAAAAAAAAAAGAGAAAGAGAAAAAAAGAAAAGAAAATAAAGAAAAAAAATTCCATGACTATGTCTCTTGGTAGCACGTTTTTATGTTGAGATAGTTTGGTTTGGACTTGAGAATGGAAACTTAGCCAGCTGACCCTGGAAGGATTTCTTTTTGAAACATGCATGTGAACCAGTAATTAACTTGCAAGTTCTTTTTTTTTTTTTTTTTGAAAAGTTGAACCAACCCCCTTTCCTCCCCAAAGGAAACGGTTCCTTGGTGTAAGTTGCTCACTTTGATTCCCAAAGGTTAACCCTGTGCAATATGTTTTTTTTTCATTTCCCATGTTTTTGAAAAACAACACTCGTTTGAGTTTTCAATTGCATTTCAAAGCCTTTTTCTCTTTCCTGTACAATGCACGCCTCTTTTTGGGTCTTGATTGACTTCAGTTTGCATGCACAGTGCAAAAAAAATTAAAAAAATAAAACAACCAAAAAGCCAAAACCTTAAAAGAGAAAGGAAGAAAGGAAAGAAAGAAAAGAAAGAAAGAAAGGAAAGAAAAAGAAAAAATAACTATAACCAATCTTATTTAGCAGACTTTTGTGCAGTTTAATGAATTCTCTTGACCCTTTTCTAGATAGCATGGCTCTCACCACCAGTCCTGGGGCTCCCTCACTAACCAGATTTGCTCACACTAATCACAGGCTGAGAAAGTGCTTCAGTTTGACCCTGGAACCAAAAATGTGACATCGCTGCTGCTGGAGGCGAAGGAGCTGGAGGCCAGGGTCATCATCCTCTCTGCCAGGTGAGGCCGCGCTGTCCCTTCCCCTCTCTGCTCTGATTTCCTCTCTCCCAACCCTGCCCAGCGCTGGAGTCAGCGTGGATTTGCGGTTTGACATCCTTCCCAGGAGCCTGAGAGAATCCCCACGCACAGCCCCTGTCCTGGGCAGGTGCAGGGTGCTGAGCTGTGCTGGACGTGCTGCTGGCCGGGGAGTGACAACCCCGAGCGTGGCTGGGTGTCTGGCTGTGCTGCAGAGGCAGCCGGAGTCACTGGTGGTGTGTCCTGATCCAGCCGGGAAGGAGGGGAGCCTCACGGCCCCCATGCCTACAGCTCAATGTGCAGATGTGCAGGTGCTCAGCACTGCTGGGAGCCGTGGGATCGGGTGAAGCCGGGAGCAAGGTTCCCATTGCATCGAGGATTTAGCCATTGCCCAGGAGAACCAGTAGTCAGAGACACCTGGGGTTGTGTCTTCCCTGGCGCTGCCACACCCTGGGGATCTGAAAATGGGGCCACCGGGCAGCTGGAGCCACATTGCCGTTCCCTTCCTGTCGTTGCAGCGAGGATGACGCGGCCACGGTGTACAGATCAGCAGCCATGCTCAACATGACGGGCTCGGGCTACGTGTGGCTGGTGGGGGAGCGGGAGATCTCGGGCAACGCGCTGCGCTACGCCCCGGACGGTAGGCACCTGCCGGGCTCCGTCCCGCCGCAGCCAGGCTCGGGGGAGCCCGAGGGAGCCGAGATGAGCGGCCCCTGCCCTCCGCGGGACCCCTCGGGCTGGGGGAACGCGGTGCTCTGGTGGTCCCGAACGGAGGCTCCCGCACTTCGCTCTCCGCTCCCTTCGCCCGCGTGGGGACTCAGCCTTGGCCCAAATCCGTGTCACTGGCGCTTTGCAAGCTGCCTGTCACCTGCGGGAAGGCTTGGGCAGGGCCGCGGGGATGGAGCTCAGGGTGTCGGTGGTGCACGGAGCTGTCCCCGGCCGGACAGCGCCAGCCCGGCCCCGCAGCCCCTGCCTGCTCCTGCCTGAAGCTCAGGCAACTTCCCACTGCATCCAGGGGATCCTCGGCCCGTAGCCATGTGCTCGCTGGCCCCAAGCGCTGGGCATGGGGGTGACACTGGAGCAGCCAGTGATCCCAGAATGCTGACCTGCCTCCCCCTCTGCCCGCGGCAGGAGTGATCGGTTTGCAGCTCATCAACGGCAAGAACGAGTCAGCCCACATCAGTGACGCTGTCGCCGTGGTGGCCCAGGCCGTGCACGACTTGTTTGAGAAGGAGAATATCACAGACCCACCGCGGGGCTGCGTGGGCAACACCAACATCTGGAAGACAGGACCCCTTTTTAAGAGGTATTGGGGAAAGGGTCCTGCTGGAGGGAGCAGAGGACCTGCTGGGGGAGAGCTGGAAAAGGTGGGAGTATGTGGAAGAGGTGCAGGAAGACATGGTGGCTTTGTTCAGGGTATCTGTCACTAAAGCTTTGGGGCATGTGGCACAGGGCTGCCTGGACTCTCGTGCATGATTTGGATGTGAGGGCTACATCTCTTCTAGAAAACTCTCCCAGACACAGGCTCAGGCAATGGCACCCAGTTTTTCCAGGCTGTTTAGGTATCATCCTGGTGCCTGGCACCAATTCAGTCCATGTCAACCCATGCTACGCTGGGCAATGCTTAGACAGCTGGGATGTGTGGGCAGGGAATGACTCTAGGAGGAAAAGATTGGGGACCACGGTCTCCTCCAGTCTGGATCTTAATTCCATGGGGGAAGTGGGAGAGAGGAGGGCTTCTGCCAAATCAAGGTAGGGAGATATTTCTGTCCCATTTTATCTTGGTGCTGCGGACACATTTCCTGCTGAACATTCCAAGGGCTGTGGCATGGGTTCAGCACTGCAAGCAGAGCTTGGTGGCAAGAGATGTCCATGCATGGGACAGGTTGCCCTCGGCTGTAGCAAACCCTGGTGCTTTAGACTGGGAGGCTGGGGTGTCACAGATGGGAGCATGTGCCTGTGAGGTCCTGCTGCCTGGGATGGAGGGATCGGCAAGTCCCGCATGCACTTCCAGACCCCAATCCCTGCATCACTGCTGGTGCTGGGGCCACAGTGGCTGGGCCTTGGTGCAGCAGCCACTCCCTGCAGACCTGGGTTCTGTTGAGCATGGGACCTGCGAAGCCTGGAGATTGTTTTAGAGGCATTTCTGGCATCCCCTGCAGTGACAGTCTTTGACATGAAAGAGTCAAAGCTGTTCTTCACAAGTGGCTCAGGCAATCCTTGCGTGTCTCCACTGTCACCTTTCCAGGGTTTGAGCGCTGGTTCTCCCCGTGGTGGTGTTTGTGTGTGCCTGGGCCACTAGCCAGGCTGGGATGGGCAGGCACAGCACCAAAGCTGTAGCATGGACACACCTCCCAAGGAACCCTGAGAGGAAAGTGTCCTTGTGTGCTTGTGGGACAGATCATTCCAGAAGGGAATGGAACTGATCTGGTAGAGAACAAGGGACAATGACAGCAGATATGGTAGAGAACATTTGGGAAACTGATTCTATCCACCAGGAGGGATTGACCACAGGTCTATGAACAGACCATAGGTAGCCTTGGCTGGACTTCTACAGGGTAGTGAGCTTATGGCAGGTAGCTGAGAGGAAGCATTTGCCTTTCTGATGCCTTGTGAGGTGTCTCAGTGGCCACAGCAGGTTTTCTAGGTTGTCCCAGCTGTGTTTCTCTCCGTAGGGTGTTGATGTCCTCCAAGTACTCAGAGGGTGTCACCGGCCGGGTGGAGTTCAACGAGGACGGGGACAGGAAGTTTGCCAACT
The DNA here is from genome assembly GCA_013397845.1 of Melanocharis versteri. Taxonomy (NCBI): domain Eukaryota; kingdom Metazoa; phylum Chordata; class Aves; order Passeriformes; family Melanocharitidae; genus Melanocharis; species Melanocharis versteri. The sequence goes on along the minus strand of VZTG01002584.1, from coordinate 95,537 downwards.
ACAGCATCATGAACCTGCAGAATCGGAAACTGGTCCAGGTTGGGATTTACAACGGCAGCAATGTACGTACAGGCTGGGATTGGGTAGGAGGGGTTGGGCCCTGGGGTGTCCACCTTGGCCTCATGTCCATCTGCTTCCTCCGGGATCCATCACAGGTCCTGACCAACGACAGGAAGATCATCTGGCCGGGGGGGGAAACCGAGAAACCTCAAGGCTATCAGATGTCAACCAAGCTGAAGGTAAGAGCAAGTGGCATTAGGGGCAGGGCTCCTCAGCTCTCCACATGCCAGGCAGTGACTTTATCTGCCTCCCACCTCCATGGCTGCTCTGCAGCTGGCAGCAGCATTTGCAAGGCCAGGAGAGGATATAGGAGAGAAATAGAGAAGGTACTGAAGGGTGTTCAGAGCACAGCATTCAGCTGGAGTCAATCTAGATAGGGTGGCAGGCATGCTTGGGTTTGGAAAGAGACAGGTGGGAAATGGATATGAGAGAAAACAGCACGGAAGGGGTGGAGGGACAAGGTGTTCACCATTGCTCACGGCTTGGGAGCCACAGGACACCTGCCACAGATTTGCGAGAAATACAAGGGTGGGCTCCTTTGGCCAAGGCATGGTTCAGCTCTGTTAGACAGTGCAGAGACCAGGTGGAAACAGATTCAAAAGGAGATTGAACCCTCTTGTGGAGCGTGAGTGGATTGGTGGCTGCAAGGTTGAACTCAGGAAATCCTTGAGGAGCTGATGGTCAGAAGCTGGAGGTAACACTGGCAGAAGGTCCCTCCAGTCTTGCTTTGCTTCTCATGCTCTTCCTTTAAGTGTCGCTCAGCAGCCGCTTTAGTGACTGGATCCCTCTTTAGTTACTGGATCCCACTTCAGTGACTGGATCCTGGCCAGGCTGATCTTACCAGTATGGCCATTCATTTGTCCTACTATTCATTCATCTAGCAAATCCCATTCCCGCTGGCAGTGAGCCCTTGTCCCTGCAGAGGTGCTATGGGTACGTTGTGATTGCTGCTTTACTGAAAGGTCCAGGGCAGGACTGAAACACCTGCATTAACTAGAGCCCCTTTCCAGGCACTAGTCCTGGCTGTGTGGTGTCTCCCATCAGTCTCCTGTTAGGGAAAGAGATTTTGAGGCTCAGCTGAAAGGGCCACATGAAGGAGGACACTGATATGACTGCTCCTCACCTTGGGTGGAGGGATAGCAAATGTTCTTAGTGGTGGCCTTGGCAATGCTGTGTTAAGAGGTGGATTTCATGATCTTAAAGGTCTTTTCCAGCCTAGAGGATTCTCTGATTCCCCATGCCAAAGCCAGGTCCTGCTGCTGGGCCGAGATGGCAGCTGGGGAGGGCACCACAGTTCGTGTGGGGAGGGCAGCCCAGCTCCCACCACAGGAATGTAGCTCTGGAGGGAAACACAGACAAGAGGGTGTTTGTGCTTCACTTCACAGATTGTGACCATCCACCAAGAGCCCTTTGTGTATGTGAAGCCCACTCAGGCAGATGGGACGTGCAGGGAGGAATTCACCATCAATGGAGATCCTGTGAAAAAGGTCTTCTGCACTGGACCCAATGAGACCATCCCAGGTAACTCAGTCTGGTGGGGACTCCCCCAGCCCACCCAGCTGATGAAGATTCCCACTCCAAGAAGGGGTCCCAGGGAGGGTGCTCAGTCACACAGGAGGACAAGAGGATGAGGCACAGAGAGGTGACAGCACAACCAGCCCCCAGACACCCCCCATCAGCTCAGCCTCCCAGCAGTGCTGTGCAGGAGTTGGGCCCTGGGATCCAGGGGTTTGAGCCCAACAGATTCTTTCCCACGGTCTCTCTTCTGGATGGGCTCCAGGGCTGCTTTGAGGGATGGCATCCCAGGTTTCTGTCTCCTGACATGTTCCAGTTCTCTTTGCCTTGATCTCCAGCAGCAGCAAGGACCCCGAGGCATGTTAGCACGTGCTGCACTGACACAGCACCAGTTTCACACTGTTACAGAAACCTGTGTTAGGAGCAGGAGTGAGCACCTGGTGTGGGGTGGGAGCTGCTCAGCAATGCCAGGCTTGCCCAAATCTACCTGAAGGGCATCCCCTTGGCTCATCACACCTTTCTGTGCACAACATCCCCCCAGAGTTGTGTCCTGGGCTGTGTTCAGCCTGCTGGGTTTGTGTCAGGACTCCTCCAGCACATGCACCGAGCCCCCTCTGTGCCCTGCAGTGCGTGGGTAGCATCCCCTCTCAGCCCACGTCACTGGGACATAGCAAAGGAATGGGACCCCTTTGTCCCCAGCCTGCCAACACCCACAGGTGCTGGAGGCAGTGAGAGAGGGTGGTCAAGGCAGATGGCCCTGAAGGATAGCGTGGTAACATCCCACATGGAGCCAGAGCCATGGGGTGGCTGCTCTCGCTGGGGAGCTCCATGCTGCCTGGCAGGGATCCTGTGTGGGGTCCCTGGCCAAGGGCTGCCCCCACTCATCCCCATTCTGTCCCTCCCCAGGCCGTCCCACCGTGGCACTGTGCTGCTACGGCTTCTGCATCGACCTGCTCATCCGCCTGGCAGGGGTGATGAACTTCACCTATGAGGTTCACCTGGTGGCTGATGGTAAATTTGGTACCCAAGAGCGGGTGAGTTTGGGCAGCCTGTGATCTTTTTTTGCCTGTATCGTGTGTTGAAACACCCCCAGGCCCTTCTCCTGAGCAGGGTGGGGTGGAAGGGCAGTGCAGGATTCCTGAAAAGTGCAGGGTCCTGGCTGGTGGGGGATGTGTGTCAGGGCAGGGGTCTGACCCAGCCTTGGCTTCCTGGCAGGTGAACAACAGCAACAAGAAGGAGTGGAACGGGATGATGGGGGAGCTGCTGAGCGGCCAAGCAGACATGATTGTGGCCCCCCTCACCATCAACAACGAGCGGGCTCAGTACATTGAGTTCTCCAAGCCCTTCAAGTACCAGGGCCTCACCATCCTCGTGAAGAAGGTATGGTTTGGGTGGGATGTTTTGTAGAATGCGGGAGGTGCCCCTGTTCCCCAGATTCACTGTGCCCAGTTCCCCCAGTGCAGCCCCTGCTCCCAGGCTCCAGGCTGCTGGTTTTAATGCTGGCTCTTGTCTGCACCAACCTGACCCTTCCAGAGCAGCCGAGCAGCTGGAGCTCGGGGCAGGGCAGGGCCCCTGTGGGTCCCTCCAGGCGGGCAGGGTGCAGGCGTGGGAGGTGCCAGCGCTGTTCCCTCTCTCCTGTGTGCAGGAAATCCCCCGCAGCACCTTGGACTCGTTCATGCAGCCCTTCCAGAGCACGCTCTGGCTGCTGGTGGGGCTGTCTGTGCACGTGGTGGCAGTGATGTTGTACCTCTTAGACCGATTCAGGTGAGTGCACTCTGGGCCACCCGAGGTCTGGAGGGGACAGGGAGGCACTCCTGGGAACTGTCCCCTGGGTTCCTTGTTCGGACACAGTCTTGCAAGCCTTTGGGGGCTCTCACAGGGATTTAACCCACCTGCTCTGCCCCACCAGCCCTGGGCTGAGCCCCTCTGGCTGCCTAAGCTAAGGGATATGGATATGTGGGGTACCCAGCACGTGGGGTTGTGGGAACACATCTGTCAGAGCAGGTGCTGTATCCAGCAACTGATAGAATGAGAGGACACAGTCTTAAGCTGCAGCAAGGCAAATATAGGTTGGATATTAGGAGAAAGTTTTTTACAGAAAGAGTGGTAAGGTACTAGAATGGTCTACCCGGGGAGGTGGTGGAGTCACCATCCCTGGATGTGTTCAAAAAGAGATTGGATGTGGTGCTTGGTGCCATGGTTTAGTTGAGGTTAGGGCATGGGTTGGACTCAATGATCTTGAACGTCTCTTCCAACCTAGCGATTCTGTGATTCTGTGATTCTGAGATAACTGACCGAGGGGACTGTCAGCTTCTGGGCTCTGAGAGAATTTCCTCTCGGCCTTCCTTGGCCCTGTGGCTGCTCCTCTGAGGGCAAGAGAACCTGTCCCTGCCTCAGCCCTGTGCCCTGGGGCTTTGATGGCTAATCTGCAGGGAGCCCTCTGTGCTGCAGTGGGAGAGGCTTGAGCTGGCCAGGGTCAGATGATCTTTCTGGTCTGGAGACAGTGTGATGGGACCAGCACCAGTGTGAGCCAGACAGGGTTGCAGGTCAGCACAGGGGATGTGCCAGGCCGTGGGACAGAACAGGGAAGAGCTGCCTGGGACACGGGCACAGTCTGTAGGAACGAGTGACACAGGGCTGCACCAGGACACGTAGGGCACAGTGGGGAGCCCTGGGAATCAGGGTAAGGGGAATGAGAAGGGGTCTTTGTCTTGTTTTCCAGCCCATTTGGCCGGTTCAAAGTAAACAGTGAGGAGGAGGAGGAAGATGCCCTGACTCTCTCCTCAGCCATGTGGTTCTCCTGGGGAGTCCTGCTGAACTCTGGCATTGGAGAAGGTGAGTCACAGCTCACAGCAGGACTGCTCTGCCCTGCAGCCCTGGCTCTGAGCTGGGCAGGCTGCGGGGGAAGCCCCTGCCCTCTTCCACAGCCTCCCACTCTCACGGGGTCCCTGTGGGACCTCATTCCCTGAGCCCTCCCCGGAGCAGGCTGGTAGGAGATTTGGTGATGCTGAGTGTGGCACATTCGTGGCAGTTGTCAGGGCTGTCCTGCCGCCCCCAGCACCGGTGATGGGGAACAGGGCAGGGAAACCTGGGCTGGATCCCGTGCCCAGGGTTACCCACCCTCTCAGGGTGGCACACAGCGTGCCCTGGAAGGAGCTGGAGTTTTTTTTGGTTCGGGCAGTGCAGGAGCTCCTTGCACAGCTGCTGGCAGAGCAGATAGATGGTGCCCATCTGCAGCTGCCATTGGGCTCATGTGGATTGACATGGCTTTGGCAACCAAGCCAAGCCCTCGTGGTGCCACTCTGATCTCTCCTCTCCCCCTGCAGGTGCTCCCCGGAGTTTCTCTGCCCGTATCCTTGGCATGGTGTGGGCTGGCTTTGCTATGATCATTGTGGCTTCATACACTGCCAACCTGGCAGCCTTCCTGGTGTTAGACCGACCTGAGGAGAGGATCACAGGCATTAATGACCCCCGGGTAATGACCCCTTGCTTGCTTTCCCCTTCCCTGGGGCATATAACATGGCTTGTGGTTCCCAGAGCCCTGATTTACCATGGCTGTGATCTGTGCTGGGGGGCCAGACCCAGGGAGCTCTGCCTGGGCTGGTGCTGATGAGTCTGAGCCCCTGCCCTGGGTGGGAATGGACAGACGTGGGCAGGGATCAGCAGGAAAACAACCTGTCCAGAAATAGCCCGTCTGCAGTCAAACTGCCTGCCAGTTCCTGGAGAGCCTCCTCTAACCAACGAGGAAACGATTCATTATGGATGAGTTATAACTAATGAAATTGTCCCTGCGGTGCAGTCAATACTCTCCACATGCCTGAAATCCATTTCCTGCTCTGGCAAGGACACAGCCACAGCTCATCAGCCCAGGCGCACAGGAATGTGCCCTGCAGCAGCACTGACCCACAGCGTCCCACAGCCTGCTGTGTGCCAGCCCCATGGCATCCACGGGCCTCCTGCACGCTCAGTGCCACTGTGTCCCTGTCCCATAGCATCCCCTGCCCCAGCACCATGGTCCCAGCGCATTCACAGCCCCGTGGCATCCTCTGAGGAGATCAGGGTCTTCTCTAGGGACCAGGTCCCTGAAGGAGATGGGAAATTAGGAAACACAGCTTTGGGGTGAGAAAGCTTTGCTGATGAAGGCCAGAAAAAATAGGAACCCTGCCCTTGCCTTTCAGCTGCGCAACCCCTCGGATAAGTTCATCTACGCCACGGTGAAGCAGAGCTCCGTGGACATCTACTTCCGACGGCAGGTGGAGCTGAGCACCATGTACAGGCACATGGAGAAGCACAACTACGAGAGCGCTGCCGAAGCCATCCAGGCAGTGAGGGACAAGTGAGTAGGGCCAGCGCCTTGCCTGGCCACACTGGGAAGGGCTTCAGGGAGCTGCAGTTGGGTGGAGCAAGCAGGGCAAAGCTGGAGGGAGCTGCGGTCAAAGCATGGCTTGATGGGACCTCCCAGCTGGGGCTGGGTGGTATCTGCCCTGTCCTGCTGCGTCCCAGGTCTCTGAGTGGGAGCACAAGGTCTGCGTGGGGGATGGCACAGTGGGAGCCCTGGCCATGGCCATGGCCTCCCTTTCTGGCCTCTTTTCTTCTTCCAGTGCAAGGCTAGGTGGCTTCAGTGTTTAAGTTAGGGCTGGGAGCACTCTCACTGCTCCCACAGTGGCTGCAGACAAGCTGGGCTGCCCAGCCTGACCTGTCCATCCTCTCTCTGTGTCCAGCAAGCTCCACGCCTTCATCTGGGACTCGGCGGTGCTGGAGTTCGAGGCCTCCCAGAAGTGTGACCTGGTGACGACGGGGGAGCTCTTCTTCCGCTCCGGCTTCGGGATCGGGATGCGCAAGGACAGCCCCTGGAAGCAGAACGTCTCCCTGGCCATCCTCAAGTCCGTACACGGCTCTTGGCGTGGGCTTGCCCCGAATGCTCCATGTGTTGGCACGCAAGTAGCCTAGTGCCAGGCACTGCTAGCCACCCTCCAGACTCTGCAGGGATAGGGGTGCTGGGGGCTGCCATTGCACCCTGACAGAGGGGACTCTGAGTGACTGGGGGGGCACCCACAGCCTCAGCTCTGGCTCTCAGGGCTGGGGGAGCAGCAGGGAACTGGAGGGAGGGCAGAGCAGGGCAGGGAGCAGAGTCATGGTGAGCCGTGGGTGTAGGTGAAGCTGGCAGAGAGCAGCGGGGCCATCCAGCACAGTCTCTGTGAGCAGGGTGTGGGTGCTGCCATCTCCCCACTCCTCCTCCAGGGCTCAGCTTGTCCAACAGCATTGCACTGCCCTGGCTTGGTCATCCAGGGTTTTTTTCTTTCAACTCTGGCTATTCCTGTTACACAAGGATATGTCAGGACCCCCTCTGAGTCCAAGGCTTTTACACCACCACTAACCTGTGGTGTGGGGTGTCACAAGTTAGACTGATACTAGGGGTGAAAAGGGATTTCCTTGTATTACTTTGGGAATGCCACACTTGTTGCAGACAGAGAAATGTCACGATGGAGGAACAGGCAGCTGGGAAGCAGCAAGTGAAGGGAGGGAGACATGGGAGATTCATTTTAGGAGAGACACGGTCAGGAACCACCAGGGTCCTGCCCAAGATGTGGAGGTGAAAGGCCTGAGAGAGAATGGGCAGGATGTGGAAGATGGGCAAGACCCAGGGTGATGTAGGGAGCCAGGGACCCTGTCTGTGGGATGGTCTTAACGTGGGGATGGGTGGCAGCAGGACAGATGGGATTTGGGACAATCACGTGAGAAGCCTGAAGAGGCCACAGGAGTCCTTGGTGTCCTCCTGGGAGAGGATAGGGAAGCCCAGGGCTACAGATGGCCCAGGAGGGTGGTGGGGGTGTACCAGGAACAAGAGGGAGGAAAGTGCAGTGATCCTGTGGTGGGATGTGTGCTCTGTCCCCACGAGCTGTTCAGGAAGAAACGGGCACTGTGAGGACATGGTTTATGTCCTCCCAAGCTGTGACACCAAGCTGTGACACCAAGCTGCTGGGGTGTCCCAGCCCTCACTGTGCACCTCAGGGAGCTGACAGGCAGCAGTGCCCTGACCTAGAGGGTGCTGGGCATCACCAGAAAGGACTGGGGTCCATCATTGCCTGAGCTCCAAGTGGCCTTGGCAGGTGGAGGAACCGTGCAGGAGGGAACTGGGAGATGTGGTTCATCCCTGCAGCCTTCTCCAAGAGCTCTCTGAGCACTGCCAGCTCCATCCTTCCTTGGGAACACACCCTCCTCATGGCTTACACAGGCTCTTTTGGCAGCAGGAGCTGTCCCAGAGCCGCTGCAGGGCAGTGGCACTGGGGAGCTGTAGGTGCCTGCTCACAGCACTGCACTGTGCCTGGGCTCTGTGTGTGTGTGTGAGCCCCTGCTGACAGTCCACACACTCTGTGCAAAGGCCACACGTGCACGGGTGTGCACACGCAGCCAGCACATCCTTGGTTCCTGTGGTTGTAGGCTGCAGGCAAGTGCAGAGTCCTACCCTGTCCTGTCTCCTTGTGCTTCCAGGTCCCACGAGAACGGCTTCATGGAGGATTTGGACAAGACTTGGGTGAGGTATCAAGAGTGTGATTCCCGTAGCAATGCCCCAGCAACACTCACCTTTGAAAATATGGCAGGTTTGTTCTGCAAACCTCTTTCTCCCCCTTCGCTGGGTAGGCTGCTTTTGCTCAAGACATTCTCCTCTCTGGGGCTCTCCTCTCCCGCCAAATCTCTGCTGCTTCTGGGTTTGTGCTTTCCTAGTGCTGGGAGGCTGCTGAGGTGGGCTCCATTCCCACCTCGTTCCGAACAGTTCCACAAAGCTTCCCCCACCTTCCCTGGGCGCCCTTCTTGCTGGTGGGGCTGCCCTGGTGTGAGCATGGCTCCCCTCCCTCTTGCCCTGGCCAAACTGTGGCTGTCACAGTGCAATCAGAGCTGTCACCAATGCAGAGAGGGAGCAGCACCTCGGGGGAGGCGAGCGAGAACCCTGCTGCAGGAGGGGGCTGGAGGCAAGGGGCAGCCCCCAGTCCTGAAGAGCCCTGGGCGGGGGAAGGACAAGGATAGTCGATACAGAGGGGTTTTCATCTTGCAAAGACTGTGAGAACCCCCAGACAGGCTCTCCCTTTGCACCGAGGTGGTGCTGCTGGTCGTACACCCAGACAATGCAGCAATGAGGGGTGAGGGGTGTTGGATGGGCCCCTGTCCTCACCAGCACTGCTGGTCAGGTTACAGGCATGGAAAAAGGGGGCATTTCACTCCATCTCCTCAGGCACCACTCCAGAAATGTCAGCCCCAAGGGCTGCAGGCATCCAAGGACAGCACAGAGCTCTATGCATGGCTGTGCTTCCTGATGAGCCAAACTGGAGCACCAGAGCTGGGTTCTGGTCCAAATGGCCCCATGGTCCTGGGGATGGGGTCTGCCCCGGTGCTTGCCGTGCCTGTCCGCAGCATTGTTGCAGCTCAGTGCCTCACGATCCTCTGGAGCTGGCACTGACATCCCTCAGGTGCCCAGGCTGTGCTCCCCTCCCGGCCCTCCAGGACTGCGGGGGGATGGCGGGGGGACCCCGGGTTGGCAGATGCTCCCGTCGCTGAGCATGATGCAGAAGAAATGAGGGGTCATGTTGCAATTTCCACTGCCCCCTGTAACTTTCCTGCTTATTTCAGGTGTGTTTATGCTGGTGGCTGGAGGTATTGTTGCCGGGATATTTTTAATATTCATAGAGATAGCTTACAAAAGGCATAAGGACGCGCGGAGGAAGCAGATGCAGCTGGCGTTTGCGGCCGTTAATGTGTGGAGGAAAAACCTGCAGGTAGGACAAACCGTTTTTAGAGCAAATCTCCACCAGGTGCGTTTTCCATTCCTTCACCAAATCAGTGAATGCAGAGCTGTGGATTAGCATGGGGCCCTCTGTCCCTCACCCCACACCCCAATAGCTCCAGCTGGGCTTTACTGGGTGCCTGTTAAGCTGTAGGGTAGTGTCCCTGCCTTGTCGCCGGGAGCTGCCCCGGCCGATACTGTCTCTCCCAGCACAGCTCCAACAGGGCAAAGGCCTGGCCTAAACACCCCCAGTGGAGCTCGGGATGGGGACTTTGCTCTGCTGGGGACCACGTGCCGGAGCCACACCTTGCCCTGGCCGAGCAGGCAGTGCCAGCACGGCTCCTTTGCAGGTTCGGCCCTGCTGCCTGGCTCCGGCCGAGCTCACCAGCAGATGGGAGGGTCAGCCCGCTGCCACTGGCCATCCCTGCCCGGTGCTCAGGTGGAGGAGTGCTCCAGGGATAGTTTCCATCACCTCCCCTTCCCTGCCTGCTCCCCAACAGCACGGTAGCCCTTGCCATACCCAGGACCGACTCCAAAAAGAGGTGGTGCGTGCTCTTGTCCTTTGGAGACAAGGACATTTCCCCACACAGGAGCCAGCAGTGCCGGTCCCTGTCAGTGCCAAGGCTCCCTCAGGCTCCTTCCATGGGGTTGTTTCTCTCCCAGGCTTCTGTTCCTGGAACATCTCTGTGCCGCTCAGGCAGGGAAGCCCAGGAGGGTCAGAGGTGCCTGGCAGTGACACTGAGCCATGGGCACATCCATGGGCCACCAGCCTCACACTTCCCTTCCCCTGCTGCTTTTGGGGCTGAGCCCCACAGTGCCCCTGACCCCAGTGTAGGGCAGCTGGAGGCTCCGTCTGAGTTGCCCGGGCTGGTTTTTCCCTTGGGGAAGCACAGCGGCGTTCAAAGAGCAAGAGCTCCTTTAGGTGACTAAAGGACACTGCCGCTCGGAGCAGAGCCAGCAAAGCAAAGAGAGAGAAGGAGGCTCGGGGACCCCGCGAGGAGCCCACCCGGGGCCCGGGGAGCAGCGCTGGCTGGGGCTGCGGGGGGGCTGCCCGGGTGGAAGCGACTGCCCGAGAGCAGCTAGGGGAGCACGAGGCCGGGCTGCTGTATCCTGAGAGCTCGCTGGGTTCAGTTCACCGGAAAGAGTCTCGGAAAAGCCATTTCTCAATTTTTTTTTCTTTTTTTTCTTTTTTTTCCTTTGCTTCCAAAAAGCAGCAGCACCGAGGGGGTTAAGGCTGCTGGGACAGAGCACACTAGTCGCACTGCCATTTTTCACTTGCCAACCTTCTAGAAAATACTGCACTGGGTCCTTGGGCAGAGTCTGTGGGACTGTGAGCAAAGCATGCTGCCCTGTGGGGGTAAACAGCCTCATGGTAAAGAGCCGTTTGACATTGTAAGACTTTTCCACAGGAGGAAACGTCAGAGCACTAGTATCTGGTACATTGCTAGAAGGTAGGCAAGTGGAAAGATTTATTTGTTAAAACAAACAAACAAAAATAATGGTTTTTGGGATCACAGTTTTGCCATGGCTATTTCCTGAGATGCCATGGAAGAAAAAGACATTTCATTCCATTCATCTTGCTTTCCTTTCCGTTTGTGCATGTCCGCAAAAGAGAGAACTGAGAAGGAGGAGCAAATGTATCCCCGAGCATGCTCTACGCACCAGCGGGATACATTTTGGTTACCCCCGTGCGGTAGCAGAGCCAGACCTGGTCACTCCGTCCCCCGTCGGAAAGGTCACACTCATTGGCACGAAAGCAATTGGGGAGGACTCGTTGCCAGCGCCCGGCGCCGAGCGCGGCCGGGCCCCCCGGCCCGCGGCCCCCGCACCATGGCGGCTGGTGCTCCCAGCCTGCGCCAACCAGGTCCGACTCGCTAACTCCAACGCCTACATTTTTCAGTTCCGTTTCTCTTTGAGTTCATCCCGACCCGACGACATCATGGCACTAACGCTTTGCTTCCTCCCTTTCTTTTCCTTTGTATTTATTTTTTACTTTTCTTTTTCTTCCAGTTTCCGTTTTGTTTTTTAGCCTGTTTTACTTTGGAAAACAAACCAAACCACCACCAACAACCACGTTCGGCTTTGCACAACTGCATCATTTGAATTTTTGAACACATTTTTTTTACAGAATATTCATACAATGACTTCTCTTTCAATGCAGTCCTCTCTCTCTCTTGTGGCACTAGGATTCAGCCTCAGAAAAGGTCCTGAGCACTTTTTTTTTTAGTGGTAGGTGCAGCATCTCACGTCTCGGTCCAGCCAGGCTAGCAGTGGAAGCGAGGGGCAGGGCGCCAGGCAGAGCATCCCCAGGAAGCGAGGTCAGCTGTGCCGGCCTGGCCGCAGACACCAGGAGAGCAGGGCTCCTCCCCGGAGGGGTTCCCAGCGCTCCAGATGCGAGGCCGGCCCCCCGTAGCTGTAGCAGTGTGGTGGCTGTGCCGTAGCCGTGGGTCACGGAGGCCCTTGGAGGACTGGGAGTGGCAGAACACCTCCAGTAGCTTTCTCATCTAAATGAAGGCCATGACACGGGGCAGTATTCAAATAGATTTAGAGTTTCCAACAACACACTAGAGATCTAATTACTTATACATATTCATTTTAGGATAGAAAAAGTGGTAGAGCAGAACCTGACCCTAAAAAGAAAGCCACTTTTAGGTCCATCACCTCTACCCTGGCCTCCAGCTTCAAGAGACGTAGGTCCTCCAAGGATACGGTAAGAGGAAGAAGAACAATTCTGCCCTCTCTCTTTCTCTCTCTTTCTCTCTTCTGCCATCCCATCGACTGCCACACACCCATCCCGAAGCTGCCAGTGTACATGCATAGCTCATGTTCGTCACCAGTCAGTCAGTCAGTCAGTGAGTCAGTCATCCCGTGTACCTGAAAGGATGCTGGGATCCTGGAGGGCAGGCAGGAGGTGGCTTGGAGTCCTGTGATGAGTTGGGAGATGCAACCGAGTTTTTGTTTTGTTTTTTTGTTTTCTTTTTGCCTGGATGATTTCTGATGTTCCTCTCTGTGCTTCGCTCACCTTACCGGTGCTGACCTCTTGAAACTGATGACATTTTTTCTTTTTCTTTTTTTTTTTTTTTTCTGTTCCTAAGTGTTCCTGTACCTGTTTGTCATTGTATGCCTAAAAACAATCACCCCGATTTAATTTGGGCACCGTGTCACCTCACCAAGAGCCATGCGTGTCACACTCTCTACATGTGATTTTTGTTTGTGACAATTAGCATTCGGAATAGTCCTCGCACAGGAGTGACAGCTGTCTCTGGTTATTGTCAGCACTAATGCAGCTCTAGAAAAGAGATGAAAAGGCTCCAAAGAGGAGGTTGTTAAAGACCCAGCCTTGGTTCAAACGTGTGTTTTCTGCTGCTTTCACTTAACCAGAGAAAATTTCCAAATTGCTGCCTCTAAAGCCAGCTGTTTCCAAATGTGCAAATGTGTCTGCTCGTGCTGGAGCTTCAGACACTTCAGCGTCAGGTTGGGCTGTTGGTCTGTCGGACTGAGCCGTGTCCCTCTGCATGTCGCCGTCTGTTGTATGACACTCTGCACTGTGGCTACTCTGTTGTCTCGTGTGGCAGCGCCCGCTGCGTTTTGCTGCCCGACCTCCTGGCGCGACGGGCTTGCCAAAATCCCCTCCCCGGGGCGACCGGCGGGTTTGTGCCCGGGGTTGCTCAGAGCAGGTCCCCGCCAGGCTGCCCGAGGCGCGGCGGGGACGGGGGGATGGTGGCAACGCGGGGACATGTGGCCCCCGTGGCGGGGGCCCGTCCCCGGCCACAGGCTTGGGCGCCTCGGGGACAGCATGTGGTATCGCAGGGGGTCTCGGGGCCACGGCTCTGTATGAGAAATGGAGGAAGCTGCCTTTGACACCAGCGCAGGCTCCATACCAAGAAGCTCCTGGAGCACCCCTGGAACGCGGCCCTGGGGACAGCTGAGCCCACGGCCGGGCTCGACTGTCACCATCTCACAGAAAGTGCTCCTCTCACTGTCACCTCGAAGCCTGGAAGTCATGGGGGGGACACCCACACTCTTGCCACTCATCCTCTGTACCCCATGGGGAAGACGGGCATCTCTGTCATGTCCTGTGCTGCCTCCGTGCTCCCTGGGTGGCACCTTGTCCCAGTAATGCCCCCATGTCTGGGGTCCCCTCTCCCCACTGCTGCACCCCTGAGCAGCTCTGCAGGGAGGTCACAGGGTGTGTCTTTGTGGCCTGAGCCATGACCCGAGCAGAGGAGACAGAGCTGGGGTGGGTGGTGCAGGGGCTGGTGCAAGAGTGAGGAGGAGGGATAAGTGGAATGCTCAGAAAAAAGAGGGGACAAAAATTGGCAAAAAGATCTGCACGTGCTGAGTAGACCCCCATGTTCTGTTGTGTTTGAACTACTCCACGATTAGGAAACCAAGGGGTCCTGTCCTGGGAGAGCAGAATCATGATGGTTCCCTAGGCACCTGGGGGAACCAGTGCCACTGGTGAGCAGAGGAGAGAGGGAGAACCCAGGAAAAATGGGGCAGCTGGTGTGTGGCACCCTTGGCACCTCCCACATTGTTTCTTCTTCAGGGAAGCATCCTGGTGCTGATCCTGCTCCATGGTGTGGCATCCATCCTACACCAAGCAGCCCACAGCCCTCTCTGCCCCATGCCAGGAGCACCCCAATGCCCTGAGCTGACCAGGTCCAGGGCTCACCTGCACCACAGATCCCATGGATGGGCAATGGAGCTGTTCTCTCCCCTTCCCATGCCTGCTGGGGTCCAGCACGACACAGGGCTCCCCATGTCTGGGTCCCAGCCATGCTCTTCCTGGCACATTGTTCATGGGCAAGATGTAGAGGGAGATGACCCCACTCATCCCAGAAGATGGTCCCCACTCTGGGGGCAGCCGCACGGTCGATTATTCCCCACTGCTCAGAAGTCTGTCCCAGTGCTCTGCCTGCCATGGGGTGCCGTGGCCAGGGTCCCAGGACACATTCCCCAGGGAACCGGGCTAGCTGGGTCAAGAACAGGCCAATGGGGTGAACATCCAAGCCAGTGGGGCCAACTTGGAGGCTAGCAGCTATTGCAGGAGGTCCGTGGTGGAGCGAGTTTTGTGGTGATGTTGGGCAGCCCTGCTGGTTGCTCTGCAGGGTGAGCAGCCAGCGGGAGGGGGGTGCTGCCACCAGCTCATGTCACAGCCTGTGCTTGGTGACCTCCACTTCCGTGCAGCAGCCCTGGCTCAGAGACCCCAACGCCCTCCTGCTGGAAGGCCCCATGAGTCCGTAGCATGCTGGGGCACGTTGCCTGGGGTCCTTGTAAAGATGAGAAAGCAGCGAGGTGCTCTGTTTCACGACGCTCAGCAGAGCCGCGGGCCCACACCAGGTCTTACATGGGCAAGGCTGGAGAGCCCATGGGGCTGGAAGGCCAGGCTGACCCCAGCCCCACGGGCTCTCCTAGCTAGCGAGAGAAAGACGCAGACCTGGTGGCCTTGCTTCTTTCCTTTCCGTTGTCGGGAGTTTTAAAAATGGATTCTGCTCTGCAGCCCTGCAGAATGGTCCCTCAGGAGTGCCAGAGAGACAGGCTGGCACCATGGAGCCAAGACAGCCCTGGGAAGCTTCCACCCCACTCTGAACGTCCTAGCGCCCACCATCACCCGAGCTGCACAGCCTCTCCGCGGCACATCATCCCCACCGCCCCAGGAGGAGATGCATGTGTTCCCCATAGGCAGCTCCTGCAACTCGAGTAGCACTGGCAGAGCTGACGTTGCCATCCATCGCAGCCACCCACGATACTGCAACCCCACAGACGCCATGTGAGACGCATAAACCACACAGACACCTCCGAGCCGGCACATTGCGTACAGACACGTATCGAGGTGCACAGGTCCCTTAGCCCCCCGCATCGCCAGCCCCCGCAGAGCCACACTGCCAGCCCCAGGCACAGCTGACACACGTCCCACGGCACCGCCCCGCCAGGGCCGGCGCTGGCGGCGCTGGAGCCCCACGCCGTGGCGATGGTGCCAGAGCTGGGCGAGAACCGAGGGGCTTCCTGGAAAAGGTCACCTTTTCAGTGAAGGATCAGCTGTCCCAAAGCCAAACGCTTCTTGGCTGAGAAAGAGCCTAGTTTTTGGCCCAAAAGAACCAAAAGTAGGTCAAAGACAACTTTTTTTTTTTTTTCCCCTAAAGGGAAGTAGATATTTTCTACAGCAAGATCGCATTTAGCTGGAATCCTAATTTTTAATTGAAAAAAACCACAACAAGAAATCCAAATTCTTCCAGAAAATCTTCCACCAGCCAGGGACTACCATATGAGCCCAGTTAGGTTGAAGTCATTTTTAAAGACATTAAGTTCTTGTCTATATTTTCTTCCTGGTTGTCATTTAAAGTTTTTGGTGCCTTCACTTCACTTCCATACCTTAACATGTTTGAGTCTCTTCTACGGTTAATATTGATTAATTTCTTGGCTTTATAATGTTTGGTTTGGGGATTATTGCACCATCCCTGTAACGTAATTTACCCTAAATTACTGATATGTGCTTCTAGCATTAGTCCTACTTTAACATAGTTTTGATATGACCGTTTTCTTGCTTTTTTTTTCTTTTCCTTTTTTATTTTAATTTTAATTTTTATTATTAAAAATTGCATGCATGAACTTTACACAAAAAAAAAAAAAGTAAATGAGAATGTTACCCTGTGATAACTCTGTGATTGGAGGAGATATGCTTTCAAATCAAAAGCCATGCTCTTGTATTTTAATTTTTCTGGCCAGATTGCCCATTTCGCTTGGTTGTTTCAGTGTTTCCCACCCCCAGAGCTGTGCAGAGAGGCCAGAAGGCCCCAGCCTGCCCTGCTACACCACCACAGCAGCCACACGCACACGTGCACCGAGGCACACACACTCACACTGGCACACACCGCTTCTTCCACCCCCCTCACATCAGGCAGGATGTTTAACAAAGGACCTTTCTTCTACCCATTCATTTCTGTATCTCCAGTTCCTCCTTCTCCTCCACCAGTGAGTCACCAGCCTCTCCCCTTTCCCAGTCATCTCTCCTCCCTGTGGGATTCAAGCCCCATCCCACGAGCACACACCTCCCAGCAGCTCTGCCATGGAAACACTGCATTTAGCTGGAACTCAAATTTTTCACGAGGAGGGGGTGGCTGCACCCGATTTTGGGAGAGAGGGGTGTTTTTTGGTGGGCTGATGAAAGGCCACAAAAAGCTCCCCCCAGGGCAGCAGAGTGACATCAGGATGGCCTCGGCCGCTCTCTGTGCCGACAGGTGATGGCCGAGCTGTTGCCCCTGAGCAAAGCAAGGCCATGGCCAGGAATTCCCAGAGGCTCCACTGGAATCTTAGCCAGTGCCCGAAGCGGCAGGGTGATCCCGTGAGAGGCTCCCTGGGTGTCAGCGTGTCCCCAGCACGGTACCAGAGATGGGAGCGCGCTGGCTCCCGGCCCTGCCCCAGCAGCTCCCACCGAGGGGTCCCGGGGCAGCTCCAGGCTGGGCTGGGCAGGGCAGCCCCAAGGACCCCACGCAAGGCTCCGGGGGGTGGCAGGAGGCAGGGTGTGCAGCACACAGGGTAGCCACAGTGCCAGAGCTGCCGGCAGCGCCGCGGAGGCCACGGCCACCATCGACCAAAGCAGAGCGGGTGAAATCCATCACAGAGGAGCCCCCCCAGAGCCCCTCAAAACAACAGCCCTCCTGGGCAGGGTGATGCAAGGGCTGGGAAAATGTCGCTGGAGAGGGTCTGTGCTGCAGCACATGAGACCCACAGAGACCCTTTCCTGCCCTGGCACTGGATTAGGATCCCAGAGAGCAGTGTAGGATGCTCCAGACCACCTGCTCCCACAGCAGGGCTGGACAGGGCTTCCAGATCAGGGTCTGGAGTTAGGAGAGTGGAGCTGGGAGAGGAAGGGAGTATGGAAGGAGGAAGGGAGGAAATAACTGCCCAGCTGTAAATTCCTGCCTGGGGAGGAAGGACTTTTTTCCTTGCCCACTGATGAGTATTTCTGCTCTCCCCCCCATTTGCTGATGGGATTGCAGCAGGGGAGGGCTCTCCCATGGCCTCTCCCATGCCGAGCCCCCCCCGTCCGCAAGGAGCTCAGAACCCCAAATCCAGGCCACATCCCCAACACAGGCGTATTTTCACATTAGCAATCAACGCTACACTTTATCACAAGTCAACCACACCACACATCTCACCTGCATGAAAGGATAGTCACGGCAGGGTCATTCAAGCAAGGAGGTGAAACGCCCTGGCCTCAAAGCACAGCTTGATCTGGCACCAGAGAGGTGCCAAAACCCAGCCAGACCCTCCAAACACAGGTTCAGGCGTGGGCTGGGCTGATGAGTCATAGGCTTTGTTTTGTAGCCCTCCCAGAGCAGAGAGGGCCTGGCTCAGTGGGTGACGTGGCAGCCACGCTCCGCAGAAGCTGCACCACGCTCCTGGGTGTCCCCTCTGCCCAGCCCCAGGGTGCTTGGAGAGCGTCTGCAACGACCTCTGCACAAGTGTGGATGGCAGTGGGAAGGGGACCTCAGCCAGCAGCAGCTTTCGGGGCGTTGCATCACCCCCATGAGATATCCTGTAGGGACACATGGGATAGAAGTAGCAGCGGGGACAAGTGCCAGAACTGCCTAACACTTCTTTCTCCTTGTCTGTCTATTTGTGTGTTGCAGCAGTATCACCCCACCGACATCACTGGCCAGCTCAACCTCTCCGACCCCTCAGTCAGCACTGTGGTGTGACCTTCTCCCCGAGGGCCATCAGTCCTTGCCCAACACTGTAGGAAGGCACAGCCAGGACTGCCTTTCAAGGGACACTGATGGGTTCTTCCGGGTGAGATGGGAGGAAAGCATCCTTCATCCATACACAGTGACTCCATTGTATATCTCCCTCCCTTCCTAGGCCTGCTGCCATGCTCGTGCCCCAGGAAGCACGGCAGGACCAGGACAAAGTTCGGACTTCACTGTACAGAGATAATTGCTTCCAAACAGTGCCACGATAATCAGAATTGCCACTGACTGGCTCCGTGCAAGGGGAAAGGACTGCAGAAGGCACACAGTGCCTGCTCTCCCATGGTAGCAGGGAAGAGCTGGTGCCAGACCACAGACACGTGCTTAACCTCATAGGCTGCAGCCTTCTGAGCACACACAGCCCCTCAGACGTGTGCTCCACGTCTCCCACCACCTGGAGGGCTCCAGCAACGTGCCCACGGTCCTGAGCAGCTGGAGCAGCCAGCTCCTGGTGCGGCAGGTTGGGCACATGCTCCTGCTGTGCCGAGTGGCCCTCGCGTCTGCCGCAGGGGCTGGAAGATGTGTGCTCTGCTCCTTGCAGGGGATGGACCCTTTTCCCTTCCCTCCCATCAGCCCGTGGCTGTGACTCAGTTCCTGTCCGTGGTCTGGCTGCAGCAGGAGAGCTGCCGCCCTGCAGCCCACGCCGCTGTGCTAACCGCGGTACTCCGGAGCCCATGGAGTGCCGCCAGCCAAGACCCCGGCTCCCACCTCTCCTGCACAGAAGACATCCCCAGGACCTGGCCACGGCCAGCATGTAGCACTCACACAGCAGCTCTCCTGGCCAGGAATTCTCCACGGGAAATGGCTCTGGATGGTTGCACTGACCTCTACCCCAGCTCCACACTGCCTCAGCACCAGCAATGCAAGGAGAGATGCTGCTGGCTGGTCACGGCTCGCTGCGGTGCTGCAGGGGCCACCCAGCCTGTCTGCACTGTCAGGGCACCACGGCCAGCACTGGCGGCTTCCCTGCCACCCTCACCTGCAGTTCAAGCTTGCCAGCAGCTCCCGCGGCAGCCCTGAAGCCCCAGCTCACGGCGCTGCATCTGCCTGAACCCGGAGACGCGGAAAGCAGATCCCAGTCCCGGAGAAGGGAACCGAGCGAGCCAGGCTGACGCCGTCCCTCCCCGCACCTTCCTCCCCTCGAGCCCCCACGCCCACCCTGAGCACCCTCCCCGTGGGCGCCGGCAGCGGGGGCGGAGGCGGCGGCACCGGGGACGAGCAGCTACCGCACGTGCACGGGCAGCATCACATCCCGTCTCCTGCCAACACGGAACACCCACCTGCACCGTGGTACCCAGCCCCAGCGGCACGAACTGCCTTCCCCCTGCCCCAGGCTGCCCCCGCGGGCAGCAGCCCCGCAGGCAGGATTTTCACTTGGCAGCTGAGGTCTGTGAGCATCGTCCCACTGACTGCGTGGCTCCATCAAGTTCATCTAGCTCCAGCTGAGAAATCGGACCCATTCTACTTTATACGTCAATGTTACATTAATACCAAGTTTTTGCAAGAGCTCAGTAAAGTCTAGACTGGATCATGAAGTGGTTTATTCCAGAGCTGTGTGCCTCTTTCTGCCTCTGACTTCTGGTAAAGCTGACAGGGAGCCCTGTAGTGAATCAGAGCCTCACCCAACCCTGCTGCAGGGTCTGCAAACAGTGGAGGGACAGGAAGGGATGGAGAAACCAGCTGGGAGAAAGGCCAGGGGCTGTAGAGGAGACTGGGAGGGAAAGGGCATCCCCATTCTGGGGTACTCAGATGATAGACAGCCTGGACAGCCAGGCTGGGGCACAGGCCTCGCAGTGAGGGCGTGGGGACAGTCTGGAGCTGCCCAAACACCAGCACCATGGCAGCTGGCCCTGTCCCACCTCCATCTTGGGGAAAACAGTCCCCTGCCACTGCTGGGCTCCCCATCTCCTGGGAGCCAGCGTGGGGCCTGGCCAGTGGAGCCAGCCTTTGGGAATAGGGGATGGACTGCAGGGATGAAGGCACTGGGGAGTCCCCATCCATCAGCCCATCAACAGAGAGGTCCATCGAGTGATCTCCAAAACAGGAAGGTCCCTCAAGGCTGAACTGAAGGAACATCACCCCTTCACAGCATCTTCCCCATGTGCTGAGACCACCAGCCCAGCCTCCATGGGGGCTCAGCCTCAGGATGGTCTGAGGGAAGGGGCAGGGTTCCGGTGGCCGTGCAGGATGACAAACAAGGTCCTAGCTCCAAATGAGAAACCCAGGCCTTCTTGGGAATAACGGAATACTCTCTAGAGAGGGTCTGGGAGAACTGGGATTGCTCCTGGGAAAGGCGAGACGACGATCCTGGCCGAGGTCCTGCAGCCCTCCCAGGTGCAGGGCTGGCAGCACTGGAGCAGATGCTGCTTGCAGCAGCTCCCTGCGTCCCCCTGCCCCACAACAGAGGAGGAAGCAGGAATCTGGCCGTGTGCCCTTGAAAATAAAAATGGAAGCAAACCACCACTGAGGTGACACTTGGTTTATTTATATGTGATTTACTGAACACTTGCCAAGAGCCTGCCAAGGGTGCACCGACTCCTGCCACATCCCCGGCTGGTCCCAGCTCTTGCATGGGCAGGACATGGAGTGAACAAGGCTGGTGGTCACAGCATCTCATTATGGCTCTGATCATCTTGCAGTGGGTAAGAGATCAGGCCGAAAAGGGCTGTTGTTTCTCCCTGAAAGATGTTTTTGTCACCTCAGCTTGTGGCTTTCTCCTGGAGCACAGCTCCAGATCCTTCCAGGCCATCTCCCAGCACGCTCACTAAGCATTTCCAGCAGCATTTCCACAGGAAAGGGCAGGAGGGAGCAGGGCAGGGAGGTGCAGGGGCAGCCCCAGCCCCATTTTGTGGGTGATGGGAGGCGAGGCAGCAGCCAGGGCTGCTGTAAAGGACCCCTGTAAAGGGCTTGTTTTTCCCCACTCCCATCACTGAGCTAACCCTAGACCTTGGCTTGTGATGAGCTGTAGCCTAGGGAAAAGCTATTGAGGGAGAAACCACTGTAGCCTCACCCATCCTTTGGCAGCTCCTCCGCCAAACCACATCAGTGGCAGCTCAAGGCTCTTCCTGGCCCTTACCCTAAACTTCAGCCTCACCCTAGACCTTGGTTGTTGGCTGAGCATTCTCAGTGCCAGCATTCCTGACTCAATGGAAAAAAACTATCAAAAGAAGCTTTTTGCAACCAGCCCTGTCCTTGGGCAGCACACTGAAAGGCCTGGGGTGGTCTGACAGCCCCATGAAGGCTTTGGAGTGCTCCAAACCACCCAGAGATCTTCAGGTGCACCAAGAGGCACACAGAGAGCTCTGGGGTACACTAAAAGGCAAAACAATGCCTGCCAGGACACAGAAGCCAAACATGGCATTTGGGTGCAGGAAAAGGCAAACCAAGGAGTTCTGAGGGCACAGAAAAAAGCACTGGGGCTGCTGGGGTCACTGAAGGCAGTCAGGGTGCAGGGGGCACCAAAAGGCCCAAGGAGGAAGTAGGGGCAAACTGAAAGGCACAGAGAGGCTCCTGGGCTGCACCAAAAGGCAAGTGGTGACTCCCGGGGTGGCCTGAAAGGCACCAAGAGGAATATGGTGTGTCCTGGGCTGCACACAGGGGCTCCCAGGCTGCACCTAAAGGCACAGTGAGGCATATGGGGCATCCTAAATGCACACGGAGAGGCCTGGGCAGCACCGGGGGCAGGACGAGGGGAGAAGGATCACCTGGATGCTCCCAGGAAGGGGATCTGCAGATCTGACGGTGGCCTTGGGGAGCCTCTCAAAACACTGAGAGCATTTGTGGTCAGCCCAAGCCCTGCAGGGAGCTGAGCTGGAGGCTGCTCCCTCTTGGCAGAGGCAGCTTGGCACCATCTTGGGGGACTCTGAGAAAACCCAAAGCAATTCCAGGCACAGAACTCCCTGTCACTGGTCCACAGGGACGTGTTTGCAACAAGTGGGTGCAGGCAACTGGAGAGGGGCATGGATGGAGCACAGCCTGCCCAGGGCAGAGCGTGGCTGAGCTGCCTCAGTGCACCCTGCAGATGCGGGGTCTCCTCCAGCAGTGGGATTCCCGGCGCAGGCTGTGGTAGAACACTACGAGGGAGCCCAAGAAGGTGCAGAAGAAGATGCTGGCCATGAAGGAGAATGGTCCAATCATGAAGAAGGCGATGTAGTGCTGCGAGGACAGCAAGATCTCCTGGCATTGCCTGAAGGACTCCTCCCCAAAGGCCATGATCGGATACTTGTTCAGCTGCTCCGGAACTCCGCAGAGGAGCAAACTCTTCTCTGGAAGAGAAGAGCAGTGCTGGGGGGCACACGGGGCAGCTGGGAAAGGCAGGTGCCAAGGACAGCGGGGTGGCAGGTCTGCATTGCACAGATGGCACCGGGGCAGGAGGACAGGGGCCATGGTCACCAAGACCACCCGTGTCAGGCTACAAAGAAGGGGAACTCTGGGGTNGAAGACAGATGTAGGGATCCAGCCTGGAGACGCCACAGAAGGTCCCAGCCAGCACAAGTGCAGTCACACATTTGAGCTGGAAGCAAGCAGGAGAGGGCAGCAGTGGTGGGAGAGACCTTGCTGGCAGAGCTGTCTTTCACTGAGGCTTGTGGGGGAAGAAATGCAGGATCAGAACCAGGTTCATGAAGGCTGTGGGGAAGGGGCTGAAAGCACTGCATCCTGGATGGGCCAGCGGTGATGTGCACCCTGACACACAGGCTCCACTCGCCACCTCAGGTGCCACATGGCAGGACTGGTGCCACTGCTGGGGACAGCACTGGGTGCCTGTCACTGGGACATTGCCCAGCCCTGCTTTCCAGGCAATCCCTGCTGGTGACCAGAATCAAAATGTGGGCACCAGCCAAGACCCAGGGGTGTATCCACCCAAGCAGACACAGGAGCTGGGTCCTGCCTCAGCCCTGGCAGGGTGACCGGCCACTGTGGAGCGGGCAGGGGGCTTGGAGACACTCTGGGCACTCACCTCGCACTTTTTCCCTGTTGTGGCTGAGCCAGCGCCAGAGGGGCAGGATGCCGCAGCTGCACACCCAGGGGTTGTCCTGCAGGAGAAGTGCTTGGAGCTGGGGCAAGGCGCTCAGCACCCCAGGCTCCAGCTCCCCCAGCCTGTTGCTGCCCAGGTTGAGCGTGGCCAGGCTGGTGAGGGGCAGGAAGGTCTCGGGGGTCAGCGCGGTGAGGTGGTTGCGGCTGAGGTCCAGCTCCTGCAGCGCCCCGAGCCCCAGCAGCGCCTGGCTGTGGATCAGCTCCAGGCGGTTGTGGACCAGGCTGAGCAGCCGCAGCCTCGGCAGCGGAGGGAAGGAGCGTGGTCCCAGCACGGTGATGAAGTTGTAGCCGAGCCACAGGGTGCTGGTGTTGGTCGAGAGGCTCCAGGGCACTTCGCGGAGGCCCCGCTCACCGCAGTCCACCTCTCCCGGGGAGCAGCGGCAGGCGGCAGGGCAGGCTGGCGAGGGCGGCGGGCACAGGAGCAGCAGCACGGCCAGCACGGGGCCGGGGGTCCTCCAGCAGCCCATGGCTGCCCCCCGAGGCACAGAGGGCTCCCTGACCTGCTGTGCTTGGATTCCCCCAGGGACAGGTTCCCTAGAGCCCCACGCCTTGCCCAGCCCCCCAGCCCTTTCCAGCGCCCTCGGCTGAGCCCGGCGGTGCTGGCTGGAGGCGCAGGGCAGTGCTCGGCTCCCTGCAGCCACTCGCATTCATTCCCCTGCTCGCCCGGCTGCAAACCTGGATAGGGCTCTGCTCCCGGACCCGGTTTTCCTCGGGGTGGAGCTGCACTTTTTTCAGCAAATATTTTTGCAGTGATGCTTGCCCTGCAAGGTGTGGAACCGTGCCCACGTCCCTCCCTCCACCAGGCACCGCTCCAGCCAGGTAAGCAGCCGGCTCTGCGTGGCCTGGGATTAACTGCTTGTGTGTGCTGCAGGCTGGAGAGCTGGAAATCAGCAAATCCAGATCCATCTCTAAGCCTTCATCCTCCCCAGGGGCATCCCCCATGGGCATGCTACTTCAACAGCCAGGCACAGAGGGGTGTATGGGCCCAGGACCCCATAAGTGGCTGGGTTACTGGGACAAAACATAACTGAGACAAAATCATGTCATTTTCAGGTCTTAACCCATCTAATGTCCTGTCCCACCATGCCCAGGGGTCCTCAGTGGGGAGCTGTGCTGGGAACCATGGCCCACCCTGCTGAGCCAGCCCTTGGCTGCCCCTGGCTGGAGACCACCAGCCATGCCAGAATGAGGAGGGCTGGGATTAGATCCATGGGCCACCCTCCTCCTTCTCAGAAGGGACACATGTCTGTGTGCACACGGAGGGTGACGCAGGAGCCGCCTGATAAGAAGCATAGCAAAGGTGAGCGTGTTGGGCTGCAGCCACCCAAAACTGGTTTGCCCTCCCCCTGGCATGGCAGTGCCAGTTCCATAGGGCTCAAAGTCTGCCTCCACCCTGTTTACACCCGCTCCGCTTCAAAGCCACCCAAAGCCCGGCCGCTGAAGGCTGGGGAGGAGGGGTGTCACCTCCCAGTGCCACTGTCCCTGGCAGAGCTCAGTGAGGACTGGGGGACCAGGGGAACACAGCTGGCAGCTCCTCATCTCACTTACAGCCAGAGTGAGGGCCCGGAGCAGGGACACTGTCCCCACCCACGCCCTTACACTGCCTGTCCCATCAGGACCCCAGTGGCCATGGCCCCGGAGGAATTCCTGTCACTCTGCCCCATGGCCAAGGGGCTGGATGGGCAGCAAGGCAGGGCACGGTTGCACCCCAGGCCAAGGCCAGGATGTTCCCAAATCTGGGACAGAAGCAGCAGGCAGAGGGTTTATTAATAGCATCCCGAGGAGCTTTGGTTTGTTTATCTATCCTGCAGCAAACTCGGTTTGCTGCATTAATCCCCATCTGGAAATAATTCAGAGGAATCCTCCAGCCCAGCCCAGCCCCAGGGCAAGGGCACAAACCTGCTGCCATAGGAAGCTGCAGCAGCAGCTCATTCCATATGCAGCCACAGGCTATATGGAGATCTGGATTTTAGGGAGCCCTGTCCCAAAATGCTCTTCCTCCCCAGAACTTGCATTGCCCACTGCCTGCATCCATCTGACATCAGGTGAGAAGTGCAACATCCATCGCAAAAATAACCTTAGTTATTAAAAGTTATTAAAAAATAACCTTACTATTAAAAGCAATGTCATTTCCAGCTTTTGTGCACAAAAGCCCAGGAGGCTGAAAACCCTGAAAACTCAGCTCTTCTGCCAGCCCCTTGCTGTCACCCTGATGGCACATGGCAGGAGAGACGTCCCTGCCAGGGACATGCCCAGACATCATGCCACACTCCTGCCTGGCCCCACTCCTGTTCTCCACGCACTGGCTGCACCCTGCTGCAATGGCAGCTTGGGGACATCTGGGGCCCTGTACCACCACTGCCCTTTTCTGCATGCTGCCGGTGCTTGGGTCCCTGTCACCGCCCCTTCTCTGGAACACGGGAACCCAGAACCCAGGCAGGAGCCCAGGTCCCTGTCTCCAGCCAGAGCAGCACCCACTGGTGTCCTGCTCCCGTGTGTCCTTTTCTGGGCTCCACATGGAACAGGGCAGGACAGGCTGCTCTGAGCAGCTGCTCTGCCAGGACAGCTCGGGTGGCTTGTGCCAGTGGAGGAACCCCCCAGGGCACGGGGCTCAGCACTGGCCCTGCTGTGCCCGAGGTGCCAAATCAAGGGGTGCAGCCAGCGTGCCCAGAGCGTTCCCAGAGTGATGGAAGGGATGATCCCCTCCTCCAGTGACTGGCTGGGAGCAGGGGGACATCCACGGAGGAAGGAAGCAAGGGCCAAGCCCCCCAGAGTGATTCTGGTGCTCGGGGGAGGCAAGGGAGCAGGGGACATGGGGTGTGGGACAGGGAGCCGTGGGTTTGGTCACCCAGCACTGCTGGAAAACTGGGACCCAAAGGTGCTGGGCTGAGCACAGAGCTGCACAGAGCCGTGCATGGGCCCCTCCCATGGGCCCCTCCCACGCACTTCCCACCACCCACCATTGAGTCTTTTGGAGAGAAATGTAGATCGAGGGGAAGGTGCATTAGGACTCAGTGATAGCTCTTAACCATTCCTTGAAGGCTTTAATTTCTTGCATGTTCCCAGGTAATTAAAGGTCCGAGGCAGGACTCACATGGAATTTCTGAACCATACCATACTTCTGTCTGCCCTGGAGTACCCCAGGTTTATCCTTCTGGGAACATCTCAGCTGGGACTTTTTTATGGCAGGTGACACCAAGTGGCAGAATTGTGCATGAGCTCCGTGCAGGGGTGGGTGCTGTTCATGGCTGATGGAGTCCTCTGGCTGCAGCCCTGGCCCCCAGCACCGGGAACATCCCAGCACCAGGACTGCCCAGGAGACACAAGGTCCCTGCTAGCCCCAGGGAGGCACAGGCTAGGGTCCCCTGCTGAGCCCTGAGGGGCTTCCTGGTGTTGGGGTATTGCAAGACCTCAGAAACCACATGGAAAACAGATGCAGAAAATGGGCGCTGAGGAAGAACCGCAAGAGCTGCCCAGGCAACACCAAGCCCTGCCCAAGAGCTGTTTCAGTGTCACCCTGTGCACCCCAGTGCTCCCAGTTTGGCCCCTGTTAACCCAGACCAGCTGCCTGGGCTCTTGTCTTTTGCACCCTGGTGTGGGGTCAGGCAGGGAAAGCCATGCAGGCAGCAGGGCACGACTGGAAAAACAGCAGCAGGGTTTGTGTGTGTCTCTGGGTGAGGAAAGGGTCAGGCAGGAAAAGCCAAACCTGGCACAAACCACAGAGCACAAGGCCAAGCAGGAGCTTCCTTGAGCTCAGCTCTCCTCCCATGCTGGAGCAATGTAGCTGGAGCAACACTGGAGTTTCCTAACAACTCTGTCATCCTCAATTTCAACCATCTTGCTATCCCGATGCCAAAATTTCTCATGCAAATGGCCAGCAGAGCAAACACTCACAGCACATCAATCTGGCAGGGCAGGTCACTTCTCCCCCCACCTGCCACGGGCAGGGCTTGCCTCAGGCCAGCCCCAAGAGAGCCAACAAACATGACCAGGATGTGCAGCCCAGTGGGGCCAGGAGTGTCTTTAATACACGTGGAGCTCTCAAGGTGCTGGACACACTCTCACGGCATCGCTGTGCCAGGCCCCTGTCCCCTGCCTGGGGGACGCTCGGTGCCACTGTCCTTGCTGCAGAGCCACATGCGCAGGGGAATGGAGCATGAGCAGGCCTGTGCTCAGGGACCGGGGAACGTCTGTGATGGCCAGACCAGGTTTCTGAGTACTCAGCAGGGCAGATGGGCAGGACGAGGGGGCGGGAGCATCCTCATCCCCCCCTGCTGCACCCCAAATCCCGACAGGATGGACAGCAAGCGCTGCCCAGGCTGAAGCCCTTCCTAGGCTGCCAGCACAGCCCCACCACTGCAGTCCACACACGGGTCTGAGGCACGGCACAGGTCCCCAAAAGCAGTCCCAGGCTGCCCCCAGGTGCTCAGCTGCCCCGGCAGCCGCGGCAGCCCCCCGTGCTCAGCTCTCCAAGGCCGCGGTCACCCCGCAGCACAGGCACAGCCGGCAGCAGCCGCGCCGGGGGAACAGCGCCGGGGGCACCGGCTCTTGGCACAGCCCCGCCGGCTGCTGGGTCACCGCCTGCTCCTTGCACGAGCCCTTGGCGGGCAGCGCGGGCGGGGACCTGCCGGCCACCCGCGGGTGCTCCCTGTCAGCCTTGACGGCGAGGAAGGTGGCCAGGTCGAGGTCGAGCATGGTGACCCCGCCGCGCGGCGTGGGCGTGTTCTGGCGACACTGCGGGCAGGGGATCCAGCGCTGCTCGTTGGTGACGGCGTCCAGGCGCTTCAGGCAGGCCTGGCAGAAGGTGTGGCCGCAGTAGAGGCGCCGCGGCAGCCGCACGCCCAGGTCGTAGGAGGAGTAGCAGATGATGCACTCGGCGCGCTGGCTGCCCCGGCTCGGGGTGCGCGAGTGCGCCCCGACACACGGCCCCAAATTCTCTGCCCGGGGGCTGCCACCGGCCTGGGACATGCTGGGGAGGGGGTGAGAGGAGGTGTCAGGCCGTGGCTGGGGAGGGGGCACAGGGGTGGGATGTCACTTCTGAGTGCACCCGACTCGTGGGAGACATGAGGAGCAGTCCATGGGGTGGGTTACCAGGCGCAGCAGGATCCCTGCCCGACACCCCTGCCCGCTGCCTGCCTGCCCCGTGACCAGCCCTGCCTGGAAGAGCGGGATGCTGCCACTGCAGTGGGTTGTCCCTGCGTCCATGGGGGATGTGTTTTTGCCAGTGCCACACTGGCAGCTCTGCTGGGAACATGGGTTGGCCAAATCTCAGCTTGGTCAGGATGTGGCCTGGGACTGGGGGGAACATGGGGTGAGCAGGAGTGAGGTGGCTGGGTGGGCTGGGGAACAGCACTTGGAGACCAGGCAGTGGCACAGCCCTGCTCCTCCCCAGCCCTGGGCTGTGCTGGCACAGCTGTCGGCAGCAGGGGGTGGCACAAAAGCTTGTGGGGAGGGGTCTGAGGGGGTCCACCCTCATCTCAGGTGGGGTCTGGTACCCACCAGCATACTTGCAAACTTCTCCTGGAGGCCACAAAGACTCTGTTCCCTCTCCCTAAGTGACCTCACGTGTTTTGGTGCGCACGGGTACCCCTCTCCTCCCCTCCTCCCAATTCCCCCATCCCTACCTGTCCTGAGATGCTTCTCAGGGCCTCAGGGTTGGTGACAGAAGGGCTGTGCTGTCTCGGGGTGCTGTGACAGTCCTGTGGGGAGCATCGGGGGGCTGAGCTGCCAGCAGCTCCCCAGCCAGGTCCCTGTGGCTGCTGGTGGCTGTGGTAGTGGGCAGGGGCTCACCTTTCAGGGACAGGTGCTATTGGATCTGCTGCAGGGAAGCCAAGCCCGGGGGATTGGGTTACAAGCAGCTGGGTAACAAAGACCTCTGAAATCTAAGCCCAGGAATGGCCATTAACCATCAGCCTTCACTAACAGAAGGAACCGTTCCTGCGAGGCCAAGGAGCTCTGGGCTCCACCGTGGGCAGAGGGCTTGGATGTCATCTGGACCTGGGCAGCAGCAACAAAGTCTTCCACGTCCTGGGCCACCCTTCGCAGCCAAGAGCATTCGTGCAGATGTCAGCCAGCGGAGACCCCGTCGCACTCCAGCCCACGCATCCCCAGGTGGTCCGGGCTGCAGGGACAGCTGTGACAGGAGTGGGAGGGCACGGTGGGGTGGCAGGGCTGGGACTGGTGCAGGGACGAGGGGGCTGTGGCCTGGGCTGGGCTGGCAGTGCCCACGCGTGGGGTGGTGCTCCCACCTGGAGCCTGGAGGTGACGTGTCCGTGACCTGCCCTGCCCTTCCCCATGGGACCGCGGGCTCTGGCGTTGGGGGCTGAGTTACCAATGCTCAGCATCCGGCTGGGGACACCCCAGCACGCCAGAGGGACACCTGCAAGGTTCATGGCAGTGCATGACGCAGGGGAGGCCAGGGGAGTGCCAGACTCTGTCCCCGCAGCTGCCCATGGTCCAGCAGCGATGTCCCAGCCTTGGCATGGAGGGTGCTGCAGACTGAAGAGGAGAGCGTGGTAGGGGGGCAGATCTTGGGCCCAGGATCCTGGAGGAGAAAAGCCCATCCTGGAGGCAGCGCGGGACCGCCAGGACAGCCGGCAGCATTCCTGCATGGAGCAGGAGAGGGCGGCAGCAGCTCCCACTGCAGGCAGGAGCAGGCAGGGAGCAGGCAGCGCTCTCCCGTGCTTCCTCCTCACCAGCAGCCCTCAGGTCATGTTTCCAGCACTCCTCAGAGAAAGAATTGGGGGTTTTGGAAATGAAGATCCCCACAGGATCACTGCCTCTGCAGAAAGGCTCATGCCCTGACACTGGTGCCTGGGAATGAGAAAGCAGCAGCACAGCACCTCTGGGGCACATATCCCGACCCAGGATCCTGATCCAGCCCTGCCACAGGCTTCCCTAGGCAGTACACGTGAGCTGCATGTGCCCACGGGTCCCCAGGCATGAGGGTGGCACCCCATAGAAGGTTTTGCCCTCCCCTTGCCAGGCTGGTGGCAAGCACAGGACGGTGGGGCCAGTTTGGGACAGGGCTGTGCCAGGGACATCAGTTTTGGCCAAACCCATAGGCGCAGGTGGAGCAAGGGCCATGTGTCCTGGGCAGATCAGGATCCAGCTGTGCGGGATTCCAGCTGTGCCCTGGCATGCCGGGGTACCACCGTGCCTGACTGCGCTGGGGTGCAGCCCCTGGGTGCCGGCAGCCAGGGCAGAGCTGGCTCCTGGCAGGCTCAGTGTGCTCCCTCCAGGGCCATGTGCCCAGGGCCGCACAGGCAGCTGGGGCTGGGGCTGTCCCAAAGCTGCCAGGCTGTCCCTCTTCCACCCAACACACAGTGCTGGCTTGGCTCACCTGCCACAGGGACAGGAATGGTGCAGTCCCATAGGGAGCTCTGCCAAAAAACTTATATGGGTGAGAGGGGTGGGCTTGGCTCTGTGCACAGCTGGGGGAACCCCTGGCACTGCTCAGAGGCAGTGACCCCTCTGCCTGCCTCCCCTGCTCCACTCCAGCCCCTGCCCAGCCCCTGCCCAGAAGCCCTCCTGTCCCCTCCCTGATGCCAGCAGAGCTGTGTCACATCGAGGGGCTGTGCCCAGCTGCCCTTGGCCACTTCTGTCCATTGCTGGGCACCCCAGCTCAGCACAGGCAGGGTTTGGGGCAGGGGAGCCCTTGGTGACAGGGGCTGTGCATCTGCCATGCTGACACCAAGGGCACCATGAACCCTGCCAAAAACCCACCTGGATCCAAGAACAGGGAATCACAGAATCGTTAGGGTTGGAAAATATCGTTTAAATCGAGTCCAATATCAACCCAGCACCACCACCATGTTCACCACTAACCCATGTCCCCAGGTGCCACATCCACACATTTTTGTAACACTTCCAGGGATGGTGACTCCACTACGGCTCTGTAGCCCTGGGCAAGCTGTGCCAGGGCTTTACAACCCTTTCAGTGAAAAGTTTCTCCTAATATCCAGCCTTTCCCCTGGCACAACCTGAGGCCATTTCTTCTCGTCCTGTCACTTGTTACTTGAGGAAAGAGACCAACCTTCACCTCACTAGAGCTCCTTTCAGTGAGTTGTGTGGAGCGACAAGGTCTTCCCTCAGGGAAGGCAGATCTGCAATCAGCAGCGACACACATGGATGGGAAACGTGTTTTCCTCTTCCCAAGACTCATCCCCGGGCGCTGCAGGGACCTTCGGCACCGCGGGGTAGGGAGCGGCACCCTCGGGGAGAGCAAAGTTCAGATCGGGATGAGCCAGAGCCCTGCACCGCCACCCGCGCTCCAGAGGCAGGAGGTGGCAGTCACCCAGCACAGCCCTCTGCACCGTTGGGCACCTTGGGAAGATGAACACACCCGGGGAGCACCCATGGGGCTGTGCACGCCTCTGCCCGGGCCATCTGAGCCCAGCACGGGGAGCCTGCACCCTCCCCTGCTCACCCCCCCTTTCCTGCTGCTCCAGCTTAATCATTGCCCGGCTGTCTGGCAGGCTGTGCCGGCCGCTCCCGCCGTGTTTGCCATCGCCTCGGGGCTGGGCAGAGCGAAGGGCAGCGGTGACACACGGCAGATGCGGCGCCCTGCCCTGCCCGAGCCCCCGGCCCCTTCTCGTGCCGGCCGCTGTCGCCCTGGGCTCTGCCCGAGGTGCCGCACGCCCCTGGGCACAGTTCCCCGTGCCCCAGCCGTGCGTGTCCCGCGGAGCCCCGGCGGTGACGTGTCCCCTGCCCCGCCACACCGCGGGGGCTCCGCCGCGGCGCAGGGCTGGCGGCGGGGACGCAAAAGCAAACGAGGGGTGGATCTGCCCGTCCCCACTGCCGCGGTCTGGGCACGGAGAACAAGAGAGCTCCTTGTGCAGGGCGGACACCGCGGGGCTGTGTCCCTGCCAGACTCACACCCCCCGGCCGCCCGCCGCCGTGGGACCTTGGCCAGGCAGGCGGGTCGGGACGTGGGGACCAAATTGATAGGGCCAAACCTCTGCCAAGACACTGCCACCCCAGCCCAGAATATCCCGGGGAGAGGGGGTGGGATTTCAAGAGTGATGGGCTTCCAGGCAGTGGTAGGCTCCTGGTGGTGGTCTCCCAGCAATGGTGGGCTCCCAGAGGCTGTGGGCTTCCAGTGGGATCTGTGTGGTGGCATCCAAGGAACGCTGGGCACCCAGTGCTTGTGGGGCCTCAGCGCAGGTGGGCTCCAGGCAGTGGCGAATTCCAAGCCATGGTGGGCTCCCACTGCTGGTGGACTCCTGGCAGGTCACAGCCAGCCTGGGCAGTGCCCCAATGCCCACCTAGCTGGCCCAGCCAGGAGCTTCCCTTCACCAGGCCCTTCCTCAGCCTCTCCCAAAGACTTACGAAGTCTTTCCAGACAGGACAGTCATCCAGCTTGGCAGGGCTGGGCTGAGCACCAGCCAGTGTCCCCGGACAGGCAGGAGCAGCCTGTGCTGGGAACACCTGGGCACTGCTGGATGCAGGCTGGCACTGCTGGACCCAGGCTGGCAGTGGGGCACCAGGCAGCAGCCAAAGAGCCCAGCGTGAGCTGCTCCTGCCACGAGTCAGCAGGGCAACAGTTAAGCCTGGTTTGGGAGGCTTTAGCACTGCCCTTACACGCCCACGAAGGAAAGAAAGAAGTGACACGGGAATCCCAGAGAAGTCAGGGTGGAGGGAAGAGGCACACCTTGGCAGGGCAGGAGAGGGCTGTAATTTTATTTGCAGCACCCTGAAGTCATCTGCAAACACAGGCACTCCTCCCAAGCCCCTGCTCCTGCAGAGCAGGCAGTTCTGCAGCAGCCTCGGAGCAGCTGCCGCCCGGCAGAGCGGCTGTCCCTGCGACGCCAGCACCAGGGAGGGCTGCCAGCTCCAGGAAGCGCTGCCAGCACCACGGAGGGACGTCAACACCACGGCGGGACATCAGCACAACAGCGGGCTTGTTCCAGGTCGATGGCAGCAGCCCCAGGCGAAAGCCCAGCCTGGAGGCGCCCCAGCACACTGGGAAGAGCCAGCAGGCTCCTCCCGCCTTCCTCCAAGCCCAGGGAGTTGCAAAAGGCGAATGCTGGGGCTCTGCATCCCCAGCAAGGTGCCCCAGTGCTGCCCTCTGCACTGGCGCCGTCTCTGGGATACAGATGGGACGAGAGGTTGTGCCCAGCACCCCATAAGCCCGGCAGAAGGAACAGAATGGTGCTGGAGGTTTCCTGGCACCGGGATGTTAATGCCCACATCCATGCTGTGCCATCAGGTGCTGCCCTGGAGCACGGCCGAGCACTCTGCCATGCTTTGGCTGTCTGTCTTTCCTGTGTCTGTCCCTCTATCCCATGGGCAGTATGCTGAGGAGGAGCAGGACCCAGATGGAGCTTGGTGCAGGGTGCCAGCAGCATCCCTGTGATGCTGCGGGAGGGGGACGACTCACTTCTGGGGAGGTGGGTCCCTGTTCCAGCTGGAGGCTTGTCCCTGGCTCCTCTCCACTGCTCCAAGACAGTGATGACGATGTCCTCCTCTGCCATGCACAAAGGGCTGCCAGCATCCAAACCTACCCACGGGAATGTGGACACTGCCCGCACCTTCCCAGGGTGGAGATTTCCCAGCACAGGGAGACTGGCAGGGGCACTGTACAGGACTGCAGGCTCACAGTGTTGCCCCATCCCCAGTGTAGTCACTTCTCGGTGACATCTGTCCTGGCACACATCATCCTCAGGGCTCCCGGGCCCCATGGCCCGCCTGGCAGGTGCCCATCATCAGTCCATCTGGCTGCAGAATTCACAGGTGAAAAGCAATGTCAGAGTCCAGCCAGTGCCAGCTCCCAGCCGCCAGCTCTGCTAGGTGCCAGGGCCAGCAGCCATGTCCCTGTGGGGTCACTTGGCCCCATCCCATGGTCAGCACATCCCCTGGGTGCTGGGAGGGCTCTTAGGAGATGACACAGCAGCACTTTGGGCAGCAGGAGCAGCACCCGCAGCAGCCACATCGCCTGCCAGCCCCCCGCTCCTGGCCCTTGGGTGGCTTGTCCAGGGTCACGGTGTAGAAGGAGGCAGATGATTCCCCATTGGGCATCCTCAGGCTGGCGTAGGGGTTGTAGGGACGGGACCAAGACTTGTCCGTGGAGATGGTTGGGCTGTTCCAGCCATTAGCAAGGTCTGACTGCTCCTCCGCGCCGTAGGTGGGCATGGCTGCGGGGTTGGCGATGACGGTGGGCTCATCTCTCAGGTAGCGAGTGATGAAGCTTTGCTGGAACTGCTCCCGTGGGATGTTGACACTGGCATAGGGGTTCTCCACGGTGATTCCACGATCCATCTCCCTGCCCCTTGTCAGCACACTTCCGGCACTGCCCACCCCCTGTGGGACAGAGAGCCCGCTAACCCGGGCTGTGGGGGATGTCAGTGCCGGGGTTGTTCTCACAGCAGGGGAAGGGAAAGGGACCCCGGGCAGACCTCACTGGTTTGGGTGCAGGGTGCAGAGCTGTGCTCCCCACTCCCTGCCAGCCCCAAGGGACCCCGACCCGGTACACATGGACCCCCCCAGAGCCAGGAGGGGAGGCAGAAGCGGGGTTGCAGGGGGTGAACAGGGCACTGGGGGGGCAGGAGGGGGTGCTGGGTGGGACACGGAGTGTGGGCAGGGCAGTGGGATGGAGTAGGAATTTCTCGAGGGACACAGAGCTGGAGGGAAAGAAGTGGGGAGAGGAGCGGGGAGAAAGGAGGTGTAGGGGCACGGAGAGGCAGAGGGAAGATAGGACAGGACAAGGGCAGTTGGGACAAGAGTTGGGGACGGGGTAGGCGGGAGGAGATGAGGAATCGGGGCGGGGGNCGACCGACAGACAGACGGACGGACTGGCCCCGAGCGGCAGACAGACAGACCGGCCCCGAGAGAGCAGGGCAAGAATACCCCACACCCAGCACCCACCGCCCGGCACCCACTCAGTGGCATCCACTGCCCAGCACGCACCACCCAGCCCCAGCACCACCCGACCAGCCCAGCCCACTGGACATTGGCACAAGACAGGGGCCACAGGGCACCGATACCAGGCACTGGACAATGGGCACTGGGCACTTGGCAGTGGGCAGGGACACTGGCCAGGAGGCACTGGGGCCAGAACTGGACAGGGACCCTTGGCACTGGACAGGGGCAGGGGGCAATAGGAGATGGGCACTGGATGGAGGCATTGGGCACCAGGCAAGGCCACCAGTACTGAGGCACCACACCAGCACCAGTTACTGGTACCACGAACTGAGTACCAGCAGTGGATACCAGCACCAGCATGGGCACTGGCACCGGCACCACACAGTGCACAGTGAACACCACACAGCAGGCAGTGTCACCATCTACTGTCACCACCAGCAGGACCAGGCACTGACACCAGTCCAGGCACCAGTACCATCCACAGGCACCAGCACCGTGTGCCATGCCCTGGGCACTGAGCTCTGGACACTGGCACCAGCACTGGCACCACACTGGGTCTGGGCAGCAGGCAGGGACTGGGAGGGGGCACTGCACACCACAGGTCTGTGGGAACCAGCAAACCCCGAGCACCAGGCACTGGGCAGAGGGCACTGAGTACCATGCACAGGTCCTGAGCACCGGGCAGGGGACACCAGGTCTGCACCCTCTGGCTGCACCCAGGCCCTCCTGCCAGGCTCTGCCTGCCCCCATGGGCACCCAGGTCCCTGCAGCCCAGGGGTCCCACACCCCCTGCCTGGCTGTGTCCGACCTCTCCAGCCCTGAGACTCCGGTGCCAGGGCTCTGCTGGGGTCCTCATCCCTGCAGCACAGCTTGGCTGTGGTGTGGCCTTGTGCCCACCAACAGAGCCTTTTCCAGCGTGGGTTCGGGGGGGCTCCAGGGCACTGCTGGGTGGTGACACACACGAGGCTGGGTGGAGGGAGGACGTGGCTGTGCCATGGCAAGGAGGAGGATGCTGGCGCACATGCCAGTCCCTGGCACCAGAAGTGCTGCACAAGAAAAGATGCAAATGTTCAGCACCCTCCACCCCACCCCATCCATGTCCCTGCCGTGTGGCCCTCTGTGATGTCCTCAGCCACTGTCATTCTTCCCATCCCCAAGGCCCTCATTGTGGCTTGTGCAGAGCCCCAACACCTTCCCACAAGCAGTTCCATGCAGAACCTGTCCCTCCCCTGAGCCTCAAGGATGATGGGACAGCATCCTCCTGGACAGGCTGGGTACAAGTACCTCAAATTGCAGCTGAATCCTCCTGGGACTGGATTACATTTCCCACACACTTTGCAAAGGGAAAAGCCACTTCCTTCTGGCCATCCTTCTGACAACAGAAAATATTTCTCACCTGCCCTGAGGAGCAGGAGCTGCTGAGACCAGCCCCTTGGCACTCACGGAACAAGCAGCAGAGCTCCAGAGGGCGACGGGAGCATGCATGCCCCTGGCAGCACTGCCCCTGGGATGAGGCTGCCAGCACCTGCCTGCAAATCCCCGGCTCGCCTGCCTTCCCTCTGTGGCTGATCCCTCTGTCCCGGAGCCTGCTGGGCTGGCAGCTCTCGGAGTGTGGTTTCCCTGTAAAGAGACTCAGCGAACTTCCAGGTGGTGAAGGGAAAGGAAGATGGAGGCCTGGGATTTTCTGAGGTTGTTGACCCTCCTTGGACCAGTTCTAGCATCGAGAGAGGAGCCTCATGGACTTCCGTGCCTCAGTTTCTCCCCCGAGGACTGAGAGTGGGGGTTCAGGAGAGCGTATGTTGTGACAAACCAGCATCAAAGCACACAGCTCTCGGGTTGGAAAGCTTCAGAACTCCTGCACAGACCCCTTAGGGCTTTTCTGCCACCGCAGGGTCACCTGGAGAAGAGCCACCAGCAGCCCCTGTCCCTCCACCGGGCCTTGCTGCTGCCCAGTTTTCCCGTCTTGAGCTGTTTCTCCAGAGAAAAACTCATCTATTTGGCTAAGCAGGAATAGAAGAGGCGGCATCCTTCGCCCAGGCGTCCTGCGGTAACCCCAGCCCTGCCTGCCCGTGCCTGGCGTGTCCCTGCCTGCGCAGGGGATGTCGCTGTGGCTCTCTCCAGCTTTTCCCTTCCTCGCAGCGCCTCAGGACTTGGCTGGGTTTGCTTGTCTTTCAGCCCCAGATTTCCAGGCGCAGCTCTGCTCCTGAACAGCTCTGCTCGCAGGGAGCTGCGAGGCTGCACGTCAGGCACAGCTCGGGTCTGGGGGACCCTGAGACCCTGCGGCCCCCGTGTCCTCAGCGCCTTCCCTCTCCCGGAGGGGCTCCCACGTGAAGGTCACCTCATAGAACCTCGGGCATTTTCGGGTGGGGACATCCCACGCGCTGCCGCCCGGGGCTGCAGACCCCACGCAGCTGCTCGGAGCAGAGTGTCAGCTGGGATCTGAGGTGCCTCCACGGCAGGGATGTCTCTCAGCTGTCCCAGTGTCCAGCCGTGGCAGCTCCCGTCTCGCAGGCACCTCCTGGACACGCTCGTTCCGTGCATGGCAGACCTGTCGCAGCCCCGGCTGAGGAGCGTTCTCACCAACCAGGAGCAGCAACCCCTACTCCGAAGCCTGAAGTTCAAACATTTCATTTCTTGCCAAGAAATTCTCCAAATTGAGCTCCAGGGGCCACATCCAGCGATTGTGTGTTGAGCCTTGGAGGGTTTCCAGACGATGGAGGATCCTCAGGTGGAAAAGTTGCTGCACCGAAGATCAAGCTGCTGGTTTGGAGTTGTCGCATGTGGGATTCCCCAGGATAGGAGCTGGCAGGTGCTGCAGAGCTGTGCCCCCATTGAGTAAATGGAGGAGCTGAACTAATGTGAGGCTCTTTGTGGCTTAAAACCAGCCTAATTTCCTGCAATTGTTTGCAGGGGGGAAAGAAATAAACAGAAAAAAAACCAACCAAAAGCTCAATGCCTACCCTGGAGATGTCCCGTGCTGGAGAGTGATGGAGAGGGAGATCCTCAGAGCTGCCACGCTGCTTCCAGAGGAATGGTGGTTTGAGGAGAAGCCTGGGAAAATCAGGAGAAAGAGGAAAAAAAGCCAACCTTTGCTTTCCTTTCTTTTTTTATTTTTATTATTGGCTCATGAACTTGTTGGAAGCCTGAAAATGAGGGGGCAGCCCTGTGGCGGGGGCCAGGCCTGGGTTCCCAGCATGGGCTGCAGGTGCTGCAGGGGCAGGAGCATCCCCAGCCGTGGGACATGAGCCAGGAGGAAAGTGCTGGCTCAGGAATTCCTCAATCCCAATCCATAAGAGTTCTGGTCTCCTCCCAGCCATACCACGGCAGGGCACCCATAGCCCCTGACCCTGTGGGACCCAGCACAAGCTGTTGGGAGTTTTTGCAGGATACCAGTAACTGCAGGGATCTCGTGGGATGCTTCAGCTCGCTGGTGCTTCATAGACAGCAAAAGAGACATTTATTTTGTTTAAAAAAAAACCAAAAACCAAACAAACCAGAAAGCCACAGGCTCGTCCTGTGCCTGGGCCTCTTTCTGGGGACAGGTATTTGTGTGGCATCCCAGCGGTGGAGCTTTCGCAGTTCCAGCTCCACCCAGGGCTCTCCCAGGCACCAGGAATTAAAAACTCCTGAGCAGGTCCCGTTTGTAAGCATTTCCCTCGGGCTCCCGGGCGGTGCAGTGCCTGGCGCGGGCACAGGAGGGTGGTGATGCTCTTTCCAGCCCGTCACTACCGGAGGATGATGAAGGGTGACGCTTCCTAGAAGGAAAGGTTTTGCCACCAGCTGAGGGGGCAGCTCTGAGCGCCCAGGGCAGATGGTGGCCGCTCACCAAAGCTTGGGGGGGCTGAAGGCTTCGCTGAAGCTCAGGAGAGCCCGTGGGTGGCCAGTGTGAAGAAAGGACACGGGGAGGGGTTGGGCCAGTGCAGGGATGGGAGGGCAACCCCCAAATTCACGCTGCGTGAAACACACGTGGGATGATTCCCTTCGGGACATCGCAAGTCTCCTGCCGTGGAGCACAGCTGTGCGAGGTTTTCTTCAAGGCTTTTACCTTAATTGTCAGCTGCCTCCTCATTAAAATCAGAGTGAGGCCCGGGAGTACAGAAGGAAAGATCACAGGGAGTGGGAGGCACCAGTGGGGTGAGCATCCCCCAAGGGGAACTCCATGGATCAGTGTCACCAGCACCAGCTCAGCTGGCACCCAGTGAGGGGGGGTCTGTGGGAATGAGGGTGCCATGGAGGGGACCTCACTGGTGCGTGTCTGAGGGGCAATGCAGGGAGCACAGAGCAGCGCCCTAGGATAAAGCTGCTAGAGACAGGGGGTTTAGGGGCTCATGGAAGCTGCAGGATTTGGTGCTCTGTGCCCTTCAGCAGCACAGCCCCTCACTAAAACCCCAGAGTGGGACACCACAGCACAAAATCCAGCCTGTGTCCCCAGGCCTGTGCTCAGCATCCCATGTGCAGAGACCCTGCCCCGCTTGTGTCCACGTCTGCCCAGGGCACGCAAGGAGTTTTCACAACTCTTGCTTCCCTCTCAGGGAAAGCGATGTGTCCCAAAGGATGGCAGCAGCTTTTAAAGCCCAAATGGAGCCTGGGAGTGACCTGCCAAAGCTGCTCGGTGGGAGGGATTTCCTGTGGGGCCAGAATGTGTCCTGTGCCTCGGGTCAGCACCTGGGTGCACACACTGAGCTGTCCTGGCCCGGGCACCCATCCTCCAGCAGGCCAGGTCCTGCTCTCCGTGCCAGCTCCTGGCACTCAGCTCAGTGTGGAGGGGCAGCACAGGCTTCTCTGCAGAGCCTTCCCGAGGCCCTGCTGCTCCCCCTGCAGCACAGCACGGCCCCGAAAGGGCCGGCAGCTCCTCAGATCCGGCAGCGTCCCTTGCCAGCTCCATCCTGCTCGCGCTGCGCTCTCCCGATGTGACATCCCAGCCACCCTGCAGGCTCACGAGTGGGGACGGGGATGCACAGCTGGGGCACACGTGCTCGTGCCGCGCTGGGCACCGTCCCCTGCCCGGCCCTCCCGGTGCCCGCGGGGACAGGGACGCTGCAGAGACACGTCCGCGGTGCCCGGTGTGCCGGGGCTGCCCGGAGCCTGCGCTCCTGTCAGGCACCTATGCAGGGATGCTGAGCTGCAGAGCCCAAAGCCTTTCCAGCTTCTTGCCAGGCTCTTCCCCTGGCAGGGGGATGCCGCGTTCCTCAGGGATGACGAGTCGGGTACATAACCCAGTGTCCAGGCTGGCACGGCCACACCGACATCACAGGAGTCGGCCGGCGCCTGGCCCGCTGCCGGCCTCTCCCCGGGCTGCAGGAACCAGAGAGGAGCCGGTTTCCTTATCGCCCTCCCGCAGCCCCCTCCGTCCCTCTCCCCTGCGGCTCCCGGCCCGGCCGCCCCCGGGTCACGCCGGGGCTTGGCAGCGGCGCGGGGGAAGCGAGCATTGTGGCTGCCCACTGCGGCCCGGCTGGAGGAGAAAGCAAGGATTTCCTGGCCTGGAGCAAGTCCTTCCCGTCTCCTCCCAGCTGCCGAGTGCTTTGGGGCTGAGGGTGGGCTGTTCCCAGCAGGCTTTGGACCAGGAGCCAGGGGCTGCCCTTGTGTGGAGCTGCTACTGAATGTGCTAGGAAGCAGGAGGCAGCACGGATCTGGGCACTTCTGCTGGCAGTGCCAAAATCTCCCCCTCTGCTCCATCCTACCCGTAAACAAAATCCGTGCTCCGGCAGAGCCTTTGGCCAGCACGGAGGTGTTCCCCTTGGTGCTCGTGCGTTCTCACCCACAATGTGCCACGGGGACACTGGCAGCGGGGTGGCCTTGTGCCATCGCACGGGGACTTTAGGAAGGGCGATTCGCCCGTTGCCAAGCTCAGCCCAGCCCCATGGCAGGTCGATGCTGTGGGATCTGTGTCCACGGGCCATAACCTGCAGCTCCCTGTGCAGAAACAGCCCGGGACGTCTTCCAAGGCTAAACACTCACACAGACACCTGGAAAAGGGGCTGTAAGAGCCCCAGCTGGGACACGGGGTTGGGCAGCTCACATACACAGCCACGTTTCTTCCTACTCAAATGTCACTTCTCCTTCCTGCGGAGGGAGCAGCCGAGGCGGGGGCAGCTGCTGCTCCCACCCTCGCGGGCTCCTGAGCAGCCACGTGGGCGATGCCGCAGCTTCCGCTGTGCCACGACCTTGTACAGTGGCTGCACCTGCCGATAGTTTGGGGTGGTTTTTTTTTAGGACAAGGGCTTGTTTCCTGCTATATTTCCGTGATTGAAAGTTTCCAGTCGTGGGCATGGCTGCGACAGAAGGGCTGTCACACTGAGCATCCCCAGCACTTTGCCATCCTCTCCTTTGGCCCCTGCCCCGGGGATGGATTAGGGACGGCACCATCCTGCCCCGGGGAAGGCTTGGCCGTGGCAATCTGGGGCTGCTCTCCACACAGGGAGCCGGCAGACCCTGCGCAGCACCCAGCTCCCAGCTAAGCCCTTGGCTCCGGCTCTCTCCCAGTGGAGGTCTGGTTTCTGTCCTGCCGTCTGCTTGTCCTCCCTCGCTCCAAACAGTCCCCGTTTGTTTGGCTCTCGCTGCCGGCTGGAGCCGGGGCCGCGTGCCTGGGCCGCCTGTGCACAACGGCTCCTTGTTCACCGCCTCCCTCCCCGCTCGCTCCTCGCCTGCGTTAGCAATTATCCCAATTAGCTGTGCCCTCTCCTTGCTCCCCAGCTGCACCGCGGACCCTCATCCCTCCTGCTCCGCGCCGGTGGCAGCAGCGCTGCTGTCCGGAAGGGGCCACCCCCGGGCCAGCAGGGTGTGGCGATGGCTGCCACCTTCCTCGGTGGGAAACAGGCAGGCTGTGCAGAATCCGGGTGTTTGTGGTCCATGCGGAATCCCAGGGTTCTCCTCAGTCCTGGTCGGCACTTGTGGAGGGTGAGGAAGCTGTGCCTAACCTGCAGCTCCCGGGGTGCCACTCTGCTCCTTCGCATCATCTGGGTGGGTGCTGCCCATCCTGCCCCAGCCACACCGGGTGCCCCCCTGCCCCACTCCCCGGGCGCGGGGGTGCATCCAGACGGCTTCCTGCAAGCCACGACCCTCGTGCCACCGCGGCTGCACCATCCTCATCCTCCCACAGCAGCCAGCTCAGCCGGTGCCGGGGGCGGGCGGGTGAAGGTTGAGGTTTCCACCCGCTGGCGAAGGCTGGGGCAGTGGAGGGGCCTTTCCACAGCAGTTCCCGGTAGTGCTGTGTTCCAGGGCCCCCTGAGCCCGCGGAGGAGCCGGAGTGCAATCCTCGGGGAGGTGCTGGGCACAGGAGCATCCCAGCCGGCAGAGCCCAGCGACAGGAGCGGGAGCAGTTATTCCTGCATGCTGGCAGTGCCTCGTACATCTCCCAGACTGGAAATCCAGGGCAGGCAAACCCCCGGATGCTCTGCCCGTGGCCACGCCAGCCCCTGCAATGGTCACAGCAGCATGGCAGCAGCGTGGGCAGCCCGTGCCAGCACCCCCGTGCTGCAGCCATGCGGGGACACAGCACCTTGGCAGGGCCTCACCAGGCAGGGCCAGCACCGGGGCTGCCGCTCCCGGGATGGCTCCGAGCGCCCTGCCCGCGCTGACAGCAGCCCCGGGCTCCCGGGGTTTGATCTTTACCGCTCGAGCCGGGCTGTCTGCTCCCATTTGCGTCTGCCGAGGGAGGGATGCGAGCGCCGGGCTGGCGCAGGCTGGCAGCTCCGTGCTGGCACGCAGGCAGCCGCCGGGCAGGCAGCCCCTGCGCTGCTGCAGAGCCTCCTCCGCAGCCCTGCCAGCCCCAAACCCCACGTGCAGATCAAGGTCCTGCAGAAGCCAGGGCTGGGTGAGCCCAGGCAGGTGGGGGGCTCCCAGGGACCCCATGTGCCTTGCTGGGGGACAACCCTCAGCCTTCAGCCTGCACCTTCAAAGCAAAAACCTTGAGCCTGCCATCTCAAAACTGCCCCTTCTTCCCCATTCATGGGACCATGATGGCTCCAGAGCACCTGAGGGGCTGTGGGTGCTCAGTGCCCTGCAGAGCTTCCCGTTCCCTCCCCAAACACATACGTGCCCCCAGCAGACAGGGACGTGGCTCGTGGTGGTCCAGGTCTCTCTGGTTACCCCTGTCCTGTCCTGGGGACACAGCACAGTCCCAGTGGCACCCGACAGCTCCCGCAGCAGTCTGGGCATGCTGGGTCCCCCTCCCCAGCTGGAGCCCTGGTTTCTGTTACATGGAATGGCCTCACCTCCCCATGTCACCCTGGCTCCAGTGCTCTGCTTGCTTCCCCACAGTCTGCACAGGAGCACCAGGCTTCTGCAACCCCCTTGTGCCCAAAGGTCTCCCTTCAGCCAAGGCACTGGGCAAGGAGTCCTCTCTGGAGGGAACAGAGGGGAAAGACAGGCCATGAGGTCCTCAACAACATCCTCAACAGCATCCTGGCACCAGACATATTGGCCCAGGCTCTTGGAGGACTGAAGAAATCAGGGTGGTGAAAACCCCAAGGCCAGATAATGCTGTCAGCCCTAGGGAATGTCCCCAAGAGCGGGTGCAGCTGCCCCATGCCTGCCCCATGGGATGCAGCCCCTCCCAGGGACCCTCTGCCACGGGTTCCACACGCTTCCAGCTCCCACCCAGGCGGTGCTGGGGAGTTCACCAGCTCGAGCAACTCCTCATGCCTGACCCACACTCCCCCTTCCAACCTCCCATCCCCAGGCCTGCAAGCCACCCCTCTTTCCCCCGCTGCAGCTCTCCCAGCACACGCTCAGAGCAAGCACTGGCTCAGCTCCGCGGGCTCCAAGAGCAGCAGCAGCTCCTGCTCCAGCAGGTCCCCAGGGCCCCGCAGCCTCTGCCGGAGCAGGAGCTGTGCCCAGGGCCAGCTCCCAGCTGTGCACCCACAGAGCTCCCCAGAAGGGTTACAGGCATGCAGGGAAAACAAAATCCTCAGCTCAATGCCCAGATTCACCCAACTGACCTAGAAACGCAGCCGTGGTGCTCCAGACAAGAGCATGGATTGCCCAAGCTGAGCAGAAGGGCCAGCAGGAGACTCAGGGGGTGCTGCCAGCGGCTGGGAGCAGCGATGGAGGAGCACACTGTGCCCTCAGGTCCTGTTGGGACCCCCAGGACAGCCACACTGGAACAGCAGGATCCCACCACCTGCAAGTACAGCCACAGCCTCGGGCGTGGGGCTGCGTCCAGAGCAAGGGAGGCAGAGCCGGGAGCCAGGCAGGACTTGGTGGGTC
Organism: Melanocharis versteri; assembly: GCA_013397845.1. Classification (NCBI taxonomy): domain Eukaryota; kingdom Metazoa; phylum Chordata; class Aves; order Passeriformes; family Melanocharitidae; genus Melanocharis; species Melanocharis versteri. The sequence continues at coordinate 51,326 of VZTG01002584.1, read as the reverse complement.
CCAACCACTGCCTTCAGGCAAGGTTTCCTGCAGAAGCTGAAATTATACTGCAAAAACAAATCGCTGCTTCAGTCTGGGCTGCTGTTCGGAGCTGTGTCCCAGCTGAGGCAGCACCCGGGAGGGAGGAGCAGGACTTTGGGCACTTTGCCACCTTTGCCAGGACCACCGTGTCCCACCGGGCACCTGGAGGGCACACGCGGCAGCCGCTCCTCCTCCTCCTCCCTGACCCAGTTTGTGCCTGGCCGCGGCATCCAGGCGAGCAGCGCTGGCAGGTTACGAGCGCCGGGCTCTCCCGGGGAGCCAGCACAGCAAACGCTAAATGTCACCACAATTACAAGGTGCCGCAGCCCCAGCGTCGGCACCGGAGCTGCTCCACCAGCCCTGCACCCGCCCAGCCCGTGGAGGAGGGCTGGGACAGCGGCTGGATCCCAGCTCTGGCACATGCTCTGGTTTCCTCTGAGCCTCGAATCCCCCGGGCTCTGTTAAACCCGGCATCAGCTGGGCTGCATGGGCTGGGGGAAGGCTACTGCAGAGCTGCCATTTCTATTTCTGGGCTAGCCCTGTCCTGTTTTCCTTGGACACAAGGTGTTTTCTAAAGGAAATGGGTCTTCCTTGCACCCTCTCACCCCTGAAATGCAGCTCTAGAGCTTTGTGGTCACCCTTGCTTGAGCCAGCAGTCCCTGGCGAGCTCCAGAACTCCCCCTCATTCCCCAGGAGCCCTGCAGCACTGGGAGGGAGTTTCTGACATGGGTGTGCTGCTCCGGGGTCACCAACCAGACGTGAACTCCTCCTTCCCGGAGAGTCCATGGGACTGTGCATGCCTGGGGCTGGGGGAGATTCAGCCTCGAATGAAAAAGGTGGCTCTGATGGGAGCAAGGGCCTCACTTGCCCCACAGGTCCTGTGGCTCAGAGTGTGGCCAGTGTGTCGCCCTGGGCCTCGGGCAGGGCAGCTTTGAAGAACATCCCACCACCTCTCTGTGCCCTGGTCTACTGTTTGACCCTCAAAGAGAAAAGGCTTTTCCCTGTGTAGCTATAGGGAAATCTATCTGGAATTTCCTATGTCCTTGCTTGTGGCTACGGATTCCCATCCTCTCTCCCTCCTCTCAGGAGATAACTGTGGAGAGCAATACATTTTCCATGAGTGTTTTTTTCTGGCAGCTGGGCAACCCCAGGCCTGCAGGCAGGGAGTTGGTGGGGAGGGGAATGAAGGTCACCACATCCGAGGAGAGAGGATGAGGTCCCTCTGGCCCTGGCTCCTTGACCTCCCCCCAACCCATGTGCATCCCTCCTCCTCCTCCTGCTCCTGCTCCTGCTCCTCCTCCTCTTTCCTCCTGCTCAATGCAGCACCAGCAAGGTGAGCCCTCTCTTCACACCCAGGGTTCATAGAAGCAGCCACATTATTAATCACTAATAGGAAAAATAATGATTAAACCCCTTGGAATCTGTTGGGGCTTTAGGAACATACATAACCTTCAAGCTGATCAGAGCACCATGTGTACATCTCAAGGTTTGTGCATGGCTTCAGACACTTTGGGGAATCTTCTGAGCATCACTTCTCTTGTGGTGGGGCCTCTGTAGACAGCTGCAAGCCTAGAAACCAGCCTGTGAAAGCCCCCACCATGGCATTAGAATTGTGCTGCAAGAGGTCCTGACCACAAGCAACCCCCACGCTGCTTCAAACAGCTCTCAGGGAACAGCTCTGCAGCAGCTGGGGCATCCTTCAGCTACCAGCTGGCAACAAGAGAGTCTGCTGCTTTCTTGGCAGATATTTCAGTAGCATCCCTCCTTCAAAATGGTGTTTGCTCTGCCTGGGCAAGCTGCACAGACAGCTCCTCTGGTGGTCTTGGTGGAGCATTGTGGCTGATGAGAGCTGCCCTGCTTTCCTCCTCTGTTGGGGTCTGTGCTGGACTGTTGTGGCCACCTCAGCCAGGCCTGGAGGGTTTCAGCCTGGGATGGTGCTGATCGTGGCACTTGGGGTCCCTTCTCCCGGTGCTCTACCCTGAGAAGGAGAGGCAGTCCCAAGGGGATGGAGCCCAGAGGATGGAAACACGGGGTGTGGGCACCACGTCCATCCCTCCCAGCCAGGCCAGGCCGCGCTGGCCCTGGCGCCGGTGCTGCCCCGCACAGACCTGCAGAGAAAGCTGCTCTCTGCAAAGCTGGGGATGAGCTCATGTTTTTGTGGGTGAATTATCTGTGTGATGAGTGATTCACCAGAGCAAAACAAGACTGGTGCGAGAAACAGACGGGATTTGGGGAAGAGCTGCGGATGTGTGCAGGACCCGTACAAGCGAACGCGGTAACGAGAGCAGCAAGGAGCAAGGAAAGGTGGCCTGAGGTGCTGCCACCAGGAGCACAGACAGCATGGATGGGGGCCCGGATGTGGGACAGGAAGGTTTGGCACACAGGGAGCTGTTGGCTCGCACTGGTGGGGTGGAAAGAAAAGCCCCAGATGCCATCATGGCACAGGGCTGGCACCAAGTGAGAACAGGGCCGTCCTCTCAGAACGGGTCCTTCCCACAGGTGTTAGAAATCCAGAAAGGCAATAAAATCCTGAGCAAACAGCTGGATGGCTCAGCAGGTGATGGCTGATAGCGAGGAAGAAATTTAGGGTCAAATTATCTTCTGGCTTCATTGTTCATCTCAGCAAAGCCTGGCCAGAGGTGTTACAGCTCCTAACACACTCGCAGAGCGACGGTTTAGAACTGATCCAGTCAAGACACTGGAAAGGAATGAGTTTTGCAGAAAGAAGCTGTGGTTTTACACAAGGCCAATACCAGCTGCATTACAACAATAACCTCTTGATTATAAAGAGCAAAACATTGTTCATCTGGGACAAATGAAGGGAATCCACTGGCAAAGCTGCTCCTGCATGTCTGTCCAAGGAGAGCTGAAAGCAGGACCTGTGGACAGCAGGTACACAGAGCTGAGGAGCAACCTCTGAACCCAAAGGTGTGCTTGGCCTGCTAATGAGGTCTCTGAAAATGGTAAAATACATCAGTGCTGCTTGTAAAACCCAGAAGAGCACCCATATCCCATCAGCACAGCTCAGAAAGCGTTCTGAGGATATCCACATGCAGCCAGAATAGGTACGTTTATGATAACACCCAATGCAATAGGTTTTTATAAAAGGTAATGCAACATGTACGTTCATATGTCAAAGTTAAGTGTTGAACCCAGGAGCAAGAGACAAGACCCAAAGGCAGAGATTAGAGGTGGCCATGGGGCTGAGGTTTGGTAGGGTCATCACTCAAGTCTGAGCCACACAGGCCTGGACAAAGATGGAGGGCCTGGGTTTTGAAGGATGAGATTATTTTAGTTTGGGTAGAAAGCAGAGATCTTAGCGGACCAGCCCAGCAGAGGAAAGGGAAAGCTCTGCATTGAGCATGCAAAGCAGAGGCAGAGCCGTTGGGGCAACAGGAAGATCCCAGCACCTTGGCACAAACACACTCTTACTCAGCAGAAAAGATGCCCAATGTAATTTATGATTATTTTTAAATAGAGCTGTTGCTTAACTCACGGAATAGCAGCATAATAACACCGTGTAGCTGGGTCAGCACGGGGATACCATATGAATTAATAACAGAAAATAGCTCACGCTCGCTCACTTCCTGCAATTTCCTCTGCTTAGTGAGCTCAAGCGTAAGATCTCAGCTCTTGCTATCTGCACTCAGGCACTTTAGCAGGGAAGGCAGGAGCACCTGACACAGGGAGGATGGGGAAGATTAAGGGAATCCCTGTTTAGCGGTGTTAGAGTGCCACGCAGCAGCAGCCTCACACTGATTTCGGCAGGTGAGCACATCAAAGAAGGGCACTTAGAGGGAGTAGAGGGTGAGAGAAACTCAAAGATTAAAAACTCAACCATTGTCAAGAAGGGAGCATGGATTTCCAGGTGGAGGTGATGCTGCAGGATCCCCAGGGAGAACCACACTCTAGGGTCAGTCTGGCCTGGAAATGGAGCACAGCTAAGCCCTTGGGGTACCAGGGCATCTGTCTGCCCAGGTGGCTTTGGTCATCTCTTCCAGGTCAGGAAGAGATGCATGTGGGTGAGATTTTTAGCATCATTGCCTGAAGTGTGAGTGAGAAGATCATCTATGGACTGCATAAGGCCTGGCAGAGCTGTGAAATGTGTAAACTCCAGCTCCTGTGTCCGTCCCACTGATGGCGGGGCCAGAGGACAGCAATGGCATGAGGACAGTGTGGCTGTGTGGACACGACACAGCTCCAGGACCACACAGACCCCTTGTTACAGGGGCTGGATCTTTGCTGCAGCGGGGCTGGAGGGTCAGCAAGTAGGGCTGGGCAGGATAATCTTCAGGGAGGGCATAAGAGTCCAGGCAAAATTCTGGAGGAATATAAAAAATTAAAAAATGGTAAAGGGTGACAGGAGCAGGGAAACCCCAGCAGCACCCAAAGGAGCCTGGGGAGCCCCCATCAGCATCCTAATGTAGCCAGGGTTGGATGGAGTGGTGGAGTGGGTTTGGATTTGGGTATGCACGTGTCTGGGTCACTGTTGCTATGGTCAGGGCATAGGAGCTGGAGGACTCTCTGTGGGGCTGCCTGCTCATTTTGGCCATTTGCCTGTGAGGTCCCCATTCTGGAGACACCCACAGCAAGGGGAGAAGGCAGCCTGGCCTCTAACATCTGCCAGGGAACATCCATGCCTCTCACATCTGCATGAGGCAGGAAGCACAGACCAGGAGTCATCCGCTCAGGGCACCTTGTGGGGAGTCACCAGCCCTTGGGGTCCTGTCTGCTTGGGCCACTATGGAGTCACACCAGCGAGCCCATGGCCATGAGTGATGCTCCCCAGTGCTCTGCAGGGACCTGACAGCATTGCTGGGACCCAGCGGTCGTGTGACTCCCCACCCACCACGCTGAGCCCCCCATGTCCCCAGGGCTCAGGGAGCCCCTGTGCCCAGGTGCCCCGGAGCTCAGCAGGGACTGGGGAGCTGTCAGGGGACCCCTCTGCTCCCCCAACAGCTGGTGGCCATGGATTCCCGGGGACACAGTGGGGTGCATGGCTGATTTGGCGGTGGGAAAAAGCAGTGGTGGGAGTATTCCTGGCTGTCCGACCTCTTCCCGGCCCCGGGGGCTGCAGGGGCTGCTGACAGGGCCCCGCTCCCCGATGCTGCCCCACAACCGCGGCCCCGGAGCGGCACCGCCGCCGCGGAGCCGCTTCCAGCGGCGCTGGATGCTGAGTCACCGCGGGCCCCTCGGAACGACCCGCGAGGGCCCGGCCAGCGGCGGGAGAAGGAGCGGGGCCGCAGGGAGGGTTCGGGGACGGCTACGGAGAGAGGGGGTGTGGGGCAAGAGGGGCTGTGGGGCGGGGAAGGGGGATGTGTGGGACAAGGGGAGACGGTCGGGGCAAGGAGGAATGTGCGGGGCGGGGGCTGTGC